>VZRM01006759.1:503435-543387 GCA_013397955.1 Grantiella picta
GCGTAGGCAGATAATTCTCATAGAGAAACCCGAGAAATGAAGGATATGGGGTTGGCGGGGGAAGGGGGAGAGGGGGAAGCAGGAGCGAGCAGTCTTCTTTAAATTAAAAACGCATTGGGAAAGATGCGTTGGGAACAGCTCCTTTCCAAACCTTCTGTGTGATCGGCTGTGATTCCAACTGCTCCCCTTTTCATAGGGATTTTCAGCCTATGGGACTCTAATGAAATGCCAGGTGCTGAGCACGACAGAAAATAATGGGAAAACTCTCTGGATCAGGCAGTGGCCCAAAGAGCTGGCAGTGCCCAGCATTCCTGCTTGGAATTTGGGGGGTCCCAGCACACACCTTCCAGTACTCCTGTGGACCTGGCACTGCCCACCATTCCTGACCAGGGTTTGGGGGCCCAAGCACAGCCCCCCCGCTCCCTCCCCTTCCAGCACATCCTGGTGCTTCCTCAAGTCCTCTTTAACCAGGATCATTTTTTGGGGGTGAGGGTACCCAAACCCAGCAGAATTGGCTTTAAACACTTTTGGAGGATCTCCCCTCCTCACCAAATTCCCACTGCCCAAACCCAGCCTGAGGCTTAGTTCCCTATCCCCTCAATCTCTCCAAGGAATTGGACTTAGATTTTCCAATCCAGCAGGGCAGGAATGCTGTTCTCCTCCTTGTGTACCTTAATTGCAGTGATTGCTTAAGAAATAATTAAAGGAAATTAAAAGAATGAAGAGACAAAAAAAAAGAGCTGCCAGCTCGAACCAAGGGGTGCTCAAACCCCTTCTCAATCATTTGCTTTAAATAACTAATGCAAATGAACCAATTAAAACCACATTGATACAGTTTTATTCTTTTTAATCGAGTTCCAGAGAAATATTGCAGAATATAAAAAAAAAAATTTTAACCCCCTAAACGATTCTTGGAGATATACAGGGCAGGGCTGCACTTCACCCCCAAACCAAGGAGAACTGGGAGAAAAGACAAACCCAGACTCAGATTCCTGGGAGGCTGGTGCAGCTTCTGCCAGCCCAAACAATCCTTGGTGTGAACACCCACTTGTGAATGCCAGGAACCTGGGATATCATCAATATCCTCATGGGCCTTTTCATTAAAAGCAGATTTCCATGGAGAATTAATGAAATATAGAAAATTAAATGGAAATGTAAAGGAGCAGCTCCTCCAGCCCAGCAGGTTGCAACATCCAAAAGAAAATGAACAGAAAGATTATGGACTGGGAGCATCGCCAATCCCAAATCCCTCGTGTGGAATACCACTCTGCTTCGGTTTAGAAATTTCCACTTCTCTTCGTCGACAGACACTTCAACTTTGCTCCCAATTCACCAAGTTCCCAACTGTGGCCACCAAGATTCTACTGCACTGTGTCCGTGGTGGGATCCAGGAAAACACACAGGAATGTTGCCAATGAACCACACTGACCTAATCTGTGACTGCAGCCCAGAGGGAGCTCTCTTTCCAATAGCTTCAGCTGTGCTTGGTGTGTCCCAATGGTTCCCACACTGTCACAGCACAGCTTCCTCTGCCCACTGCCTTGGGGAGGGAGTTTCCCTAAGGTGCCATCAAGAAAGGAGCCTCTTATGGACACAGAGTCTTGGGATTTGGGGGAAGAAACGTGTGCATGTCCCACTCTGTCGGCACTGACAGCAAACACGGCTTCAGCCTTGGCAAGACATGGAGCGTCAGAGATTTTTCAGATCCTGGTCTTCCCTTGGCCTTGCCATAGGCACAGCCTGACGGGGAGAGGGAAGGAAACGGGTCAGGAGGGACAGGCTGCTCCCAGGAAATCATCCTAATCCATCGAGCATTCCACAGAGCCGGACGAACTGCCCGAGACGCTCCTTTCCCTGCCGACTGAAGGCTCAGGAGGGAAGCACAGGCTGGGCTTCTTTCCCTGACTCAGCCGTCGTGCCTGAGGCCTGGAACAGCAGCTGGGGCTGCTGGTCACTCTTGAAGCCCCGGCAGAAGCCACCTTGTCCAGGGTGCCACTGTCAGGAGGCCATTCCTGCAAAATCAGGGAAAATGAAGGAATGAACCTTGGAGCTCCTGGAGTTAGCCAAGAGCTTTGCCAAAAGGCCAGAAGAAAAACATCGCTGGCAGCGATAAAAATAGACAGAAAAAATGCAACACATGGTGATGAAAAGACAATGGAATTATTTGAGCCATTTTAAATGGATAAGAGGAAATGGCCTCACGTGATACCAGGGGAGGTTTAGGTTGGATATTGGCAAGTCTCTTAATGGAAAAGCTGCCAGCCCTGGCACAGCTGCCCAGGGCAGTGGGGGAGGCCCCATCCCTGGAGGGATTTAAAACTGTGTGGATGTGACACTTGGGGACTTGGGACAGCGGTGGCCTTGGCAGCACTGGGGGAACGGTTGGGCACCGTGATCTCAGAGGGTTTCTCCAACCTGAACAATTCTATGATTCCAAGGACACTCTGTACACGGCCAGCACAGACACACCTGGGCCTGCTGCAAAGAGGTCCTTTGCTTAGCTACTAAATATTCCCTGGCAACAGGGAACATGGGAGCAGTCCTTGGTGCAGGAGAAGCCAGGAGGATTAGATCAAATTCCCTTTGGAAAGAGCTAACAGCATCCAGCCAGTCCTGTCCCCAGCTGCTTGGGAAGCTCCCAGTCCCTTACAGCAGCAAATGAGAGGGAAATCACCTTGTGCTGAGGGACAATGACACGAGAGCTGTGGGGAGAGAGAGGCAGAAATGGGAGAGGAATGGCAACACCACAGGTTTCCAAAGAGAACAACTGCCAAATCAACCTCCAGGCCCTGTGGGAAACGTTTTCCAACTGAGTTGTGGGTCAATCTATTCCTGTCTTCCACTCACAGACCTTTCAACCATGGCCAGAAGCCGCTCTGGATGGAAGATCCCCTCCGTGTCCATGGATATGGCTTTTCCCTCGCCACCGCCACGGTCCATGGGGAGCCATCGGAGAAGGAAGGGAATGAGCAGGGAATAAAGTATCCATAAAAACAGCAGATATTGCCACATGCCCTCACTGAGGTCACATAACAAATAATACCCCAAGTTATTGTGATTGAAGTCCCATTTAGCTGGGAAAAGTGAGAGGAAATGTTCCTGGTCCCCATCTCTGACACCTTACTTTTGTAGCACCTGTCACCCAGGATTGCGAGGACGAGAGGGAATGGCTTCTCACTGACACAGGGCATGGGGTGTTGGGAAGAAATTTTTCCCTGTGAAGGTGGTGAGGCCCTGGCACAGTTTGCCCAGAGAAGCTGTGGCTGCCCCATCCCTGGAAGTGTCCAAGGCCAGGTTGGACAGGTCTTGGAGCAACCTGGGACAGTGGAAGGTGTCCCTGCCCATGGAATGGGATGAGCTTTAAGGTCCCTTCCCACCCAAACCATTCCAGCATTCCATGATTCTACACAATATGACAGGTTCTCAGCTTTGAGCTTAAACTTTGGGAAGTTTAGGGAGTCAACTAAATGATCAAATTAAGCCCAAGCCTCTAATATTTTAGGGAATAGAAACCTCTAGACAATAAGCACTTAGAAAGTAATAAACAGTTAGAAAGTCAAAGAAAGTGCCCAAATTAGCAAATATCCCAAGGCTGTGGTGTCTGAATATTGGATTGTAATGAGGTGAACCACCCACCTGACAGGTGACTGCCAGGCTGTGACACAGCTGCGTCCCAGTCTGAAATACCCCAAATAACTCTGTTATGGACCCTGTTTGTATTCCTACGGAAGGGAAAATAGCAATAACAATTATTAATGAAAATTAAAAAGGTCACGTTATAAACAGGTATCTATGTATGTATGTATCTATCTACCCCACATATAAAATGGTACATTTACAGAGAGTCAAACACTGAATTTAGCTGAAAGTTTCAAAACTTAGAGGCAAAACTGCTTGTCATCCTGAGGTTTGTTCATGCTGTGGATAAGAAGCCTAGGTGTGTTTTTGAAGATGCTGAAGAGCTGAAGTTACTTGTTTTCATTTTTGGATTACCAGAGGAATGGGGAGATGGTGATACCTGGTTTTGTGGTCCCTAAATAATTCGGGGACTTAAATAAACCAGAAACATCCAAAGTTTGACAGCTCTGGGTCCTGCATCACAACTAAAAGGATTAAAAACTATTTCTGCAGCTTTTAAAATAAAAGCAATTATTCAAGAGCAGTCCTAGATGTTTTTCATCCAGCCAGGACTTGTTTTATATGGTTCCATGCAAGGATCACCCTCATGGGAAAACCCCACCCCAATAACTGAGGTTAAGCAGGAACAAGAAATTATAAAACGCTGACCTTGGAGCCAGGGGTGATCTGGATGATCTCTGACTGTTACTGGTAGAGCTCTGAGGCTGTGGTGAAACCTGTGGGAACCAGTTTGGCTGCCTCAGCCTGAGGGAAAACCCATCTAAGCAGCGCCAGAAGATTTCATGCTGTTCATTAACCACCCAGTAATTAATATTTCCTGCCTTGTAGAGAGGCACCTGTATAATTTCATGTACATTTCATAGACCTTGCACAACTTGGTACCTCTGAACAGAACTGAAATTCTGCTCTGAGAAAAAGATCCAACATCCCTTTTGTGTGTTTTATGGAAATATTCCCTCCTTGTTCCTCATCTGTTCAGTTCAGTCCTGTCCTGGTGCATTTTGCCTTTTCCCATCACAAGTCATGTCACATCTCTAATCACATTTACTGCTCTTTGGAGACCTTCCAAATTCACCACGACACTTTCAGCCAGCAGAAATAAACCTGTGAAATATCTTGGGCTAAAACTCCAGACCATCCTTCCTGGGATCTTCTCAGTGTTGGTATCACTGATGCCCTTAATGATCAGCAGCTCCTTCTTTGGTGCATAAGCCATGGCTTCTACCATGTGAAATCCAGCTTTTTCCAATCATTGGCATTTATGCCACATTGCTGGGAGGGGGGAAAAAGACACATGTTAGTATTTTTTGATTGTTTTGGGGTTTTTTTTGACAGAACACAAGTAAGAATTTAGCAAAGAAGTTTGCAGATTCATCTTGTTTTGAAGGAAATAGTTTACATTGTATATTAGGAGGGAATACTTCCCCATGAGGGTAGGGAGGCTCTGACACGTTGCCCAGAGAAGCTGTGGCTGCCCCTGGATCCCTGGCAGTTTCCAAGGCCAGGGCTTGGAGTACCCTGGGATAATGGAAAGTGTCCCTGCCCTTGGCAGCAGGTGGAGAGGGATGAGCTTTTAAGGTCCCTTCCAACTCAAACCATTCCGGCATTCCATGGCTCCATCCATTCTGGGGACAGGGATTTCCCTCTGCCAGGTTTGGGGGAAGCTGTTGCTTTATGAAATGGGTCCCGCTGAGTTTTGCTCCTCTCTTTAGCCATGAATCACATGCTTCCTATACAAAGTCCCAGCAGCTTTAGATATCGAGGGAAGGAAGCAGAATGCTGTAGCTGTGACAAAAAGCTTTGCAGAAGTATTTTAAAGCCCCAAAGTCACCCCCAAACCCGAATTAAAATAGCGAGGCAGTGCTGTTTACTCATCTCAACAGACTTGCAAGCCCACAAACCTTCCCAAGCACGTTCCTGAAAAAACCCACCTCAGCAGCCCCTGCCTGTTGCTGACCACTGGGTTTTGGAGCAGGACAGGCCCCTGGGAGCCTCCTGCCCCTCCCAGCAGCCAAAGCCACAGCACTTGATTGCCAGGGGTGGGTGTCTCTGTGGTTGTGGTGGAGTCTGACCCCTGGCTCCAGGGATGCTTTCCCTGTGGGCAGCCTTGCTCGGGCACAGCTTCCCCATGCACTGCTTTGGCTGTGCCACCACCTTTTGCCTAGAATTGCTCCCTTGGTGGGGCTGTCACCCATCTGGGGACACAGTGCTGTACTCCATGACTGGAGAGGGCGAGTGGTTCCTGCCAAAAATCACACCAGGAGCCATTGATGGACTTTCTTTCCAGGACACTCATCTACTGTCAGGACAAATCACAGTGGCCATGTCTCTGTGGGGGGCACCAGAGGGCCACAAGTTGTTGTCATCTTACCTGGAGAGCCTTGTACCAGGAAGATGAGGAAGAAGGTTTAGATAAACCTCCATCTGGCCATCCTGCTGACGGAAATAAAGGCAAAAGGGAGAAAATCCAACCAGGCATCTGCTGTGTCAGTGGCTGGTCACCACATCTCACCTCACTATTCCTCTGGGACCCCTCTGTGCAGCCTTCCTGGTTGTGGCCATCACAGAGGAGAGATCAATGCACCACTGGAACAGTGAGAAGGGCTGTAGGGAACCAGGACATGAACCTTGCTGCTGCAGGTTTTGTAGTGGCTCAGACAGAAGTAATTGCTAGTTACATTGATATGTTTTTTCCTCAACTATGAGTGTGAGATTTTTTTTTTTAGATTATTTTTTAGTGAAAACTTGGATTTTGCATAATGTGAATACTCCCATGCAAACAGGAATCTCCCTAAAGATTCTTTACTGGATGCTTTTCTGGTGTAGCTTCATTGCATTCTCTAGTCTGAATTTCTGAAGCATTAATTTTGTTGTCAAAAAGGGTGTCTTGGAAAAAAAATATTTAGGAAGTGATAATATTTACTGTCAGCTAACACACTCTTTTGGGCTGGCTTCTTATTACACTCTTCCCCTCTCCAAATACCTGCCTGGATTTTCTTACAATTAAAAAATAATACAGAGAGATGCAGTAGCACCCCAGCTACTCACACCTTACCATCTTGTCCTTCCTCCTCCTCCACCTTCTCCTCCTCCTCTTGCTCCTGCTGGCTCTGCTGCTTCACCTGCAGCAGCCCCTGTGCCACAGCTCTGGGACAGAAGCTGAGGGCATCGCAGTAGCATCCCAATTTCTTTTCTCCTCCACTCGTCTCTGAGGATTGTTTTGGAGCAGGGTGTGGGTTTCCACTGGGCTCCAAGCATGCAGGGATCAAGTATGAGAGCTCATTTTATCTATGGCTTTGCTCTTCCACATGGGGATTTTGGCTTTCCCCATGCCATGCACCAGAGTTATGGTCCCCCCTTCATCCCCACGGAAGGGATCTCCTCTTTTGTACCAGTACAGGAGGAAGACTAGAAGCAATTTCAGAAATGGGCTGTGATTTAGCTTGTGCACAGAGTGAGGGAGAGGCTGAGGAAAAACAGAGCAAAAAACCCCAAACACAACCAAATCCAGAAGCTTTTTCCAACATGAAGGGCAGACTTGATACCAACAGAACATTTTGTGGATTCCAGTTTGCTCACGCCAAAAAAAAACATGTGGGGAAATGAAAGGAAAGAGTCAGAGAAAAGAGAATATCTTCCTGGTGGTTTTGATCAGACTGTTCAGTTTTCATTCAAGTGCATTTAAGATGTCCTTCATCTGAAAGGTCTGTGACTCAAAAGAAAACCTCACCGCTCAGGCTGTTTCGTTGGATCCAAACCATTTTTCTTTACCCTTTTTTTTACCAGATATTTTTTGATTGCTTTGAGTGAGAACAAAACTTCTCTTCTCCATTTCCCCCCAAAGTCATTAAAAAAGGGAATTATTCACACAGCTGTGCACACAATGCTCTGCATGATGGACCCTCTGGTCTCCACAACAGCCTGTACTCACTCACACTTTCAGTGCTTCCCAAAACTGATGCATTCTTTTGCTTGAAGTTTCCAAGGTTTCAGAAAACTCCTCTGTTCCCTCAGTATCTCTGGTGGTGAGTGTGGCACAGGAAAGGCTGCAGCTGGAATAAAACCACCTATGGGTGTCCCTTTACTGCAGAGGGGCTTTTCCTATAGCCTAGGACCTCATTCTGTGCCACTCGTGCTGCCAGAGGGGCAAAGGAGGCATCTCAACTCTCTGAAACCAGTGAGGCAGCTCTTCCCTCTGATCCTTGGGCACAGGCCGGTGTGTCCAGAGCAGACACTGTTTGTTCACTCCCCGAGGTGTCTGGATGCCACACCTTTTTCCTTTGTGGGAAACAAGAAGCACAGCACTCCAGAGGACCACAGGAGCCACGACTGAAGAAATCCAGGAAAACCCCAGCCTGCTTGCTCAGCCTGGCAAAGGTGAGCAGTTCTGCAGCCCTGCCTGCCTTTGCTGCTGCTGAGCACCCACCTCCCAAACTGCAGGAACCCCCTGCAACCCAGGAGATGTCCTCAGATCCTGCTGCCAGATCCTGCAAAAGCTGGAGTG
This sequence comes from Grantiella picta, assembly GCA_013397955.1. Lineage (NCBI taxonomy): Eukaryota > Metazoa > Chordata > Aves > Passeriformes > Meliphagidae > Grantiella > Grantiella picta. Next base: position 511,579 of record VZRM01006759.1, read on the forward strand.
TCACAGCTTCCAACGAGAGAAGAGGGAGGTAAAAGTATTAAACTGTGTTTCCATGGATGCTTAGAAAACGTAAGGAAAAAACCTAGAGAGGGCGATGTCTAAAACAAGGGGAAAAGCAACTTGCTATTGATTTGCTCCATCAGCTCCTCTCTCAACTAGCCAAATTTGATCTGAGCAGCAGTTCAAACTCGGTTATGCAGCTATGAATCAGTTATACACTTCAGCAATGCCTTACTTAACATTTCTACCCACTCCCTATTTTCCCCAGCCTTGAGTGTGTACCCCTGCCTCCCTGGCCCCTTATCCCTCGTTTCAAGCAAGCACATTTTACTTGCAGTTGAAGCCTGCAGACTGGGTTTGGAACAGTTTCCAGAAATCACCATTGTTTTCCATCAAAGCCAAGGGAACTGGGAATGGCTGAGCAGCTCCTTCCCAGCCAAGAAAACTTTCACGCCTAATGCTGTGGCTCTCTTCCTGAGCATCGCAGAGGCTCTAAACCAAAGCTCAGATGGCCTCAGACAGCAGCAGGTGCCAGCACATGTATCATAAAAGCAACGAGCAGCAGGGCAGAATAAATACCAGCAGGAGGAAGCCATGGAAAGGGTGAATTTGGGAGATGGAGGACAGCAAGCAGGAGTTTGGGGACACATGGGAGGCCCTGACTGTGCTAGGCCCACATTTGCTCTCACTGTAGCCAAAATCTGGTCAGTGCCACGCAGCCCATGTTAGTAATTCCTCATGGAAAGCTTTGCTGTTCAAGGTAGCACAGGATAACACCTGTGCAGGAATAAACTGAGGCATCTGGGGAGCAGGACGGGGGGCAGCAGTGCCCAAGCTCCCTGTCCCACTGGACAAAACCCAGGCAACACAGTCCAAGTGCAAACACTCTGTGACTCGCCAGCCAGCTGCTCCCATGGGCCCCATCTGGAACTCTGCCAGATGTGAAGGAACCTCAAACACTCATCTGAAGTGCTGATCCCAAACTTCTTGTATTTGCCTATCAGGTCCTGGAAAATGAAGAGAAACTGAGCACAGAAGTGAAACTGGCATTAGTAAGTGGTATTAGTGTCATTAAGAAAGGGGAGAAATTAAACCACTTTGTTGGCTTCATCATGTTAAAAATAGCTGCAAGGCAAATGGCACTTGAGGGGAAGGAAACAAGGCAGCGAAGGATAGGTGATAGATAGGGAGAGCAGGAGGTCAGAGGCTACAGAAATGTAACTGGGAAAAAAGATTGCCAAGAAGGTAGCTCTAGACAGAAAATAGATGTGAGGTGAGAGGAAAAGAAAGCAAAGTGAGCAAACAGGACAGTCAAATTTCTGAGACATGACTTAGTTAATACTGTCCTGCTACACAGGGTAAAGAGCCTGGGAAGTGAAGAGGATGAGCAGGCAAGTTTGTGGAAGCTGTTTTCTGACCCTGATGCCGTTTCTGCTTCTGGAGGTGAGGGTTCAGTTTGGCAGGCTGATGCTCACCCCTTGTTTCTGCCCATCCATGCACCTCGGGGGTTGCTGCTCAGTCACCCCTCCGGCAACTTCTGGCAGAAGCGGGTTCAAGCCCAGAGGCTCTTGAACCCCCATATTCTGTTTCCCAGGCCAGGTTGCTGAGCCATCAGTCCTTCCCTGCCCTGTCCTGGGTTTCCAGTCATGGTCTGTCTTCCTGCTGTGACAGAAAACCCAGAACAGGAAGGCAGAAGGACACAGAGTGGCTGGGCAAGAGCTGCCAGAAAGGCTGCAAATGACTGCCAGAGCACAAAGCCTTTCATCAAAAAATCACAGTCATTCAGGCTGGAGAAAACCTTTGTGATCGAGTCCAGCCTGTGACTGAACACCAGGATGTCAACAAGCCCAGAAAACTGAGTGCTGTGTCTAGGCCTCCCTTGAACACCTCCAGGGATGGGGACTCCGCTCTCTCCTTGGGCAGCCCATTCCAATGTCTGATCAGCCTTTCTGTGAAGAAATTCCTTCTGATATCCAAACCGAACCCTCCCTGGCATAGCTTGAGGCCATTTCCCCTTGTTCTGTCCCTTGCTCCCAAGGAGTCTGACCCACCCCTGGCTGCACCCTCCTGTCAGGGAGTTGTAGACAGCCAGAAGCCTGAGCCTCCTCTTCTCCAGGCTGAGCCCCACCCTACTGCTCCTCTGAGCACTCCAGATCCTTCCCCAGCTCAGTTCCCTTCTCTGGACATCCTCCAGCCCCTCAATGTCCCTCCTGAACTGTGAGTCCCAGAACTGGACACAGCACCCAAGGTGTGGCCTGTCCTTACCTCCCATGTCCTCCCATCACCTGGCACACACTGGCTCCTCTGGGAGCTCCCAAGACAGACCCCCAGCACCACCCCAACCAATGCAGGGAGGACAAGGCTCATCCTTCTGGGAGAAGTTTTCTGCCCAGCCACCCCCAGCAGCGCAGCTCCCTCTGCCCACGGCTGGTGCTTCCCTGAGGTGCATTCAGAAAACAGACAGCTGTCAAAAAGCCAACCAAGGCAAGAGAGGCTTCACAAAAGCTCACTCCATTCCTAGAAAAGGAACTCCAGGCAGATGCTGGCAATATCACAAGGTGAGAGAGAGGTCCCCTGGGCAGGAAACAACATTGCACAAAAGGATGGGATGCTCATTAAGCAAAAGGGTATGGCAGAGCCTGGACAAGCTCTCACACACACCTTTTAATCAAGTATCACCCCATCTTAACCAGCTGAACTGCCTGATAGAAGTGCGAGAGGGGTAATAGACATAAACATTTTAAAAGTAGTCAGAGTTTCCTTTTATGTATTCTAAATCAATTTTCCTTGATTTCACATCTAATGTCTCACAAGTTATAAAGCAAAGTAACTGCCCTCGTTATTTTCCTGCTGCTGATATACTGTTTCCTTTGTTCATCTGAGTGGACTAGTTTAATTTTGAGGCTTTTATGAACTAGCATATTTAATGCTTTTAATAAAATTTTAACCTCAAATCCTACTTCAGTAACATGAAATAAGATTTTACCCATTTCCCAGCCATGGGACACACAGCTTTGCAAGGCTTTAGTATCTTCATACCACAGTAAATTTCAGAAAATAAGCAGTGAGTAGCTTTATAATAGAAAACTTCCTTTAACTTGTTAATATAGGTTAATTAATTTGGTTACATGTAGGTGGCAATGCTGTGATATAAATAATTATCTTAGCAACTGACATAGAACTTACCATGACCACAAAAGTTTGTACGAGCCACAAGTATGTTATTGCTTGAGTACCCACAATTTAGGCCTGATAAAGAGCAGAGCTGGCAGGCTGGGGCATCTGAAAACTTCCCTCAGACACAATGGTAGGATTTTGTCTGCAAGTTCAGAACAGCTGCGAGGAGGTCTGTGAACCTTGAAAACCCAGCTCCTGAGTTTAGAAAGATGGTAGAATAGGTGGGGGGTGTCAGTAGTATCAATTTCTGCTCTCTGAATTTAGCAAAGGGCTTCAGACAGCTAAAAATAGGGAGACAAACTGATTTATTTTTAAACGATGATATTTTGTGTTAATTAAAAAAAATAAAATAAATAGATTATTTCTCAATTCAGAAAAACCAGGAAAGACAGAAAGAATTATTTCCCCTGAGAAAAACCCAGACTTGATGAGCATTCTCCTGGGATCAAACCCAGGTTGCTGTGATGACCTGCCTTCTCTCTGTGAGAGGTCAGCTCCCAAAATTTTGGGAAAACTCCCAGTGAACATAGCCATGACTTCATTTCACCTGGCTGGCAAAGCCAGCTTCAGCAGTTGCTTCCTCAGTCCAACACCCCCCACTGTGGCCACATAGCTCTGAAAAACTGGATCACTTAAATCATCAAAGCACCCAAACCAAGCTCAAATACATCCCTGGAGCTGTTTGGTTTTTCTTATCCAGCTTTCTCTAATCCTGAGCAGGAGGACGGGGAAAGAGGGTGCAAGTATAGGCCAGGAGCGGGAAAGGGGCATGCACAAACAAAACCCACTGGAAAATTTATTGTTAGATTAGTTTCACACAAGCAACATCTGCCTTGTCTCAGTCAGGCACTCAGTCCTCCACCAGTTACTCCCTGTTGGAATCAGGTATTAAAAATACACTCCTCTTCAGTAGATGGTGTTAATTAAGATGCTAGCTAGAAAATTCATCTGTAGCTTTGCATACCCTTCATTTTCTGATGTTCTTGAGAGAGAAAAGGGTGGTGTTTAGCACTATAACTGCATTGATCATTGGTTTTTGTTATTGCATCAAGTAATTTTGATTATAAAAGGTAAAGAAATCAGTAGTGCTTACCGTGTAAAGGGAAGGAAAGGTCTCACAGAAATGGAGGCTGAAAGACAATAACTATGAGATCGCACTGCTTTGTGTGGGAGACCTCATGGCTGGACTCCCTTTGAAGGTTTTAAATAGCAGGCACCAAGAGCAAATTCAAATTCAAAGCACTAAAATTAGAACTAACACACTCTCTGACAGTTGCAGCTGATCTTGCAGGGAGACAAAGGCAGTGCAACTGTGCGTGTGTGAAGTTGTGAGCAGCAGAACAAAGGACGGCAGCAACTTTTCTGCTTTGTATCCACCACTACTCATGAAGAGAATCCAGTCTCACATGCATGGATATGCAAAAAGTCCTGATTTCTGTAGAAGCACACCCTGGTTTAAGTGGCCTTCAGCTTCAGCCCTGATTCACAATGACAGGACTCCTGTTGGACAGTTGGACTCCTCTGACTTGAGCAGGACAAGAGCAGTGTTAAAATACAGGCAGCTACACCAACACTTACAGTCTCCTGTGCTGGGGAGTCACTCAGCTCATTCTTGCACTACAAAATCCTTTGAAGAAATAACTTACATGGCTCTGGAATTGCTTCTCCCAGCAGTGGAACAAACAGATGTGGAGCAGACCAGAATGACAGCATTAAAGCAAGAGCACAAAAAGATTCCCTTCACAGCTTACTTGGGGAAGGAGAGTAAAGGACACAGAATTAATCCTTGTTCTGGTGTTTAAACTTTTTTTAGCTCTTTCAATTTAACCACCAAAAATAAACTCCCTGAAATGTACAGTATTAAATAACCCTCTTTCCCGTCCACTTATATACAGTGTCCTTACAGGATTTCAAGAGGAAAGCTTAACTTGAATAGTTCACAGCTGCTGCTGCTGTTTTTTTGGAAAAGCAAGAGTGGTAGGAAGAGGGAATTAAGGGAAGAAGAGCTGCAACATAACACAGCTGGTGACCAATGCCAAGCTTCCCCTGGAAGCTTGTCACCAAAGCATTTACATATGTGTTTTGTATTTTTCCATCTGTGAGTGGTTTGCAACAATACGTAAAATCAGGACACAATTATTGCAGTGTAGCTGACCTCACACATTGTTAAAAATGAGGAACCATGAGAGGTGACAGAACTACACCTTCTTACCCTTCCCTGCCTTGATTTAAGCATCTGCATCCATCCACAGAAGTCTGTGGATGATACTGGAGGAGCATCACTTCTGCAAGTTTGGATGCTCTTTGTGTATCACAACTCCAAAAACAGGATCACTGATTATTTGTAATAAATTTATGTGTGCACTCAAATGAAGAGTACGTTGAAAGCCAAAAACTGATACCTGTAATTAGGGAAAACCAAAGCATGTCCCAAGCAGCACATTTTTTCTTTCTATTACCAAAATCATTTCTATAGGGTGGGAAAGAAGGTAACAAAGCAAATCTTTTATTGCAAAGCTGCAGCATTGAGCAGAACAAATGCTCATCTTGTAACCCTCTTAAAAAAGAAAGGTAATTTTTTGCTCAATTAATTATTAAATCTAAACCAAACAGCCACAAAGGGGAAGTTACCAGAACTGAGAATTAGACGTGAAGCAGGTAGAAATTAAACCCCAAATACAGCTGCACTGTTAACTGTATTTCAACAGAGTATTTCAGTTCAGTATTAGGCTTATTTTCTAACCCAGCCTTAGTGTTTGAATTTCTAAATCACTACAGCAGTATCGTAAGAAAGCAAGTTTCACTAATTGAAACTAAAAGCTAATTTTACCAGACCACTGTATAGACAAAATACTGATGACAGTATTTAGAAAGCTGGATACTGGTGCTGACACACAGAAATTGAATTTAAAATTGAGTTTATATCAATTGTTTTTATTAGATAACAGCAGTTTATGAATTTGAATTAAGAAAATTACAGAACAGAATTACCTTGAGTTCATTCTTGGTCGTGAGATTTTTTTCTTTAAGGTCATAATAATTTTTATGTAGGTTATCATCAGCAATAAATTCTAGACTGTCTACAACACAGCCCCACTATTTCCTCATTCAATAATTGATAATTTTATCAAAAACCTAAGATTGTGCTAAATATTTTTAACAAGTATTTAATTAACTACTGTGTTAGGCCCTTTTAGTATATTTTAAGGGTTTTTTTCCTCAATTTTGTACACAATACAGAATTTTTAAAAGCACTTAAGGATCCTATATTGCAATTTTTTTGTAACTTTCAAAACTAGGTATAAACAGACTGTTCCCACAACAAGATGAAATCCACTATTCAGTATTACAACATTTTGACTTCTCCACACTTCACATCTAAAAATAGAACCTTCTAGCTGGAATATTCTTTTAAACCACTATTTCCCCACCATTTTAATGCACATAAATGACTTCCAGAGTTTCTACTTTCTGGCAAGCACAGGTTTAACTTAAGTGTATATTTTGCCGCAGTCTACTAAATACCACCTCAGGAGATGTACTCATCCTTCTTTCTCTTTGCTGCCTCACAGACAGAACCAGTGGTAAAATAAAGCTCCCGGCATCTAACAGTAAGTTGTTAAGAAATAAAGACTTGAAAGTAAAAAAAAACCCCAAAGCATCTGCAATGTAACAAGTTGCTGCAAAATTTCTGCTCTGTCAAATGACACAGCACTAAGAAGAGGCTGAGTCAGAAATCTGCACTAAGAAACAGGTAAAAACATCATCAGTCTTAAGGCAACCTTCATTTGAATCAGCAGAGTGATTGTTTGTGTGCCTGAAGAGGAATCCTTCTTTAGCTTCAGTTAGGAACCATATCGATCCTAGAAAAGTAAAGACAAATAACAAACCAGACATGAGTGGGTTTTCCACTGAAAGAAATTTACTTCCCTTTGTACAATAAACAGCAGCTGAATTCTTCAAGACTTTGAGAAAATTGACCAGTGCTTTCAAGAACTGGAGTTTAGAGTTAAACTCCAGGATAATCAGCCTAATTTTCAAACATCTGAGAGCTCCCAGTGACCTCATATCGGAATTGTGAAGTGACTGGAGCACAATACATGCTGGACACTAGGGCCAGGATGCCTCATTTTGTGCAAAACAGGGATCAAAGGTCAATTAAAGAGCCAACACAAAAGCTGGATTGGATGACTGCTGTAGGTCCCTTCCAACCAGACTACTCTGTTCTGAGTTAGAAACTCTGATGAGTTTAAAAGCAGAGTGACAACAAAAAACTTTCATGACAGGATTTTTGTTTTAATTAAAAAGAAAAAGGGTATTCTAATGAAGGTGAGCTAGGAGATACAGTTTTCTTTTTAAAATTATAAAGATTTACTGTCTACTTTGAGAGGTCTACAGAGCTCAATACCAAATTCATTCATTTCTCCCCTAAAAATAATTCAACAGAAGGATCCACAGCACTAAATCCTTACAGAAAGATGTCAACTGATGGTTAATAGATTGCGGCATTTTCACTCACCTGTATAGATGCCATGACCCCATTAGCAAGGACAGAAAGTTTTCCAGCCACTGATTTCACTCCTTGTTTAAACTGAGCTATATCAGGAGCTGAAGGCAAGACATTTGCAATATTGTAGCTTCCTAAAAGGAGAACACACACGGAGGAAAAAAACAGGATTTTTTATTAAAAGCCACCTTTTTCTCTCTCCCCAAAGTACCATATGTGACTAGGAGCACTAGACATATATCTCAATGTCTTAAATACATTTTCCTGTTGGATTATTTTCATAATGCCATCCTGAGTGTCATCTTCTACACTGTATTCCCAGCTGAGCGATTGATGTTTGCTTAATAGATGATTTATTCTGTACTCCCAATCTCTGACAATGTTGTTTTGTATCATCAACAGCTGTTATCTCCTTGTAATTTAAAGATAAATGTGCTTCAGAGGTGGCTGAAGTGATGAATGCTATTTGTGTGCATGCATAGGTATGTATGCAAGCTGTATATACACATATATTTTGCATTACTAGATCTGAGGCTTGGAAAATTCTATAGAAATTACAGTAAATGTTAAAAAAATTAGGTTTTGCAACTCCAGAACAGTAGAGCCTTCCTGAAAGTCAATATATTTTGGACAGTTAGCGCTACTGTTACAGGTCTAAAGGTAACAGAAGTTACTCTAAAGTGCAGGTCTAAAGGTAAGAGAAATCAAAGATATTTCACAACTAACTGCATGATAAATATTAACACGTTAACAATTACCATCACCCACTCACTGGGGAAAATAATCACTGGCATGCCTTAATATAAAATATCCGATCCTGTCAAAGGCACAAATAGGAGTAAACCAGAATCATAGAACCATGATCACAGAATGGCCAGGGTTGGAAGGCACCTCAAAGATCATCCAGTCCCACCTTCTGCCATGGGCAGGGACAACTTCTACTATCCCACGGTGCTCAGAGTCCCATCCAACCTGGACTTGGACACTTCCAGGGATGGGGCAGGCACAGCTTTTTTGGGCAACCTGGGCCAGTACCTCCCCACCCTCACAGGGAAGAATTTCCTCATATTCAATTTAACCCTACTCTCTGTCAATTTGAAGACATTCCCCCTTGTCCTGTCACTCCAGGCCCTCTCCATCTTTCCTGTAGGCTCCCTTCAGGCACTGGAAGGCCACAATGAGGTCACCCTGAAGATCTTGGGAACAAATGGGGCTCCAGAGAGTAATCATCCTAAACCAGACCATTTCCTAAATGGAGACTCCTTTTAGTCTTTTGAACAGGGGTGGAGGATGAAGAGAGAGAAAGAGAGAACCTGCAGCTCCTCTGTCCTGGAAAGTTAAAGACATCTGCTTCCTTAGCAGGCTGAGCCAGACAATCCTGGAGATAAGTCGATTTATTTAAGCAAAGAGGCTGGTTTCTAGCACAGATGCACTGTCACATTCAGAAAGCTTCCCACTCCTTAAATCCAGCACGGGCACTCTCTTTATAGATTATCTTCAGAAATTTACCTCAGACAGCTCTACTTCTGACCTGTAATTTGGACTTCCTTACGATCTGTTACACTCATCAAATGCTTCAGGCATTTTTGTTATTAGAGTCATAGAAATAAGATCTGCAGATATAAGTGACCTGAGAAGCTCTAACCACTTCTCAGCCACAAAAATTCTCTCATAATTTGCTGGTTACATATGGTTGGTCTGAAAACGTTCTTGTAAATGAGGCAGGAAAGCAATTCCTTTTCTTGGGGTTTCCTTCCAAATCAGCCCTCCAAGTCAGCCACTTGACATGCCATCTTTCATAAGCATCAGCTTTGAAATAATGCAAAAAAGCCTTTTCCTTGTAGTCCCCTTTTCTGATAAATAGCTCCTGCAGTATTCTGTACAAAAGCAAGCAGGCCAAAACTGTTCTATCCTGACATTGCATCACTGCTCATAAAAACTTTAGATGCAAAGGACTTTTTATCCTGGCAAGGACCCCAGAACTACAGCAGTGTCTTTGTTGACAGTCTCCTGATTACCTTTATTTTATGGAACTAATGATAGTCTGGGCATTAATTCAACACCAGACAAATCATCAGTGCAGTAAAATTTTTCCAAGAAGGACCATTGTAGAGTGCCAGTTTTTGGGGTGAGGGGTGTAACAGAGACATGCAGGAAAGTGTGAATTTATGACACCATGTTGCAAATTCTCTTTTCAAGAGGCTACATAAGTTACTAAGATTTCTGCTTTATGACTCCTGAATTGTATCTTTTTTTACATTTCAAATTACTAAACGCCAGTTTTACTTAAGCAACTGATAACAGGAGTTATTTCTCTACTAGTCAGGGTATTTAAACTTGCTTTCAGGGGATCAAAACTAAACATTCACATGTTTGGGGGTTTTTTGCTGCTCCTTTTCCAAAGTAAAATCAGATGCTGCATACTGTTTGTTTTTCCAGCCTATTTGAACAATTACTCAGAGATTTCAAGTTCTTCAGTAACTATTCTTTTTTCCCATTCTACTGCAAGTTAAGGAATGAAACTCAACTAATCAAGTCTATGAAATGTTCCAGCATTTCCTACCTTTTCTATGGCACATTATCATACTATCCCAAAAGCGTTGTAAAGAAAACATGAGATTTTCAATAGCCTAAGGGGCTTCTTTTCAGTCAATCTAATCTTTGTCCGTTTCTAATTTGCTGAACTACACTCTCCAATGCGAGGTGTTCCAACAAATATTTGAAACAAACTACATGAAGATTTTCCTTAATAATTTGGCAAAACCAGAGTTAGAAGCAAATATACCATTGAATGGATATGCCACGCAACAGATTCCATAGGAATTTCAAGGCCACTGACATTTTATTAATGATTTTTCCTAGAGCAAATATTATTATGACAGTAAGTTACTTGTGGTAACTGATAAAAAAAATACAAGAGTCCATTTAGGTGTTACCTCATTGGAAAAAATTAAAGTTTTCTTTGATATAAAATATTTACAAAATACTGTTATTTACACCCCCCCCCCACTATAAAATACTGAACTTACAAAACCAAAAATACAGAACTTGAAATTTAAGGGGTTAATTTTTTAACAATGAATACACCTTATATGACTGCTTGAGCTACTAGCAATATTCTTGCAGAATACAGTGACAACTGTGATTAGAAGCAGAGTCAGGGACTGCATTCCCCACATGATCCAGTTTCTCACTCTGTTTGATATATACCTGTTGGTTGTTTTTTCTGGTCTTCAAACAAGTCAGCTGAACTTATAGATGTGCTTCCAGAAAGCCTTTCTAGCCGAGCCCTTGCTTCATACTGGAAAAGAATTGAGAATAAAAGGGATTTTATCAGTTTGCTGCCATCTTTTGAGGTCATGTCAGATAATTTGAGTGATTATAGACATTGTTTTGAAACTGAAGCTGAAGCTGACCATGCTGAAAGTCATGGCCATTTCACAGTTTCCACATCATTTACACTGAGTTTGTCACCATCTGATTTCTGAGTTATCCAAGGGTAATATTTATCATTGCAACACCAAGGGTCCTACTCGCTGTTACCCTAAAATTGCTGAAAAACTATGCTACCATTAAAAACAACAATTAAAAAATGTGGAGTGGTGAAATGGAGGGAAAAGCACTGCAGTTAACATCCTGCTGACTCTTCCAACTACATGACACGTCTAAGTCAACTTTTTCCAAGCTCCCTGCACATAGTAATTATATTTTTTACATTAGTCTTTACACTGCTAATTTTCCATTAAAAATCTATCCCTCACCTCCAAAATGCAGCCTAATATCAATCTGCTTTTATTCTAGGTTGACTCAACTACATGCAATTCACTGAACAGTTTAGTTACGTAGTTAGCTTTACAACATTAATTATGTTTTCATGCAACATTTACAGAGCAGGAAGATTTTTTTAGCAGTTTGTTGGTATCAGTTTGTTTATTTAGAACAAATGAAGTAAGCCTGATTCTATCAATAATCAGGAGTGCTGAATCAGTCTACCATTTCTATCAGAAGAGAAGAATGATAGAGGTATGATCCTATGCATAGCTGCAGTTCCTTAAACATGAATACTAAATGATCAGAAATTTGTACATTTCTATAAATCAAAGAATCAAGTGGACATAATTCTGCAGGCTCATTAATTCTATCAATTTTAATTATTTATTGCCTTCCCATTATACGAGAACACCATGTTTACAGTCAAATAATATTTTAACATTCAAAAATACTTCATCACTGCTTCCTACTTACATCAGCCTGATCTTGCCTTCCAAAGTACATGTCTGAAGAAATGGCTTTGACATTGCCAAATTTTTTTTGTGCCTCATCTGTGTTTGAAGAAGGCTCATATTCAGGCTTACGTCGAGATGCAGGCCTGGAAGGAAAACAAACTGCATTAGGAGACAAACTTCATTCACATCATGGCAGAATGAAAGGAATCAAACAAGCATTGAAGTGCTCAAACTGTATTTTACAGATAAATGAAAAATATGGTTTAAAGTAAAAAGAACAGAGGTAGAAAACATCAACCAAGCACATAGCCCCCCCATTGTTGTATTTTCTACTTGATTACAAAGATAAAAATACAGTTAACAAAAAGGAAAGACATTTTTATCATCACAACAATCAGACCTGTTGTTTCTGTCTCCAGTTCCTTCATCCTCAGAGCTGAGTGTCCCAAATTTTCATTCATTTTCTAACAAGCTTTTCTTTGATTCATCACACAATAAACAAAGCAGGTATGTGCTCAGAGCAGGGCAAATATTTGAGTTTCTCCTCACATCTTTTGTCTACTTCCTCTTCTGCTGAAAGTCTTTGGGAATTACCACCAGTACATAGACTGAACAGCACTGAGCACAACAGACACTGCTTAAAATCTAAGAAATTCAGCTTACAAAACAAATTCAGTCAGGAGATCCCTTGACTGCTGGTGAAATTTATGGCCAAATTCTCCTTCTACAGCCTAAAAAACACTCCACTATTATGACCAGGAGTCAAATCACATTAACGAACCTGGGCTCTCTGTACAAAAAATCAGTTTGGTTTTCTTGCTATACCTGTCTGAAAATCCTGTGCTTTTTGAAGTTAACAATATATCAATGTCTCTACTATTATTTTCTTTCTTCCAAAAAGCATCTGAATTCTCATCCCATTTAGAGAAAGTGCTGCTCCTCAAATCTGATGAATCATAGTACCTAGAATAAAAGAAAAAGAAAACCCTATTGAAAAGTCAGAACTTCATTATTTATTGAAAAGTGGGAATTTATTTATTTATTTATTTATTGTTAGATAAATACTGCTATAATAATTGCTCACTAGCCAGTATGCTTTCAGCAAAACAGCAGTTGTCAGTGAATAATCTAGATTTCACAATATTGCTTTGGAAACTTTGTATAGTTGAATCCAACAGCTCAGAACAGGAAGGAAAGCCTCTGTTTCTGGTTCTATATATTTTTTTAATCGAAATATTAAGAACTTGTGAGTTTTGCCACACATTTATTAAAACTAAATGCTAAAAATATTTATTGAAAATAAGTCTTAATTTAATAAGACAATCCTTTCTTGGAAATCAAAACTGCAGGGAAAACACAAAACAAAGAAAAGGAATAAAAAATGCTGCACATTTATCAGTTCTGGTACATAATTTGATCTTTTCCCCTTCTGATTACCTACATGTATCTCAGCATATGTGGAAAGTATTTGAAAAAAAAAAAAGAAACTACCAAAAACCATGGAAATGCCAAACATTGTGATATTAATGTTTTATTGATTGTAGCAAAAGCAAAAATCAAAATTAAGGATTTGCAGAGGCTTCAATTATATGTCTACACCTTGAGACATTTAGCTTGCTTAATTCACTTATCAGCACTCTAATATCCAGTATGCTTGTTTTGCTTTTGGGCATATACTAAAATGACATTTAAACTACTTTGGCTCTATTTGAAAGTCACGGCTTGAAATAAAGGATAATAACCTTAAAAAATCCAAATCTCACTGTTCTTTCTTTAACGAGAATGAACTTGTGTACCAACTCCAATTAGATCCTCCCAGTTCTAAACCAGAACAAGAGCAGGGAACAGCTACGTTACAATTTACCTTCTAATCATTGAACCACAACACATTAAAAAGCCTCCTCCATAATTCATCTTTGCCTGCTGGTAGCTGATGAATAATTTGAGAGCAGTAGCAGTTCTTTTCAGGGAACAAACAAGGCAAGCACTGAAATACAACATTTTATTTTACAAGACTGCTGCCACTTTCCATGGTCCCACATTTGCATTCCTGCTGCAGTGGTAACACTACAAAGTAGTTTCACAAGAGCCTCTGTGCTTTTATTTGCCTGTCTACAAGTAATTAGGTACAATTTTTCATGTTTCTGTGGCATGGATCCAATAAAGGCAGTTTATGAAAGCAAAACCTGTTTATATCTCTCAGTCCAGAAATAAGCTGGTTCATTGCAATTAGTGCCTGTAAGATTAATTACTTTTCTTCTCCCAAGAGCTGTATTTTATAATATGCATTGCATTCATCCTCTGATTAAAATTTTTGCAATTATTTTTCACTTACATTTTATATTCAGAACCATGCAACTCTCTGAAATAGGACTACAGACATCTACACAACACACCCAACATCCAACACCTCAAAAACATTGAAGTTTTTGCATTTGGCATGCAAAGAATGATGCAACAGCAGTATATTTAATATCAGACTTCAATGCTTGTTTAATTTGAAATTGAAGGTGAACACAAGAAAGAAAAAAACAATGAATACAAGTCATTCTGACAAAAAAATTTCACTGGATTTGGAATACAACAAATAAAAGCTGATATGGCAACTGTCTGTGCAAGCAGAGACTAGACTCTGGAGAAGACAAAACCTACAAACACATGAATCAGACCACCTTCTCAGCAAAGCTAGCTCCCCTCCTTTAGAAATCCATTTGTCATTGAGGCAAAGCCACTTTTCCACACCTTTTCGGATTCAGATGTCCTCTGAAAATATGCTGGGTGTGTACACAGGTTCAAACTGCGTCTCAGGTTTCAAAAACATTGTGCATATTATTATGGAACTTGCATATATTTCTAGGCCCATCCAAAATCAAAAGCTTACAGAATACCTTAAGCTAGAAGAGAAGTTAGAGTCTTCCACATCATCCATGTACTTCTTCTTGGGCTTCACAATTGCAGGCGTTTCCTGCTCTATCGTTTGCATATCTGAGGTGACTGAGTGAGAAATGCCACTGGGGACAGGAAGAAAGCAAGCATATAAAGAGATGACAAAGCTCACACCCTACAATAAAATAAGAAATGAAAGCCCAAATCTTGTTTCTGAAGCTTGCTGAGAAAGCCCAAGCTATACAGACATTAAAGAAGGAGGAATTAAAATAAAGGAAAACCTAGCAAAACTGTCGTTCTCTGACGTAGTGAGGGGAGTTCTGAACATAAAGCCCATTCTGACAGCTGGAAAACACAATTTAGGATGACCCCTGTGTGGCAGGTTAGAACTTAAAACTATCAGAAACCTCCCCTTGACAAAGAATAGATCTTTTGCTGATATTAAGTTTCCATAACATGCTTTAGTACATAACTTCATTTCCTGAGTAAAATGAGGGATTACTGCCTAAAACCACAGAGTATTTCAGTGTTTCCAGAACTTCACATACCTCCTGTTGCTGCCCAATCCCATGCCAAGCCTCTCCAGTTCAGTTTTCTTCTTACCAGAGAGGTTTAAGTTTTCTTCTCTAGTTTTAATATCAAGATCTCTGTATGCCAACCTTAAAGATTGGAACAAAACACAATTACCAGAGAAATGTCCAATGCTACACTGACCAACCAACCAACCCAGTAATATTAGTAGAACATTAACAATATATATTGTAGCACTGTATTTTCTAATGTCTTCCCTTAAGCCACATCTTGGCCCAGCTTAGTCTCCATCTCCATCCCTTACCTCTAGACCATCTTAATATCTTCCAGTCATACCAGTGTAGCAGAGACAGAGGTTTTCAGTCTTGATTACAGAATTGCAGAAATAGTGCTTAAATTTTATTTCTTAGTTCAAAAGGGATACAATTTTTATTGATTTTAATGAGCAACTCAGCAATATTTTCACTCCGAAGTCAAACTGGCATGAAGTACAAATGAACTATTAGAAGAAAGGAATATGAGATATAGGATGCTGCTGGCAGACATGCTGCAAAGCAGAAAGGAATAACTGAAAACATCTACCTAGCACTCCAAACAGAAAGATTAGCAGCCCTTCTTAGGAAATCTATTTTATGAACATCAAAATTTTATTTGCTGTTGATTAAAACAAATGGGCATACTGATCAATTTTTTACAGTAATTTCAGCTACCTATTCTTGTGCACAATAGAAGATAAAGAAATTTGGTACCAATTTAAAAATCACATTTAAAGTCTCAAAACTCTTTAAATACTAAACTACAAAATAATCACTTCCATTCCTGCCACATAACAAAGTTATATTGAATTAATTTACAAAAGTTTATTGGTCAAGCTTTTCAAATTAAAACCACCACACAAATTAGATGGAAGCAAATGCAGTTTTAGAAGAATTCACCCTTCTTTCATTTTGGTATCTGCTGCCACCTACAGTTAAAATTCCCAAAGGTTAATCTCAGGGAAAATACAGTTATCCTTCCTCCACTGGAACTGGATCCATAAACTGAAGTGTATGTTCATCCCTTATGCTAACAGGCATTTTTAAAAGGTTATGGCCACTGCAAAAAGGTTGCAGCAACCTGTAAAAAAAGTTGGCTTGGATCTATATAGATTTATAGATTTCTGACACAAAATCCAAGACATTACTCGGGACTTTCTTCCAAAATAAATTATATCATCACAGGCATTGTTGATAAAGAATAATAATAATAAATGAACAATCCTTTTTTTTATTATTTAGTTGTTACTTCAGAGTCTCTCCACTGGTAGTTTTTGGCAATCACTAAGAAACATGACTCTGTGGGTAAAATACTTTAAATGATCCCCTTGTGATTGGTATTTTTAATGCAACCAAAACGTTTACTTCTGCAAGGACAACATAAATGTGAGCAAAAGGAGTGGGGAGGAGATTATAAACCAAAGACCTCAGTACTATGAACGAAGACTGATCCAGTAATTATGTAATAATTCAGAAAATTTCTTAATAGGTTATAGGAATGATTCACTAGCACTTAAGAGAGGATATTAAACTCTTTAACAGTGAAAGTGTACACTAACCAACTATTTATTAGTCTAGTTTTGATGATAACTAATGAAATATTAAAAACCAAAAGCACATAGCAGAGAAATGTGGAAAGATCCGGGAACAGCACTCTCTGGGCTTTAGGGCTGAGTATTTACTAATTAAAGTGAACCAACGGATTCAAGGTCTCATACAGAATTATTCACAGGGTTTTGGTGAAAATGAAGGCAATTCCAGTATAAATTAGCTGAAACTTCATCAGGCAATTTAAGACATACTTAAACCACCTCTCCTCTTACACAGTATGTACAAGTCAAACTGAATATTCCCTACGCTCTTGGGAAATACTGTTTTCAATAGTATTGAGCTCACTACACCAAACCAAAATAAACTAGGTAACAACCATCGGGTAAAAAAAAAATCCAGTAGCCAAGATTCTTCTTCATAGTATTAAGAGTCTTCTTAATATTTAATTTTCTACAGTAAATCATCAACTGTAGAAACAAATATTTAATAGCAAAAAAAAAAAAAAAGGCACATGGGGGAATTACTGTTTTGTTCACCGTAACCACATCTGTTTAGGCTTTTTTTTAAGTTTTATTGGCATAAACTAATCTATGGCAGTATTTAAAATGCAGTCAATTAGCTCATTAAATTAGGCTTCATGGTTTACCGCTGTATGCTTAATTCATACTTACAGTGGCTCTTTCTTCTCAGTCTTCTTACTACTAGGAAGATCCTCTTGTTCCTTCATTTTATCTACAGCTTGTGCTTGTTTTTCAATCTCATTAAAGCTTTGGCTGCTCACTTTTTGGGCTCCCAAACCACCTTTTTTGGTACCAAGCTAGAATTATTGTAAAACAAGCAAACAAACCAAAAAAAAAAAAACAAAAAAAAAACAGAAGCCCCAATATTATAACTGAGACAACCACCTCAGCTGACTTAACACTTAAGAGCCAAATGTGAAAGCAACAGCAAACACTACACCCTGTTTGGGAACACATGCAGACAGCAAGGAAAATCTGGAGCAGAGAAAATACTTTATTTTTTGTTTTGATCCTCAGCATACTGCTTCTACTATCTCTTAAAAATTTAGTTAGCTCTGCAGTCAAGCCCCACAGAAAAATTAAAGAAATATAGTTTTAATTGTTCAGAGATTGGCAGGCCCAAATAAATATTTAAATACATAAAACAACTTTGGTTTCTTTTGTTTCATAGGAATAGCATAATAAAATTTGTTGCAATGGAACCATTAACAGAAGTAAAAGCCACTTAATACTACAAATATGGATACAATGATGCTGACTCAGATGGAGGCACAGCCCTCAAACTGCTGTTCTTAGTCTCCTCTGTCTAATTCCTCACCTGCAACACTGCAGTAGTATTTAATTTCACAACACACTTCTCTTCACCTTTTACTACTTTAAAGTCTTTATGTAAAAGTTCCAGGCCATGAATACACAGATCAGGCTCTGACACTACAGATTACAAACTATTCCTGCACCTTTGACCCCTGTTCTGTGGTGCTCCCTGGAAGGGAACCAATCTGCACAAACCACTCAGAATAAAACATTCCTTCTTATATTAGGGTCCTCTAGTGGGAGCACAAAATTACAGGATTTAATCTAAATTAATCTGCTCCAATACGCCTTCAAAATCTTGTGTCCTACAGCAGCCCAGACGTAAAAGGAGTGACTCCCTGTAACATGCTGTCACAGTAGGGTGGCATTAGGGTGACTATTGGAGTTACTTTCTTGAGTTGTCAGAGCCACACATTCACAACTTCAGCTGTCTTATTCAGTTTTCATATTCCTTGAACAATCATTGAGACACTCAACTCTCTTCATGGGTTTTTACAGAGACCAGATGCTAAGAAAGTGCTAAGACCCTAACCAGAAGCAAGTCGATGAACTACTTTTAAACTATCTTGAAATAAATTATCTATAATACAGTTAAAAATACTCATTGTTTATACACACTTACCCCCTTCTTAGCTGGATTTAGCTTCTTTTTTATGAAGGTGGTGCTCTCTGCAAGGATGAAATGTACATTACTTGACATACAATTAATTCCAGAATTGCAGAAGAAAATTTCCATAATGTCAACCTGAAAATAGTTTTTGCTATTTAATTTAATGTCTTTCTACACTGAGGGGCTGAGATACTAAACTGAGCTACAGAACAGAGCTGTGACTATCTCCAAGAAAATGTGGGGAACTACCTTTGATTGTCATCTCATGAAAATATGCACTAGGCATAAAATTACAGCTCAGTTTCCAGTTGCAGATTCCTGCTAGTCAACAGAACAGGAATGCCAGACTTGCTAGTCTGAATCAGACTAGAGGCCCACCTGACCTTGTATCACTCCCAAGGTGAAATTTTTCCTGGATAGAAAGGCATTGGCTATGTTTAAACCCACCACTGACACACATAAAACATACTTGTATTGTTAAAATATCACAAGTGTTATCAACAGCTCCCACTGGATGCTTGCGCAAATAGAAAAATTAGTCTGAGCTGAAATGTGGGTGGAAAGGGGCATACACAGAACAGAGACTCTTCCCATAAGACAGAACTCGTGATATCCAAAACAACCAAGAAAAGCATTTGTTTTAGAGAACATGTGTAGAAGGTACAAATGAGAAATGAAGGAAGCGCATCCAGTGAACTTTTTTGTAGCCTCCAGCTCTAAATGAACCAAATGCAAATAAAAACAGCGATAAAGACCATACCTGCCTAAAGTATTGAGTTTGGCAAAGACACCACTTTGTTACTATCCCTGTTCTGCTGAGAATCAACACTTCATTCTCAGAAACCTGGTCCTGCAGGACAAGCCTCAAAGTGACAGATCACTGATGTATTTTATTCTATTCTATTTCCATCAGCTTTTTTCCCCCCTACTGACAGTATGATAAATACCTCAGTGTTAAGTACAAGAGCCTGAGCACTGAAGGTATTGCATTATCAATACCAAATGTTTCCAGTCTAAGTTGCTATGTTCAGATTTTTGAAAATGGAACAAAATCTATTTCCACAGCTCTTCCCAGTCAGACATTCTCTATCCAAAGGGATATTTGGGTACACTACACCTGCTGCTCTCTTCTGCTGCTTGCAGCCATTACCTAATGCAGGCTGTGGGGATATGCTAAGGCCATCAACACTTGGTCCATGTTCTAGTCCTAAAAGGTAAAGAATAAGAAGGGTGAGAATATCAGAAGGATTCTTAGAAGGCATAAAGTACCAAAACACATCTCACTGTACTCAGGGTACATTGGCAGATACAGCATAATGCGGTATTTCTATCACAGCTTTCCCAGCCACTAAAAGAGCAGCAGGCACCCCAAATTCTTGTGTTATTAGCATGGTTAGGTTATTTAACTATTAAAGTAGAGGAAAGAGAGCCTAAACTAAAAGAATATGAAAAAAATGAAACTCATTATTAACAAAGAATCAGTCATACCTTCACAGGATTCTGGAATATTTTCTGAAGTTTTCTGCTGGAGAGAAACTGGTTCTGGTAACATCCACTCTGTAGTCTGTGCCTTGAAAAAAAACCCACAAAATCAAAAGTGCACAGAAAATAGAATATATCAAGTAAATATGAAGACTTAGCTCAAGACTACCTAAGCACCACTGTTTTATTACGGGTCTTATGGTTACAGCTTTTAGGATTAAAACCTGTACTCAGAAGGACAGTTATTAAAGTTACAAGAAGTGCCTACCTTTACTAAAAGCAAGCTGGTTTCAACCCACTCCTGAGCACTTTTATCTCCCCTCTCAGGAATTTCAACATGTTTACCATAAAAAAATAATATGCATTTTAACTGTGCTTTAGATTTATTTATTGTATGCCAGATCATTTATTTACATATAATCACCACACCTCCCCTCTAGAAGCTCTTGTATTTCCCATTTGGTACACACTTCATTTTTGATAGTGAGCAGTCCTCCCAACATTCCTGGTGAGTTCTCCCCCACCCCTCAAACACATCCCCCTCAAGACGCAGGTTTGTGACCAGGTCACAATGAATGCTCTAAGAACTGTTACACTTCACTGATTGAAAACCAAATGTATCACACAGTATATTTATATCAGAGCACTTCCAAGCAAGAACTACTGGCTCCGAGTCAAATCGTTATGTCTACAAAAAATATTTTCATTCCACATTCAGCTACTATTTGAATAACTCAAAATGGCCATCTTAGAAAGTGGTTCATATCCAGGAAGAATTCTGAGACCCACAGAAGAAAAAGCAGATAGATATTAACTCCCTGACCTACCTTTTCTCTATAAAGTTTTCTTTCAGTATTTAATCTTCACCATAGAGCTCACAGTCAACCGAAGTGTTAAGAAAGCAAACAAAAATTAGACACAGGTAATTTGTACCTTGGTAGAAACATGGGATGCAAAAAAATCTTCCTCGTCTTTGTTTTGAGGTGATGCTGGTGGCATTCCACATCCATCTGTCCACAGCTGAAATTAAAGGACAGAATTTACAGCATAATTGCATGAATGCCATTTTTTTCAAAAGCATTAATCTTAAAATTACTTTGTTTTGTTTTCAGGTTTAAAAATGTACTGATTTTTTTGCCTTGTCCATAATTTTTCCTTACAAATTAATCCAAGGTTCAATAGATGAGAATAATTTTTTATTAAATTCATACATATTTCACATGTTCCTGGTGTACCAGCCGACGGCTTTGAGCAAAGCCAGATCTCAGGGCTGTGGGGCCCAGGGTGCCACAGGACTGCAGGACAGTACTCCAACCAGTGACCTGCACTCTAAGATTATTCACAGGCAATCTTTTTTTCATGATTCTTCCTACCACATGCAGAAATAATGACCTCTGTCAAAAAAGATACTGAAGGTACAACAAGCTCACCTCACCATTCAACAACCAGCTCTATCAGTAACCCAGAAAAGGAATTTTTTAACCTGTGACAGGGGAGGGGATGGCTGGTACTAAATCCAATTATCTGAATAATTTACTTCAGTAATTTAAAAAGCACATAATCACTTACATTTGCAGCGCACAACTAAAATTATTCACTAAATATCTACTAGAATTTTCAAATAATTAATATCAAACAATTGGATGGAATCTGTAATTGAAGCAAGATAATCATAATTTCTCAAGGAGTCATTTTGGGAATTTACCATAAACTTGTAAGATAGCCACAGTATATTGTATTTACTTGAACACAGTTTACATTTTAAGCTGTTTACTAAGTCAAAACAAATATTCTCTGAACTTGGTGATATGAAATACATTGTCTACAACACGAATAATAAAGAATGATCCATTGAATTTCACGCTACCGGATGCACAGATTAGAGAAGAAAAATCAGGCCTTCTTGCTTTTAATTTCCACTCATCTGATCAACTTCAAATGAACCAGCCACAAACTTCAACCACCTGAATTAAACAATGCAAACATGTTTTCCGTGTATGAAGAAGAGAACTGTTGTCAAACTTACTTAACCTCAGATACCAGTGCTGGATACTTTGCTTAACTCCTGTCAGCAATGTAACAATGTTTCGACAGCATGTATGAACTGCCTCAGCACTTTTGACGGAGAACAGCAATTTCTATATAACTTGCTAATTTTCCAAATATTATTTTTGTAGGGAAAAAGAAAAAACACATATTTACCTGTTCAAAACAAATCCCACTTAAATCACAAATAGTCTGTAGTTAATTCTATTACAATTTTTACTGTACTTCTCTAATGATTCAGTTTCAGACAAGCAAAAATAAAAGCACTACATGGCTCATGGGGAAATGGCCACCTTATCCGAAGACTGATAACCTTTTGTATTACTGATTAGAAATTTCAAGTGACTTTAGAGGGAACGAAAGCATAGTTTTTAAGGAATCTCCAGGCCTCAGGACACACACTACTCACATCAGTACCGTGCTTTCTCGTGGCCTGTGTTGCAAGAGATTTAATCTTCTCCTTGTAAAGCTGAGCAGCACGACTGTTGTACTTGGCATTGGTGTCATTGGTTGTGCACCCATGTTGGTGGAAAAAAGCAGACTGGGAAGCAGAACATAGAAAATGCAGTGAGGAACAGGAACATTTGACATAAAAATATATTGCAATGCAGCAAAATACTCTTCTTCTCTGCCTAAATCTAATCTTTTAAACAATGAAGTCTAAGGAATCTCCAAAATACAAAGGAAACTCCACTTTTGCAACTTCTTTACATATAAATAAAACAGAAAAAAACCCCAATACATTAGTTGGATGCTTTGAAAGCATACACAAATGCAAGATTCCATCATATACAAAGAATCGTAGTTCTGAAATCAAGTGATTAAGTGGAAGAAAGAGGTAAAATGGATTGCCAGTAGCTGTGCTCGACAGCACAATTCTAATATTCTAAAAGGCATTGCTTGGCTTCATCTCTATCAGGCTGAAGAGAACAATGTATGTTCAATAGTATCAAAATGACTGCACAAAAATGGTCTTCCTTCAAAAGAAAGGTGTGTTTATGCACATACCTATGTGCCCAGATATGTTTATAGGCTTGTGTGTTTATATAAAATGCATAAATGAAGATTGTGCATTTCTGCATGTAAATATACACACTTACTAACTTGATACTCACAGGGGCTTCTTAGAAACCCTAATTCCAATTATCATAGAGATCTAATCTGAAAGCAAAAGGAATTAAGGACACTTTGGATTTTCTAGCTATCCAAAACACAGCAGGAAGCTCAGGACTGCTGTTATCTAGGATTCAGCATCGTCAGGCAATTACAGTACCCAAATTATTAATGTTAATCTAAAAGTGCTTCTAGCCAGTAGTTAGTAAAACTAGAATTTGGTATTTAACTGGAACGGAAAGGGTTTGGCTTTTTAGTGTCATTAAAAGCGTTAATTTTACTTCAAATGTCCAGAGAATTTACTGATCTGTTTTCTCAAGTTTTGAGTATGAATCTTCTGAAGTAATCCAAACCAGACCATTGACAATTTAAGGTATTTGAGAAGTTGCTGGGGGTATATTGCACCTCTTGGTACAATGTATGATAGGAAACAGTGACATATAAGCAGGAAGACAAAACCTCACAAAATTAAACAATATAGGTTTATTGTTGTTTTTCTGATAATAGGCTAACATTAATTGAAGACTTTTCAGACTTTGCCATCTCTTCTTTCCAACTGCCTCAAACCCTTTATATAGCAAAATATATATAATTTAATCAAAGTTTTTAAGCACTTGGCTAAAAAAGAAACTATTCTTAACGTGAAATCTCCTTCTTCTCATTAGTATAAAATGTGATTTTTATGAACTAAGCGGCGTAACAGTAACTCGATGAGGACATTCACATAACAGCAGTATTAACATTGAACGGAGTAACTTAGAAAGGACGGGCAGAAGAAAAAGAGGGAGAAAACATCATGTAACTGCTCAGATCTGTAAGCCCGAGATAGTGACTTGCTGCATGCCAAATTCAAAGAAAAATATTTGACAGGAAAATGCAGAAGAGGAAGACAAGTAATAATGATCCTGAACTCAGCATTCTTTGTATGTAAATAGGAAAAAAAATTATAAAAAAACCTAAAGACTTAAGAAAAGATTGTTGAAACTTAAGAAAAGACTACGGAAAGCAAGTTTGGGCAAAGTTTCTTAAAGAAACAACATTAAGGACAAAGCACAAATTAAAAAAGATATGGGACGAGCATTCAGGGAATTAGAAAAAAAGCAGAAATTGTTCATAGGAATTGCATGTTCCCACACTGGGTGGGTCAGCTTAGGGAACCACTCTCAGTTATTTGTGGTCAACCTTTGGATAAAACTGCGAAAAGATTCCCAAAGAGCTTATAAAGGAAAACAAAAAGGGAGACTGAGAATAAGACAGCTGTCAACAGAACTTTAATTTACAAACATGCTGTGTAAGTACATACAAAATCAAGTTGAAACAAACAGCCAACTTGAATTGGCCCAAACCATGACACTGCTATTCCCTTTCCTACAGTGCAGCATGTCTGATTTCCAGTGCTATCTCAGGTGTAAGTAAGATCTTGACTCCAGGGTGACTTTTGGCAGTTCCAGATTTTTGGCATGGTTTTTCATGAGCCATGTAAGGAATGATGGTCACAGGAAGTGGCCACAAGCTTGGTTTATGAGCCATCTTTCAGCAACTGTCGAAATTAGACATGTACTGACAAGGAATCTGATCTGGCCTTTTCAGTGATTTTCATTACTGACTTGTAAGAAAAAAAAAACATTTTCAGATTATATCAAAATGGAAAAGTTGCAAGAATGGAGGATCAAATCAGCAACCAGAGTAATTCTTAAAAAATGGAGGGGGGGGAGGGGGAAGGGGGCTGTAACAAAGAAAAAGGACTGGAAAAATAGAAATACTCCCAGGAAGAGTGGCAGTAAGGACAGACAATATTTTCCAAGCCTACCAAGCATCAACATGGAAAGCAAACACTCAAGGGTACATACTGCATTTGCATTTCCTCCAACCTGCATGCATCTCAGCTGGAACCAAGACCAATTGGAATCCAGTTCTGTAGATCTAAACACAAAGAAACGTTTTTAGTGTAACCTCCAAAGCCATTTAAAATCACTGTTTCTGTTTTTCTTGCCAAGTATTTCTCTTCCTCCCTTCATTTTGTAATCTGTAGTTATTTATCAGACAAAAAAAGGCCCTGAGTCAGCAGCTGGGACACTCACCTGGAATGAGACAAGCTGAGGGTGCAGATTTACTACACCAACTGATTGACTGAACACTACCCAAGTACCAGAATCACAGAATAGTTTGGGTTGAAAGGACTAGAAGTCAGGCAACACCACAATGAACTGCTTCAGGAAGCAAAGCCGGCAAATCAAACACAACACCCAAGCAGCTATCAGATACAGACAAGCAAACACAAAGAAGGTTTGAATCAGGAGTTGAAGGAAGAATGGGTTTTCCTCTCTGAGCAGGTACATGAACAAACAAACCCATTCAAAGATGCAGCTTTTACTGTCAAAAAACACCACTTACCGAATGAAACTCAAATGAACACCAAGGGACCGGTGGGTCCCTGAACAATCAATACAGAGAAACACTCCATAGGTGATGCTTGCCCAGCTGGGGTTCTTTGCTCCACAGTCAAAACACACCTTAAAGAAAACAAAGATCAGTAACAGGACTTCAGCATAACCAGGCCTTGTAGTTGTATTACAGGTCAGCGTAACACCCCTGCAGCGATCCAACCTAATTAACTCATTCTTACAGTGTTTGTTGACATGACAAAGCCATATATCCTAATTTTATACAACTAAAGAGGAGTTACACAACTACATGCCTCCCCTGTTTCCAGTTATAACCAGTGTACACAGGTTGAGAAATCAGGTCAGAGAACCCACGTCAGCCTAGTTCAAACACACGTTTAACACAGCACTTCCAGCACTGCTGGAATAGAAAGTGTTTAAGAAATATTTCCCTGAGGGCAAGCTCTCATCTTGTTGCACCTCTGAGTCTTCAGAACGTATCAGCAGTACCAATGACATCATTATCTACTTTCCTATATGGAAACCTTGACCTTCAGGGCAAGCCACGGAAATCCAGCTGTGTGAAGAAAACCTCTGAGCACTGCTTATCTGGGCAGCCTCTGCAGACTTTTGCATGATTCATCACACACCAACTGCCACATCAGCCTTTCCACTGTCTGTATCAAGCTGGTTAAAAAGCAACCCACAATTACTGCACAGACAAACCCAGGAATTTCTTACCCTCTGCCACCACACTGGACCTTTAACACTCAGCAAAACAAGAGCTGTGACTATATGTCTCATACACTTTGCAGGCCAGCAGACCACGACTTTCAAGTCCTTTTTCAGCTATTCTGAGTTTTGTGCTTCTTTGACCAAGGAAACCAAGAACCAGAAAAAACTACCTGATACAAATCAATTATCAAATGCAGGGAACAATAGAAATGTAAACAGAAACAGCTAGTCTGAGTTAATGCCACGTGTACACATCTATTCCTGTATGACAGGACTTTATCGGATCAATGCCTTTTCAGTGGTACCTGTAAAGGCTGCAGAGAAGTATTCTGACAGTAAAAGCATCCACCCATAGGTACAGCCAGTGGCATCTAGTAAGATATAACTCCACAGAGAGATAAGCTTTTACACACAAATTGACAGCATTCCAATCTGCATCTCCAATCCTTTAACATTCTCCTACAAACTTAATGCATCCTCAGCAATGGAAGTTCTAGCTACATGCAGATATAAAAAATAAAGTTTCTTCCAAGTCAGGTGGAGACATATGGAACATCATAAACACAGGTCATAGTGCTTCCAGCACCTCCTTGCCAAGCTGAACAACAAAATAAAAATAAAATTAAGATGTTTTCTTGCCAGAAACTCCCTCCATACTACTAAATAGGGATTTTTGTGTCCATTTTTTGTACATACACAGTCAAACAAACCCTGAGTCTGCTCTCAAGTCACCTGACACATCATCCATCCAAATTATTTTCAAGTACATGCCCAGGAGCATTTTGAGGCTAAACTCCTTGGTTTAATGTGGGTCTGTTTAGCTTGTACAGTACAAATTTAGCAGGCACGAGTACAGTTCACCAGCGTACCCAGCATTAACTCTTCCAACAACTGAATATTTTAAGGGTGAGCTTCAGTTAGGTCATGACTGGTAACACACACAGAAGACATGGAAATCACAGCTTCTGCATGTGCAAGTCCTGCCCTTCCATCTCAACAGGAACCTAATATTTATTAATGTAATGTTATTTATCTATCCTACTGCTGTATGTGGAAATGGGGCATTCACTGGCATAAAGCAGGAATAAAAGCTACACAGAATACGTGAAAAAAGGAGGGGTTAGAGGGACTCCCTGAAACAATCTCAGGTGGAAGAATGATACAGGGGGAATGAGGGAAAAAGAAGATTAACTAAGACTGCATGAGTAAGAAAACACATAGCCTAAGTTGTCAGAACTTGTTCTTTTTTTTTCCCCAATTCTTTGAAGCAGCTCCTTAAAACACACAAGACTTATCCTCATTTCAAATGGACTATTTTTAGGCTTTTTCTTACACAGCCAAAAGAGGATGGGGACAACAAAAAGGAGAAGACTGTGCTCGAAACCAAAGGCAAAAGGCAACAGATCAGCCCTAGCCTTTCTTCTAATACTGGAGAACAAAGCTGACTTAGAGCTTTATGTCTTGTGGAAATTCCCTGGAGTACAAATGGGAAACGAAAACTTGGAGTGGGTGGCTAAAAAAAGCATCCATATTTTTAGAAATTTAGTCATATCATAAACATACCTGAAGATTCTCCTCCTTTCCGTTTCCTTTCCTCCAATTAAAAGCACTTTATAATTTCAACATCTGAAAGTGAATTGCATCACCTTGGAGCTGGCTGCCACAAAACAGCACAGCTCAGTATCTTCGCTCGCACAGGAGTCCCCACCAGACACCTGTGGAGATTACCCACAGGTATAAAGATGTACCTTTTGGGACTGAGACGCAAGTAGGAACATCCAATTTTCTTGTGAAAGCAAAGGAGGAACTGCTATTTCTATCAATGTTACGCAACAGAAATAGATGCAAGTTTCATTAACATTTAGACTAATTTTGCTTAGTTTTCTCAATTTTTAAGTGCTTCCCACCACATACATTTTAAGAAGAATCAGGAAAAAAAAAAACAGAGTCACCCTATGAAATGGTTTCCATTTTAAAAACAAAGTGTATTTTCTGTACAGATTTAGGTGCAACTAAAATATTAAAATAATGATTAAAAATAAATTTGAAGGATAAGCTTAAATAATCTAGTGCTTTTAAAATACACTTGCATGGTTTTTGTTTATTTTGTGTTAAGGCATTTCACGACAGTGCAGATTCAGTAAGAATCACTTCGGAAAAAGTCAACCAAAGACCTAACTGAGATGTTTGTATGAGAGCATCTGCAGAGATTTGGGTATAATTCACAGGAAGCAGTCACTAAACTACACAATATCCACCCTGCACAAGACACGTTAATAAATAAATAAACAATATATTGTCATTGGATAAAGAAATGCAGTAATATATATCTGATAGAAATGCTATTTTTGGCACAAGCATAAGAGGTGAGTGGGTTCAGGAAGATCACTTATGCCTGTGGTCAGGGTTACACAGAGACTTTCAGCCTCTATACTTTGAGGGTCCCCTATAACAGGACTCCAGCCCCAGGGCAGATCCACACCTTGCCATTCCCAGGCTCTGGATCCAGCAGCCTGAACAATAACCCAGCTGGAACTCACACTCGGCCCAAGGTGATCTAAATCCAAGCATCTCCTCTTAGTCACCAGCCACTGCATCCAGATTCACTTTCCTTCTTGTCTTGCATCAGCACTAATAATCCCAGCCACTGATCCCACAGGGAACCAACCAGCTCTGCACAGGCACATGGACTCAGAGCACAGATAGGAGAGGGGCCGCGTTACACCACAGCCACCTGGCCAGAAATGACAGCATAAAGGAGGGAAGTGGAGTGCTGGCCATGGGAAGACAAGAGGACTGCCCGTTTTGGAAGTGTAATCGTCTCAAAATTACTTCAGGGACACAAGATAGTGGAGTCCATTCTGGGGCAAAACCCAACACACACAGAAACCACACCCACAACACGAACTGCAATAACAAAACTCAACAACTGATAAACCACCAGCACAACAAGCATACTGGGAGTCCAAGCAGAGATAGGAATACCATCATCAACCAAAGAAAATAACCAGGGGGAAAGGAATGAAAAAACAACAGGAATAGATCCATGGTAGATTAAAAGAGACTTTCAGCACAGCCTGAATGTGCAAGTCTTCAAAAGAGCTGAGCTCTAAAGCTTGAACACTCAAGTTAACAATATCAAGTAGCTTAAGGACTATGAACATTTTGATGGGTACGAAATACATCCTATTTAATAACTGTAATATGTTTGTTAACTCATCAGGCAGTTGATCACCAGTTTGCTCTCATCAGGCAGCTCTATATTGTGTAACACCTAAAGACACCAAGAACTCGAAACCTCATAATAAAGGGAATAAACATCAAATTACAGATGTTAATTTCAAGATATTTATTCAAACATCACTTTCAACAAACTACAAATTAAACTCTGCATTTATTGAGATAAGAATTCTTTTCCTAAGCTCATGTGCACTAAGAACTACTGGAAGCATCCACAACAGTGTAAATGTGCATGCCTGCCTAGAGCAGGCAATTCTTCCCAAATTCTACATATAAACTACACAGTTAAAGCAAATTACCAAGCTTTTAATACAGAACTCTTTTCAATATTTGCACTTTCCCATGTCTTTCTTCCCCAACAAAAAAGACTTACAAATAAAAGCGGTAGACTGCTTAAGAAGAACACAACAGAAAGGAAACAAGATGCAATCGAACACGAGAGGAGAAACTGATGGAGGAAAGAACTTTTATTTAAGGAGAATGGTAAGACAGACAGGCACGGGAGAGTTGTGAGATCTAAGCTGCTGTTTTCCACTCTCCCCCTCTGTCAGGTCAACCAGACCCGTCTCAGGTCAACTAGACCAGGCACCACTGCATTATTATCGAGCTCTCTGCGCCGGAGCCACTTCTTTCCCACTGACCACAGTGAATGGCAGCACACATTGGACTAATATTGCTTTGTCAACACTGAATTTCTATGTAGCATCTAACACGGGGAGAGAGATACACCTGAGCAACGACGGGCACCACATCCACTGATTAAATCTACATGGTAACAAGGAGTCCAGTACAGGGGAATTGCTCGAGGCATTCCATCCTTGCCAGGCAGGGTCAATACTTTCTACTTCTCCTGTGATCTCAACACCGAAAAAGCATCAGAACAGCCTTAAAACTACTGAATAGCGCCAGTGATTTTCAGGAGCTTGTAAGAGATCTCTCTCACTCTTGCTGGGACTAGGACCTTACCATGATAAACTTTTTACCCCATTGCAAAGGCAAATTTTAAGAATACTTTTTTAGAAACTGTTTACCTCTGAGCTCTGCTTTCAGAGAAACCAGACCTGTACAGTCTTAATGAATTGTGTTCAAAAAGTAAAAGTCAGTTTTGGACCAAAGACAGACATCTGGATTCCTACTCCCAGAAAACAAACCCAACGTGTTTCTCCGTAATGCTAATCCACAGTTTCCTAGTGGGTGTATTTATCATGTATGTTCTCAGAGTACATTACAAAGCCAACACAAACTAGCCGCCCAGAGCAGCTGAAAGCACTTGGGCCGTGTCACCTGGCCAGGTGTCTTTCCCAGCCCACACCTCCACACGCAAAGGACACTACAGAAACACCGTCACAACACGGAAAAACCCACCTGAGTACGGGACAAGCCCAACAAGATTAGAAAGCAGCAAACTTTTATCTCTGCAGAAGTAGCTGCGCCACTTCGTTGGTTATATAAAAAAGCAAGAAAAAAAAGAAACACGTACTCAACACTATGATGTGGCTGGTTCGGAACTTGTTTTCATGCTCAGTGGAGCTGACCCTCGCAGCGGACCTGAGGCACCCGGTGGGCGCTGCACCTCCTTCCCCAAGGGCTCATCCCTTCGGGATGCAGGATCCCCACCGGAGGGGACGGGGGGCAGGCAGTGAAGGGCTCCCCGCTCCCCGGACGGCCACCCCGGGGACCCGTCGGGCCTTTCCCTGCTCTCCCGGGCGGGACGTGTCGGGCTGCGGGCCCCGCGCCTCCCCCGCCCCGCCGGCTGTGCGACGTGTCACCGCGGCGGAGCTCTGCCCGCTGGCCCGGCCCAGCCCCTTACCTTGTTGGTGGGCACGGAGCGAAGCCGCTTGAAGATGGCGGCGATGTCCTGCTTGCTGGGCTCGCACATGGCGCCAGGGCAGCCGGCAGGGCCACCGGGGAATCCGCTAGAGCGAACGGCCCGGGCTACCCGCGCCGCCGCT
>VZRM01006762.1:0-48793 GCA_013397955.1 Grantiella picta
AAGAAATTTCTCCTAATATCGAAACCACTTCAGTTTGAAGCCACTTCCCCTTTTTCTGTTGCTCCTCAGCCTTGTGGTCTCCCTTGCCCTCCCTGCCGTGTACAGCTGATGTGTTGGGTGTTCAGCTGCCCCTGGCCTGTGGGATTCTGGGGCCAGGAAACAGATGCCGGTTTACACCCTGACGGTAAATGTTTAGTGCCATGGCTTGGGAACACGGGCCAGAGGATAGCTGAACAAGCATCGACTTTAAAGATGGTTTGACAGGTCTAGATTTGAGAGGAAATATCATTCCTATTCTGTAACCACCACGGTACTGTGCTGGGTTGTTGGGCAGCCAGAAGGTGCAGATATAGTACGTGGGCACTGCCATATAAACCCAAATCAAGTATCATAGCTCAAGCCTTGTGTCCCATTTTAAAGGCTAAAATTTTGCCTAAACTGCACCTGGTTTGAAACTAACACATTTTTCTCTGGGAAAGTGTGTTTTCTGTTTGTATAATTCCTGCATAGTGTTAATAGGCACAGAGTAGTAGTCTCTCTGTGCTTGGTTTGCTATGGAGAAAGTTGTCAAGGGTTGAGAAACTATGACCTGGGCATGTTTAAGCATTTCTATTTAATGTGGGTGAAACATATTTCCCTCCACCTCCTTGCCCTGGAAATCCTGGCATTAACAGGAACATTAAAATAAAAGAATTGCCATTCAGAATGTTTTTTCCCTCTATCATCAAGTATGATGGTAAAACAATAATATTAAGGTTTAAAAGGGATAGTCATGGATGGTGGGCAGCACCAGTCTTTCTGGTGGTGCCCAGCAACAGGGTGTGGAGCAGTGGCCATAAACTAAAACACAAGAGGAAGAACTTCTTTACCATAAGGGTGGCAGAGCACTGGAACAGGCTGCACAGGGAGGTTGTGGAGTGTCCCTGTCTGGAGACTTTCCTAACCCGCCTGGAGATATTCCTTTGTAACCTGCTGTAGGTGACCCTGCCTTGGCAGGGTCTGGACTAGATGGTCTCCAGAGGTCCCTTCCAACCCTAACAATTCTGGGGTTATGGAATGCTGTGTGAGTTATAAAGACTTGTAGTGATAAAAGTTTGTCTTTAAAGAAAATTTGACTATGCTGTATGAGGCTGGAGATGATCACTTGTACTAATAAGCCACAGTGGTTGGATGTCTCTTACTAAGTTTTGTTTGATTCTCTACAATTCCTTCAGGGACTGGTGTTTTTTAGCCTTGGTTTCAGCTTAAAAATACTTTCGGTAAGAAAAAAATGTCACATCTGATGAGCCTTAATTCTGTGCTATTAAAAATATTCAAGAAGAAAAGGGGGGAGGAACAAAACAAGCGGTTTGAAATAATAGCTCAATTTTAAAAGTAATTTTAAACAAACTTGCTACCCAACTGATGTTTCCATTTTTCTTGACATGTTTGAAAAGATGTTCTTTCTATAAAGATGATGTACATTTATGTTTGATGTCATTCTTGATGTTATTTCTCCAAAGGGAATGCCTGAAACCTGTCTTGTAAAATTTGCTGACATTCACAAATCTGTTGTTTGTCAGCTGTTCTTGCCTTTGAAGTACATTAAGTTCATTTGCATCCTGATCTGTTCTGAAATTGTGTCATCTGGGTGATAAGAAAGTCTTCTTGCTTCTCAGATTTGTGGGGCCATTGCTCTGAGTACACTTGAAGGGAGACTGCAAAATCAGCTCAATAACCAATGGTAGAGCCAGGTGTGAACTAAGGGTAAGATAAATCCAGTGTTTTATGGAGGTAGACACTGTTTTGATCAGTAATTGGGCAACTCATCAAGTTGCTTATCTCATGGTTTCTGATTCTGAAACAAAGAAATGGACTCTTTAAAATCATTACGTGGTTTATTTGTCAGTGCAGTGGTTAAATTCTATTGTATAAAAGTAAAGATGTATGAAATAGAAGTTACAGCTGAAAAGGCAAAATCATAATACAAAAATGTAGTATTCTAACATGGTACTTAAAAGGAGACAGTGCAAGATATTCCTAATACTTAGGTTAAAGTATAAAAAAGTTCTTAACACATGCCTGAAAGCTGTTTTCTGTGCAAAAGCTTAAGATGTCCCTGAGCATCTAACATGCAGCATTTTGCATAAACCAGATGTCTTCTGCATGTAGCCTAGGTGGTAGCCTGCATCTTCATTGATCCTAAGATGTGACAGATTTAATCTTTTCATGCTTCATTACAGGTCATCTTAAGCTTTCCACTAAACCCCTGTCCTGCCTCAAGCTAGAGCAACAAATACAATTTACCGTCCTGCCAAACTGATAACAGAGGATGTAACATTTAGACAGTAATTTTTTCAGAAAATGTGTTTCCTGTTTAAGTCTGAAAATAGTTTGCGATGCTAGTTCTTAGACAATAGGACGTTACGTATAAGGAAGATGGAACAATAGCAAACACACTGCTTTTAATAATATAACTGAAATGGCCACAAAAGAATGAAAATAATGGGAGAACCTGGAAACAAAAGAAGAAAAGAGGCTGTTGAATTTTAGAACTAAAGTACTAATCTCACAGGTGTGTTGGAATCTGCATTTCTTAAAATATCAAGTCATTTAGAGGTGTCTGGGAAGGGGCAGTGAAGACTTGATTCAGATTACAAATGATAAGCATTTGAAAGATCTGTTAAAATAGTAGGAAGTGTGTTTATAATTATATATTGCCTCAGGAACAGAAAATATGTATCAGATGTTTCAAGACATGGTAAATAAGCCAATTATATTGAAATACAGATATTCAAAGAATCCAGTGTTTAGAAACAGATTGTGTAAGGTCATTTGCCCAGCCTCCATTTTGGTTGTAACCTTTACTAATAACATCAGGGAGTTCATGAAACATGAACTATAAAGAATTTTTGGCCTGTTTGCTCATCTCAGTGAACCTTTTTAGCAACCTCTTCCCTTTCTGCAAATAAGATGCTGTCCTTTTCTCATCATGCAGTAAGCCAGCCTTCAGCATTTTGTGCTGGTCTCACAGTGTGAAATGCCACAATGCTGAGTGATGAGCATGTGCGGCTATGAGGACAGATCACTTCTGAAATGCCTCAGAATGAGTTCTTTTAACACAGAATTGCAGCTAGAGTGAACAAGTGAAGGCGCATTGATTTTGCGTAAGTTTACATTTTCTAAGGGGCATCATGTAAAAGCAGAAATGAGCATAGTGCTTTGTTTATATTGGGGTTTTCAATTATTTGATTTAGTGGTCAGATGGATGGATTAGCCAGCAGAAATTGATGTCTCTTTATAGCAGGAAGGACAGAAATGAAAAGAGAAGAGGAAAAGACAGTTGAATGCTACCCCTTCCTGCTAGATCCCTTGTTCTGCTGACCTTTCATTTGACATGGAGCACATATCCATATACCTGCCCCCTTGGGAGCAGTGGTGCCAGTCCACTGCCTCAAGACCAATGGAAGCAAAGGAGGCAAATACAGCATCAGCAGTTGCATCTCAGGATTTTACATGGGACTCAGAGCAAAAGGTTTGAACAGGGAGAGCCAAACTGATGGGCCTCATCTTGTTGCTGGGGTGTCTGTGGTCTAGTTTATAGTGACATTCATGCCCTGGTAGCCATGTCCAGTGGGAAGCTAAGTGTGTCCAGCCCTGTTTTCTGGCCCTGAAGCCAACTGGCATTTAATGAGCTGCACCCATGCTATTGAACCCTGAAAAACAGGGTGGCTGCTGCCAAACTCACAGTGGGGAGCTGTGCCTCTGGTGGTTCCCAGAGTCTAGGGTTTGCTTGGTGGGGAGCTAGCTTGCCTGGGGCAAGTCTGTGCTAGGACCTCCTGAACAGCGTAACAGTGGCAGCAGTTCAGTGCCAATGCCTGGGAATAGGCCATGGCACGTTTCATTCCATAGACATAACATGTGCCTGCCCCCCATGTCTCTCCAGCAAAGACATGAATCCTGCTAAGGCAGTAAGCAGCAATAAAAACTTAAGTGTTTACAAGTTGGTTGGTTGTCGGGTTGTCTTTTTTCTTTCTTTTTTTTTTTTATTATTATTAACTTTTAACCCCCCCTCTCACAGATTATGGATGTGATTAATTTTGCAGGTTGTTAGCCTAGAAGTAAGAAAAGCCACATAAAGGTGTGGGGTGTTAGTAATTCAGAGGAATGTGTCCTACATCACAAACAAGAACAGCAAGTGCATAAAGCTACCTCCTTGTTTTCTACAAAAGACTACTTTTAATGTTGCTAATTGCACCAAGCCCCAAAAGTTACCATCCCATCTATATGTGCTTTCACCTTACTCCCTGTTTTTGTTTTTTTTATAACAACAAGAAAGCCCCATTAAAGTACAGTTCAGAAACGAGTCCTGTTCTTAATCTAATAGTCAGAGCTACACTAAAGGTTTAAACAATGCCTGGTTTACTCTTCAACAGAGGATTTCTCTCGTTGCTATTAGGGAAGAAAATGGCTTTGAAAGTGCTGAAGTAAGCAGTAAATCCCTCTTGCTTCTCTGTTTGTTCTGCACTCCTCTCAATAGGCTTGTATTGCTTGTATCTCCTGCAAGAAATGAACACGGTTAGTTGCTGAGAGTCCACATTTAGCATGTGACCAGTGCATAAGAGCACTAATCATGTGTTCATCATGCATTCTCTCTCCTCCTTCCCTGTTCAATCCCACCTAATGTCTGGCAGCCATAGGTCAGTTGGGGTGACTCTCTCTCCTGGTTAGGGAGAAAGAGTACTGGAGTACTGTTGCTCCATGGAGCTTTATGTTTCTCACCACTCACTGGGAAGGGTGGGCGCACACTTGACTCAGGAGTCTTGGTGCAGTCTCAAAGTCTCATGAGGTGTTGCTTAATAATGCAGCAACATGTACTTCTGTTAACTATTGTCCTGCATGCTCAACACCTTTTCCCAAAGAATTTATTCATCGATTATTTAATGAAAAATTTGTTTGGTTTCACTGCACATATAAATTGCATCATGCAGTTTGAGTTTCCTTTCTGCTTACATGAAGTTCCCAGGCTTGCTAGTATTACTGTTTGTGCTTATGGGTACAAAGTGTAATTTTCTCTGAAAGTCCTTAACATCTGCATATTTTCCAATGGTTTTGTGGCTAAACCAGTAATCCAATTTTCTTGAATATTTGCCAGAATATTTGTGAGCTGCAATAGTAAAGAAACAGAAATGTAGCTAAAGCAAGTTTAAGTTGTTTGGTTTGTCAGTTTAAGCAATATTTTGACAGCTCTTTGAACGGTTTTTAATCACAGAAACTAGCAACTTACTTGTAAAGGACAAATGCCCCAATGGTAGCAAGCACTGCCAACAAGCCAAGGAAGATAAAGAGACCTTCTGTTGTTCGAGATGATGATCCTAGAGTTCAGAAGGCAGATTGATTGAAAGTTAGCCTGTATTTTACAGTGAGATAGACTTTTCAATGAAAATTTTACTTACTGCTGTACAAATTGAAGCACAGTTAGTAATTCTAATATGCTAAGCCTTGGAGGTCAGTAACTGGCAGGAAGTGGTGCTTTCTCATCCCAATCCGCGTAATTCTCAGTTCCACCAGGGTGTGAGTTGGGCTCTGCCAGTTTTCTCCTCTGAGCCCTGCTCCTCAGACACATGGCTGCCCTTTCAGCGTGGAAAGGAGTGAAGGGCCCTACTGGCACCCCATGAGGTGAAACTAACTTGATCCTTGCCATTTGTTATACCGGGAAAATGTTTACACTGCCTGTAAAATAACTGTTTGACTAAATTAGATAGGCTCGTCCAGAAGGTGACTCAAACAACAACCTCTCTTAGATCCTAATTCTGCTTTGATTATAGTGGAAGCCCCAAAGTACGGCTCAGCTTTGCCCTCTGGAGGAAATCTAGGCAGACCAGCCATATTGGGCTAAAGCTAGTCTCCGAATATAGTTGAGAAAAACCCTTCTGTATGCTTATTTTCACTTTTAGGAGCCAAAATGCACTTAAAGGTCAGGCATTGTGCCTTATTAATAATGAACTGATTTCAGTACAGGTAAACTTACACCTGGATTAAATAAAATCAGCAAAAAATACTATGAAAAATTACTCTAAGGGGTCAGTTGCTTGGCTGATTAGTAATTAGAGAGTTCAGAAGAGTCACTAGGACATTGTAATAGGAAGTCAGAAGGGCAATGAAGTGGGAGCAGAGAGGCAGCATGATGGTTTAGACTTCTGACTGAGGCTGAGTTTAATAGCTGGTTCTGTCAAAGGCTGCTTTGATAGCTAGGAGCTAGACACAGTGATACTCATCCAACCGAAGGTAAAGCTCCTCTTCTGAAACAATTACCCTGGGCAGACTCTGTAGTCACTGGTTGTTACACAGATCATTTTCAGTACATGATTCATCTTATCCTCATGTAGAAATAGAAACCTGGTCAAGGCCAGTGGGCAGTAAAGAGGGTCCAGGCAGCCAACTCTGCTGCAGACATTGATTCTGTCTCAAGTGAACTGAATTCCCCTCTGTTTCTGCTATCTCTCCATGTGTGGAGTGGGTTGGCTGGCATGTTTCCCACCTGTTTTTCTGCCCAACAGAGTTTTCTGTGGAAAATTACATGATGGCTTAAGAACTGTTCATATTCTGTGATACTGAAGAGTTTATATAATTACTGTACTCATTTGATCATAAACATAAGTCAAACCAAGGTCCAACACCTAAAATTCCCCTCATTTTATCTTTGCATGGATTCTTACACAAGCTGGTGCAGTTTCAGCTGAAGCCTCAAGGCATAATAAGAACCCCCATATGTATTC
Organism: Grantiella picta; assembly: GCA_013397955.1. Classification (NCBI taxonomy): domain Eukaryota; kingdom Metazoa; phylum Chordata; class Aves; order Passeriformes; family Meliphagidae; genus Grantiella; species Grantiella picta. The sequence goes on from VZRM01006762.1 coordinate 6,759, forward strand.
CTGTGCTCTTTCTCCCTGAAGAGAAACTACCACAGGGAAAAGCTTTTCACCGACAATCTACGTCTGTTCAGTGTGGACTCACCTCCATTTACAGAAATCAGGGCACTGGCAAGGGCTTGACTGGTGTCATCACCCAAGGTGATGTTTATACAGTATGTCCCAGGTTCCTCAAAAGCTCTCCTGATGGTGAGTAGACATTCATCCGTGACGACAACGGGGTCACATACCATGCTCTTGGACACCTGGCACGTGGGGTCAGAAACTACTGTGCAGACATCTGTGGGGAGACTGGCATGGGAAGAGAGAGCACATTGCATCTGTGGAGTCCTGTCAGTTAACCCAGCTCATAGACATTGCACTGGTGCACCAGTTTTTTGCTGGTGCCTGCTGAAATCAGCGGCATTATAGTAATTTAAGAATGTTTTATTAATACGAAATGCTTTTTTGCATACCTATACATTCATAGATGTACATGTGGATTTTATCTAGAATGCATTTAAACAATCTATATAATTATCTGCTTGTTTTGCTTATCATTTAACATTTTATGGTGATCACAGGATTACCTGCATCAAATTGACTTATAAAGTCCATTACCTTTAATATACATCATTAAGAAAGGAATGCAGATTCTTATAAGTAGTATCATGTGCCAGAAAAGAAGATACCCCCTTAAGAGACGTTAATTGTATTCCAGCTGTATTAACATTTTTCTTGTACTTCTTAATCCTCTCAACTCTAACCTTCTAAGAGCTAGGAATATGAGTCCAATGTTTTCCTATCCAAAAAATTGCTTGGACTCATCCATTTACTCCAAGTGTCAAACACTCTTGGCCAAAAAGAAAGGATTTCCTTACAATTTCAGTAAACTGCTTCCCATTTTGCTGTAAGTGCTGAAATCTCATCTTGGACAGGAGACTATAAATTGTTTCTTCCCACAATCGGTTCCTTATTTTTACTGAGACTGGATATTTGCTCTGAATCCTAAGTGCCTGGCAGTAGCCTCTCTTGGCATAGTTTAAAAATGAGACTTGCATTATCTTTCATTCCAGTCAAGAAATAGAAACACTGCAGTTTCCAAATTTTGTTCATACATCTGCATCTTAGTACAGACAGCATTCCAGCACCTAATTATTTTCAAAGAGGGAAGATTGACAGCTTCATTCACACACTTACCTCCCTTGGCAGGTAACAACAAAGTCAACCAGTGAGTTTTCAGCTTGACTTTCTGTCATCTGGATGCTTGTCATCTGAATAATATTTACCTCTAGGATTCCCTCTGGGAGAGGAAACACATATCAACTGTAGGACACATGACAAGCTCTGAAGTCTATGTGTACTGAACCTCAAGTGTTTGGCTGATGCTCAGTTCAGGTCTTGTTTTCTATAACCTCCTCCCTCCCTTAGCCCTCCCCTTGAAGGCTTTGAAAGCTGAGAAATTTTCCAGTGCTTTCCCTGTGAGGCTGCTCCTTTCTGGTCTGCTTTTTTGCCCCTCATTATTATTTACTTCCTTATTTTACTAAATCACTTCCCACTACATGAGATTTCTCTGCATTCAAAGGTCAGTTCAACATCATGCAAACCCCCTCCCCTGCCCATGTGCTCCTGCTGTGGCAGGTTCAGAAGCTGGTGATACAGAAAGGAGTGACACAATGCACATCCCTACCAGCCCATCCCTATGTTCCAGCTCAAATGCCTGGAAACACCACATGATGCCTGATGGGGTCAGCCATCAGCAGGCATCCAGACTGAGGTACAGCCTCATGTGTGTGAAACCAAGGGGTCATAACCTCTGCCACTAGGCCCTTGAAAAGTACAGGCAGAAACCAAAGTCAGCCAGTTAGATATTTGTACATTAATCCTTACAACTGTCAGTGATGTCCATGAGAAGGATCTTATTGCGAGTCTCATGTATTTGATAAGAATGTATCTAAATAAATGTTCTCTCTCCCATACATTGTTTTTCATTGTTAACACCATTTCTCTCTTCAGGGGTTGACCCACATCCTTACCTACAACATCAATACTACTTCCATAGTATCCATTTCTGTAAATATGGCAACCTCCATCAGGATTATCCTCCACTGACTCAACAGCGAGAGAAGACTCAGAATTATTGGATCCTCCAGTCGTTACTGTTTGAGGGAGAAGAAATAGATGAGCAACTTTAGAACAAGCTCTGCTCAGGGGTATTCTGAATACAGCCATATGTTCCAACTGCATAGGCCATCAGTGACTTTGGTTTGCAGCTGTGCAGTCATGTATGTAGTATGTATGAGGTCATGGCAATAATCCCTAAAGAAAACACATGTGCCCAGCTCTAGAGCCCTGGAGTGGGCTGGGGAGCCTCACTCCGAGAGCCACCCGGCTACTCACCCGTCTCTGTGAAATAAAAGGGAGACTACAAGGTGTAACACAATTAAATACTTCTTTAAAACCCCCCAATCAATTATATACGAAATCCAAAAGCCTATAAAATGTTTAAAATGCTTTTATAAAAGCTGGTATTTTCCCACTGCTCTACATTACAGCTCATGGAAAAATGAAGAGGGGAAGTGGTGAAAATTATATCTTTCCTTTCATTTTTCATTCTCACTCAATATTTTGGTTAGAGCACATATTAAAAATATGAAAATTGAAAAATATAGCCACATTTACAATTTCACAGTAGCAGTATTATAGCTGGAACTGCAGGCCTTCTGCAAACCTTAAAACCCTCTAAGATGATAAACCAGTGCTGAACATAATAAAACTTATTCTGAAATATGTTAGTCAATAAATTTAAAGTGGAAAAGCTGCTCTGTGTTAATTCCATGTGGAAATCCCATATTTTTGAATATTACTAGGTTTTTCTAGCTCAATCTAATCTCATTTAATTTTGGATGGAAGTTAATGCAATCCAGAAAGGAACTTGCTGTAAGAGTGTTCTGAAATTCCTCTTTCTCATTTGAAATTTGCATCTTACCTCAGAAGAAAGCCCTGAGTAGACAAGGCTAAAATCTCCTGACCAGGTGTGACAGAGATAATACAAACTTCCATGTATGTTCACCCGATGACCTTTGCATGCTCTAACTGTGGTGATAGAACTGGAGGCATAAGGAGTTAAATGTGTAAGTGATCCCTGCTGTAGAATCATGGAGGAGTTTATGGTTATTGATTCTGTCTCTAAACCAATTTTATAGAGGGTTTGCAGAGGCTTGCAGCTCTTCCATGATGACAGTAAAACTACTAAAGATACTAACTTAAAATATCAGAATATATCGTTTTAGCATAGCTCCTAATGCCCCCGCTGTTTGATAAATGCTTACCTGCTGAGGTGGGCAGTGGTGCAGTGGGTGTTACTGGCCTGCAAGGTACAGGTATGATGGCTTGGACAGTTAAATTCAGAGTGAAGTTTCCTTGCAGAGTGTAGGTGTGAGATGTGCTAGAGCCGCTGGCTACAAATAAGCCACTTCCATCTCCGAAGTTCCACTTGTAGGAGATGGCAGAATTATTTAGGTAGTTGCTGGGATCATGGATCTTCACATCAAATGTAATTGGTGAGTCTTTGATGAAAATGGAGTCTGAGAGGTTGCGGTCATGTTTTTGATACATACTCACATATATTGGAATTTTGTCTGGAGGGGAAAGAAAAGAAGTCAATAAATAAAGCAGAGATACCTGGCTGCAAACAATAAACAGTTCCAAAGTCCCTGAACAGCAGCAGCCAGAATGCGAGATATTAACATGGTATCTTTAACACAGGTTTCTACTTTTATTTGATTTATGACCTGAGGGGTGAATATCAGTAGGAAACAGTTACCCAGAAAAGTATGGGAACAAATGAGGAATCACAGACATCTGTAGAAGATTGCATTTTCTCTCATAAGTCTTTCTTCATTGTGAAGTAGAGGTGTCACTACTCAGCTAGACACGAAGGTAACTCATGCTACTCAAGGCAATTTATCAGATTCCACTTCCATATTAAAAACCTTCCTCAGGCCAATATCTTCTTTTCATGCCAGATGATGCTTGTGCTGAATTTGTTTAACACCTAAGCAACAAATCCCCCCAGCATTCCACAACAGCTGATTCCAGCACACTCACCTGTTACAGAGTAGTCAGCTTTTGCTCTCGCAATTGGGATGTATCCCGAGTGCCCTCTCCTGTAAATGGACACTGCCATCCCGTGCTTGCCAAGAGTCATATTTGCTGTGTTGACTGAAAACTTTGCTGAAGACCGTCCCGTTGTTTGGTAATACTGACCTGAAACAGAACATGAATTTAATATTTTTCCTTTCAGCCTTGCCACAAGTTGTTCTAGGAGAGGCAATGTCTCTAAGAATCTTGGATTGTCTAAACCAAAATGAATAGTTTAGAAATGTCTTCCAATACTCTGAAGGTGTTTCTGAAGGATTGGTTACTTTTACAGAATGTTTACTCACATAAATTCTGGTTTTTCAAAGTTGTCAGAAAGATTTGCCAAATTCACTAATCCAATAAAAATTTGCCAAGACATCTACATCTTTCCAAAGCAATTACATTACATTAAGTCATTAGGATTATGCAGTGAATGGTGTGAGGCATTTGAAATGATCTTGTGTTTGCTTTCTGTGTAGCCAGAAAATATAATACCTCTTGCTTCATACCCTAGAACATTTGTATATATTCGATTATATGTCTTTTTAACAGCTGATTGAGGTAGGCAAATCACCTCTGCATAAAATTTGGAATATTATTGTTATTACTCATACTGATACCAACAATAATACTGATTTAGCCAGACGAACTGAGAGCACTAAGATTTAGTACATAGCCTATGGCAGGAATAGCCCAACCATTACATACTCAGGAGCAGGAAACATTGAAAATCAGCATCTGTGACCAGAGCAGCAGCACAGCCAGTGGCAGTTCTCACCTCCCTAGAGACAAGAAGTGCTGCACTGTTAAACTGGTGATACACAGCACTGTGCTCTCTCTTAAATCCAAGGGTCTTAAGTGGCAGTGAGCTGCCAGTAAATTGTCTGACCGACCTGCTCAGATCCTCTGTTTTCCTAGGAAAAGATGTTGAGTATTAATGAAAGGAAATAAATTTTCTTCGGTGAATTCACTGTGAATGCAGATTTAAAGAGAATCTTCTGGTAATGCATGATTTCTAGACCAAACACTTGATGGCCTCTCCGGAAAAGTGGGGAATTAATTCAGTATTTCCACTCAAGAGTGCAGAATCATTTTCAAGGGGCTTTTAGTATAACGTACTTGACAGATGAGTTGTGTACAAAGGGAATATAAGGTTTGCAGGATTACTCCAACCAAGGCATGTGTTGCACTACTAACCAAAAGTGTGAAACACGTAAACAAAGTTCCTTCTCCTCCAGCCAGGGTGACGAGGGAAAGGACGTCCGTCTGGGAATACATTTTGGCTGTAGTTGCTTGTGCAGTTTTCCCAGCCACAGCTGTCAGTCCATTCGGTCCAGTTGTAGACATAGACTTGCTGATCCCCGAAAGCTGGAAGATCTAAGGATAGCAACAGGACGTGTTCTGGTCAACTGAGAAATGTGCAGGAAGTCAGGAAACAGGAGGCAAGCACCACAGGATATGGCAGATACTGCATTTGAACAACAGGTGAAGTGGGATATTTTTAGACTGATGTTCATTCTTTTTTTCTGAGGTTGTGCTTTGTTTGGTTTTAAACATAAACACAAAATTGTTCTGTCTTGGTGCTGTTTTATTAAGAAGTTGAAAAAATCTTTACTGTCTCATAGGCCAGACACAATTTAAAAGTCTTTGCTCAAAAACTTGCTGTTGACTACACTGGATTCACTGAGGCTACTGTTTCACTGAGGATAATGGGGCTACCTGAATATTTTCAAGCAGATTCTTAAATTTTAAGTACAAAGAGTGGCTGTGAAAGCACTGTGAGGAAGTGACTAAGTTTGCTTTGTCAGAAAAGTTTTCTATGGCACCTTTAAATAACTTAGACATGAATTTCTGCCATTTTCCGAATAGTAAATAGAAAGTTTCCTCCCCCAAACAGCACAGCAGATATTAAGTAGAGTATGGATATCAGCTGCTAACAAAACATTAGACTGTTAAAAACTGGAACTTAGGCTGACAAAAAACTTGCTGATATGCCTTGAAATGAAAATTACTTTGATCAGTAAAAAAGTTGTTGAACATCTATGAATTCAGAGGATGAAAGGTACAGGAGCATGTGTTGTTCTAGATCTAGCAGCTTAAAACACTGGAAGTATGATAGGCTTTTTTCTCCATGTAGTAGTAAATAAGGTGGAAAAGCGTGATTTTCTGAGGAAAACATTGCTTGAGTTTTAAATATTTGTTTGTTGGTTTTTAATTCCTAAAATGTGTGAGTGTGAGATTTACTCTTTCTTGAGGGTTTTTTGAGATGCAGATATGCTTACCAAATTCTACAATTCATAATTAAAAAAAAAAAAATCTCAATTCTGTAAATTGACAGCTTTATAAGTTTGAAAGAAAACAGTGTGACTGTGCAATATTGTGCCTGAGCTGAAAAGCAGTAACAGTTCTGTTGGGAAGTCAGATGATGTGACTGTTTTGGGAAGACAAGTTTATAAAGATGGTCAGTCTTAACTTACCTGGTCAATGTATATACGGTGGGGCAGAGCACTAAAACTACCACGGTGTTTTTCTTGGGAAAGAAACTGGTGTGGCACAGGCTGGGTGTGCACAGGCAGATGTTATCAGTAATCAGTTATCAGTTAAATCCAACACACCTGTTGTTCATTGGGTATGCCTGTGATGCTTCCCAAGCTCAGTGACACATTCCCAGCAGCACCAGGCAGACGTGTGTGTGGTACAGGCAAATGGCCATTACCTACCCCCAGTACAGTTTCTCCCGTAGACTATGTTGCCATCATCATCTTCTGTCTGGCACTTGGGAAACTGGAGAGTCACAGCAAAGGTGATGTTGGATCCTACTAGTGCTGGGCTATCACTGTTCAATTTGGCTGTCACCCTTCCGCCTGTGGAAAAGAAAATTGGTCTTCACTGCAGCAGAGGATGCATCAGAGAAGAAGGTACCATCAGCTGTGCACTATTTACATTAAAAATGCTTTATTGATTACTCTGTTTCTAAGGGGTTTCATGCTCCTAAGTCACTTGAGCTCTTATCAAAATCCCAACTTAAAACCATCAGAGGGATTCAGCATATCCCCCCAGATCACTTACTGGTCTGCCATTAATTTTCTTCCTAGAGCTAAGAATATAGTTTTCTACTCTTGGGGGTCAATATATTGCAAAGGAGAAAATTTTTGTTTCTCCCTAGGGATACAGTCATTAGCCCTCAGCTCAGACCAGGTGACAGTAAACATGGTCTTTACTGAAGCTGAAGCCCACGTGCCCTGTGGAGGTAGCAGCTGAAGGTACTTGTCCTCCACGGTATTTTTCACGTAATGGATTGTCCTAGAGCCCTGACCATCAATACTTCTTAATAAGTATTAATGTCTTAGACTAGTCATAATGGGAGAGCATTTTAGGTAATAACTCACTGTTCTGCTTCCTCAGGCAACCCACTGGGAATGGTATCAAACCAAATCATCCCTAATTTGCAATTCTGTGGATATTGCCCCTATGAAAATGCACTATTACACCTGCACTCTGCATTGTGGTGGATTTTCTGGCCAGTTTTTTTCAAGTGTTTTTGAAATATGTATGTGTGATCACCTTTCCAGCAGTCCTTCCATCTGGGATCTCCCTCTTGCCAGAAAGGATAAAGCTTTTCGTTCCATTTATTTTGATCACTAGACCAGCCTTGTAGCTTCTTGTAGGATGTGACAGGAGAAGTACTTCCATGGCTCAACACATCTTGAAACCCTTGAGAGAAAACCAGGCATCGGTGTAAATGTAATGCAATTTTCCATACTACTCTATAAAAACATGACTCTTGTGCTGAATTTTAGTCATGTACTGGTAGAAAACTTTACACCAGTAGAAAATGATAGAATTTTATCATCGCAGCTCTAAACACTTACATCAACTATAATCAACATAAAGACAATTCCAGCACTGTCAGACTGACTTTTTTCTACTTGCAAACTTCCCAGACGAAGAATAAAAATGTTTGCAATGTTTTGACCATATCAGAGCAATTCTTTATACAAATTTACATAACCCTGCAACAGTCAGGCTCTCTGCACAGAGGTTGCTTGATTTCTGACTGCTTTGCCTGGTAATAAATCTACGAGTAAAAGGCTAACAGGATAAATTCACTGTGTCTGAGTTGTGCTCTAGTGGAAGTTATGCCAGGAATTAATTTTGACCCAGTGCAGCTCCTTTGGTGAGCTGGCTGACGGATTGGGTGGGAGGGGTGGAATCAATTATAACAGAAGCTGGTATTTCCAGAAAAGGAAATTTCGAGCGGAATAGTAAATTCAATGTGTTTATAATATAACAACAATAACATATTAGCTTCATGCCTGTAATTTAAAAATGGCTCAGATATTAAATAACTTCAATAACCTCTTTCTTCTCATGTTACTACAAATGATGGGCTCAAACTTTTCCCAGGCTTCTAGGATCCCTCTTTCTGTCACACAGTGGAAAGCAACATAAATATCCAAGTAACCTGTAGGAACATGTTGGCCACTGTAGGATGCCATAAAAATATGTTAATAAGTAGGTTCATGGGAACAGTTCCATTAAAGCCTGGAGGCTTTAAAGAGCTCTGCCATGTTAATCAGCTAAGGTAACTGCTGGGTGTGCCATTCTGTCACAACATCAAGGGAGTTAGGATTTCTTCTTCCCATGGCTTTATTGTAAAGGTACAGCTGATGCAGAATGCTTCTGAGATTTATACCCAAGTGCAACAGAATTCTGGATGACTTCAAGGAAAATGCAGAGACCTGTAAGAAGGACAAGAATTGCCCTGTGTGCTGTAACCTAACTGGTTGTGTTGGAATTTCTCCAAGCTTTGGAAAAGACACAGAGCAGGTGTAGCCAGTTTAAGCACAGTCTTTAAAGGTGGGTGACTCCTAATTTTACTGCAGGAGAGAAGCAGAGAAACAGCTCAGAAGAACACGCAGGAGCTGCTTTCTCTTGGTGTTTTATTGCCAAATGAGATTTCTGCTGGGCAGGAAGAACATCCTTTCATGAATCCCATCTCAACTCTGAGCTGATGCTGGTAGCTCTCTCCCCAGTCTTGCGGAATGAAAGGTTTGAGGAAAAGAACAGATTTTGTACTCAGACACAATCTCCCGCAGTCTTTTGCCCTCCAGGAGCCCCTTGCAGTCTCACTTAAATCACTTGAATCAAATCTTTCCTGCAGATTTAATATATTTTGATGTGAGCAGGCATAACATTATGACTGGTATTTACTTAATGACCTGTATCACGTGCTGTATTGTTTGGAGTCTTGGTCGAAGAAGAGTTTGGTAATGTTGTCATTCAGAAACTTTGCTCCAGAAGAAAACAGATTAGCAACTATAAAAACACTTCACACAGGCTTAGCGAGTTGAATTACACTTTAGATGTCATCAAAAAAAATTTTGTCATTTTATTCGAAAGTAAATGGCTCCATAATTGTTGTAATTTCTTTTTCCCATTCTCCTTGTTTTTATCTAAAAATAATGAATAAAAATGTTTTGATTTTGTCAGATCAAAACTTTTCAATCATTTTTTCCCCCCAAATGTTCAGTTAATCAAAAAGAGCTGGAGAACTTTTAATGTTATAAATGCTTTTAATTTTGAGTTTTCAGTAACAATCCTTGGATTCAGAATTCATTTTCTAGTCCAGTAATAACTGTTGTCACTGCTTCTAAATCACAAGCTCCTTAGGCATTTCTTTGCCTCCCTAATGTGCTTTGTTTCTTTGAATCAAATATAAAACATTTCACAAGCTTCAGGACAAGACAAAGATGGTTTTTCAGATGAGGAAAGACTTCTGCACTAGTTTCTATAGCACATGGTAATGAAGATTTTCAGTTGGTGAATTAAAAGGAACAAAAAGCTTTAATGTATTTCTTATTTAACAACGAAAACCATTCAGGAACAGATGCTGGTCATAACCAAAATTAGCGCAATTCAGTTCAAAATAGAGTAACGCTATGCTCCAAGGAACAGATTACTGTAATAATTTTGGTGAGGTGGGCATAGGAGAAAAGATCTTATACTTCCACTGACTTTCTGCTTTCTCGTTTTGGCTTTCATTTTGGTGAAAAATGTAGCAAAGACAAGAAGTTCAGTATTTCCTATGATAGTATATTAGCCATGAAAGAGAGAAGGAGAGCCAATATTAGGGCAGAAGAAGCAGAAAGATGACCCAGCTAAAAAGGATAAAAGTGTATTAAAAGTAAAAAAGGCTGATGGGATGGCATCAGGCAGTAATATAAACTTTCTGAAGTTATCTATAGAAACATAATAAAGCAGGACAAAAAAAGAATCTGAGGAATAACTTGCAAAAACATAAAAACTACAACTTAATTTTTTTCCCCAAATATAAAGTTGGAAAGCTTGCCAGGACGTTTAGGGGCAAAAGGTGATGTAGATGCAAAAGAAGCATTCAGGGAAGGTAAAGCGGTAGGACAAAAGTAACATTTGTCAATTGGTTTATATTTTCATTCACAAAGGAAGAACATAGGAGGTTTCTGTGATGGAATATTTTTTTACAATGACAGAAAATATCTCTAAAAATGAAGTGTTGGCACAAAAAAACCCAGTTATAGAACAAATCAACAAAATGACAAAGTTGTCTAGATAGGATGGCCCAAGTATGGAAGTTATTCAAGAGTGAAATAAATGAGCTATTAACCATAGCATGTAACATCTTGCTTAACACTGCTTCAGTGACTGAGAAACAAAAATTGGCAAATGTGATGACAGTTTTTAAAAACACTTCCAGGGAAGATTTAGAGGATTAAAAAAACTTTGGGGCTCAAGTTGGAGAAGCTGGTAGGAACAGCAGTGAAGAACAGAGTAAGTAGGTAGAGTGCATTAATATGATATGCCATAAAAGGAGTGCATTGCTCACAAACATATTCTGAGTTTTGCCAGGGAGACAGAGAGCATGGGAACAAGGCTGACCTGCTTGTTACAGTCTGCTTGAGTTCCAGACAGCACTTGATGAGGTCCCTTGCTAAGGGAACATAAAGCAAATGTTACCGTGGGATAAGAATGAAGGATTTCACATGAATAAATGATTGGTTAGGATATAGGAAAAAAGTTATGAATAAGTGCTTCTTTTCTCAGTTGTTAAAATAATTTAAAATGTTCACAATCTGGAAAACAGGTAAGCAGCAAAGTTCTTTAATCTGCTGGAGACTGTGCATTAAAGTAATGGAGGACTTAATATATGAGTAAAGAGTATGAAACTCAGTGACTCAAGAATAAAACTGTATGAAATTCAGCAGTTAAATGTGACCTTATGTTGAGAATGAGGGGCTCTAAACTAGCTCTAAACTCAGAAATGGGATCTTGCAGTTTTACAGTTTTGAATGCAGTGCCCATTGGTAGTTGAAAACCTAGGAAAAGGCTAGATAGAGAACAAAGATGAGAACATCATTACAGCATTGTATAATGCCGTGTCTTGAGTACTGTATGCTCTGTTCTCTGCAGCTCAAGCAGGCTATAAAAGAACTGAAAAAATACAGAGAAAGGTGGTGAGGATGCTACAAAGGGATGGAATTGTTTCCATATGAGGAACAGCTAAATAGACTGTGTCTTGAAGCCTGGAGAAGGGGCGACAGAGGAGAATATAAAAACAGAATCATGAACAGCATGGAGGAAGAAGCTGAAAGTACAAAAGTTAAGGAGAATCAAAGGAAACCAGCAGGTTACTGGTTCTAAGCACATGAAAGGTACTTCTTCACATTAGGCACAATTAAGGTGAGACATTTTTTGCTGGCAGGATGTAGTGTGTCCCAAAAATTTACACGTGTTGCAATGAAAACCCAAATGCATGACCAGATGGAAGACATCTAGTAAAAACTGGTAAATACAATGACTACATCTGACAGAGGCAGTTCTGCTGCTATAAATTATCAAAATCTGGGAAAATGTCCTGACCTGCCCAATTATACATCCAGTAGGTATGAGCCTAGATGAATGCTCAGATGGATTTCAGCTTTTAAGGTCTTCAATTTCCATACTGTACATTCTGGAATTTGAGCATAAAATACCATTTCTACATTCCCAAGCCTGAGCTCAGGGAGGCATCCTAAGGCTTGAGTTAAATTGGGAGCCCAGGAAAAAGCAGATCAGCCCAGTCTCTGCCCACTGTGGCTTGCAGATCTAATTCCTTGACTGGGCTCCCTGAGATTAGTGATCCACAGGTCAGAGTGTCCCAGTGGGGAGCACTGTTTCTGACCCGGCCTCTCCCAGCCACAGCTGAGCCAAGCAAACTGTGCAAACTCCGTTCTGCAGCTGCCTTTTCCACCACGCTTGAACTGGAGAAGTATTGCTAAAACTTTGCTGCCAAGAGCCAAGGTTTAGCTCCAGTCAGCTCCGTGCACCTGCAGAGCACAGGGAACAGATTACTGAGCAGTTCTCAGCGCACTTCTCCAGCTCAGGCACCTTTTCCACCCAGAGCCAGGCAGCCCTGAGGTGCACCCAGCTGTTGCCTGGTGGTTCTCAGGCACGGCTCCTGCAGCCACCGCAGGTGCACGGAGCAGCCGCTTTGCCTGCCTGGCCTGGACACGGAGCACAGGGCGGCAGGAGCAGGGACCCGGGGCGAGGGAAGCACTCACGTGTGGCGGCAGCACACAGCACCGCTTCGGCCAGCAGCAGCAATCCCAGGGGGTGGCAGACACCTCTCATGGTTGCAGAGCCCCTGGGCTGGCTCAGCACCTGCCGAGGAGCAGCGTGGCGGTAGCTGTGCACGGAAACTCCTCCGGTACCCACGGGGAGGTGGGAATGAAGCTTCTCCGCTGCTCTGCTCTCCGATTAAATGAAGGGCCCCGGGACTCATCATGTGATGGAATTAAGCAGAGATGCATGATTTTGTCTTCAGCTTCTTTCAGCTCATGTGCTTATGACTCACTCCCTTTGCTTTCAGCATTGCCTGGGATTTCTGAGAGACCTGTTTGGAGCCACACCATTCACCTCACAGGCATTTTTATACTAGTTTTGCACTGTGATCAATTTCTGTACTTAATTTGTTTTTAAATTAGGAACGCTTACTTCCAGAAATCCAAATTAACTCTTGCCTCAGCCTGATTTGCAAGTGTTACTGCAACAGCTCACTGCATCTGATGAACCCATCACTACTAAACCACGTGTCTCTCCCCATATGCTGGGCAACAACTGTAAACTAAATGGAAAATGGCCAATTCAAACACATCTCTTGGCTTCTGATCAGAGTGGATTGTTAAGGAAAATGTTATTTAAACATTTAGTGGGTACATGCCTATCCAATCCAGCCATGACTAGAGGTGCCATCACAGCCCCTGCGGGGTGATGGCCACTCAACATCTAGCTCACAAGTTGCCATGACCCACACAGAGCCAAGTGCTTGATTGTATAAACTTCATGGATTGTAGCAATAAATAAACAATAGACTTTGCTGCCCAACCTAATGATGAGGTATAACCAATGGCTCAAGAGGAGCAGCACAGACTGGCAAGCACTGCACCTAGTGGTTCAAATTCAGGTTCAATGTGCTTCCCCAGCCCAGGTGTTCTTCTGCAGGCAGTGCAGCAGCTGATTTTCATTGAAGCCCTGGCAGCCTTGTGAAGTTTCTTGCTGTTGTTTGCAGCAAAAAACGAGCTTTGGTAAGATGGGAAGGCATAGAGCCAAGTACAGTCCTCAGGAGACAATTCAGCAGGAGTGTCAGCGATCCCAAAGAACAGCGCTTGTAAGTGTGGCCCTGGCTAGCCAGAAACCAGTGAGTTGGGCAACAATAAACCATTTTTATGTTAGGCAGGGCAGGTGGAAGTCCGTAATTCCAAACCACTGTCAACAGAATGAGGCGATTGCCCAATGGAAGGAGATTTTAGAACTCTACTTTTTTTTTTTTGGGGGGGGGGGTTCTTAGTTTCTTCCATTTTTCTAGTGTTTTTTATTAGCTGTGTAAGACATTACCACTACCCAGAGCCCCCCAGCTAGCATTTCTCTCAGTAATGCAGGCTCCGATGTCCAGTCCTGTGGATCTTGCGTATGTAGACTCCATGCTTCAACACCCTCCTGGCTGGAGTTAACTCTCCTCCCTCCTAGTGCCAGCCAAGGAGCAGGGTGAAGGCAATAGCCTGAGGGGTACAGGCTTGTTTAAACTAAGCCCTCATTATCTGACAGAAAGAAGGGGGAGCATAAATCGAAGTCGAGCTGTGACTGACTGTGCAAAAAAATCATATGATAGCAGCGTCCTCATGTGATTGTTGCTTTCTTTGTTATTCAATCAACTGCATTCCCAGTTGAAATGTCAGGTTTTGAAAGCATTCACAATTATTTTTTAAACCATGTGGGACATTAATTGCACTCTTTTGTTTCCAGGTTGTTGATCCTAGAAGTTAAAAGTGACCTTCAAACACTGTGGTTCAGCACTGGGAGCCTGATCCAAAGTCTGCTGGGGACAAAGAAGATTTGAATGCTCATTCCCAAGAGGGTTTTGAGAGCCTCCAGAGGAAAACTGCTGACAACAAATGCCTGTTAATTAAAACCAAAAATTTATCAGCCTAAAAACAATAAAGTTGGTTAGGATGGAGTTTTTTGCCATGTTATTTGATACATGAAATTGTTACATAAATTTTGAGTGACAGTCTCAATAAGAACCAGCTGGTAGAAATTATTAAACATGTTGTAAATAGACTTCAGAGGCACTGAGGATCAGGCCTGTGGTTAGAGGAATCCAAACCCACCAAGGCTGGGGTAATAACTAAAAGGTGGCTTTACTGTGACACTCCAGTCATTCACGTTCTTCCTTCTCTGCTCTTGGGCTTAGATTACACATTCCTGCAGGGCTGACACAGAAAATACTTGGGTCCACTTGTGCTGTGGCTGCAGCCAACATTCACAAGAAAAGAGGAGAGGAGAAGGGAAGAAAGAGCTAGGAGGAACTACAGTGAAAAAGGAGGGAAAAGAGGAATAAAAAGCTAAGGAAAAGTATGATAAGTCAAGACTGAAGGGACCATTTGAAAAGCGAGCTGCCTTCTCCAAGTGTCCTAGCCATAGCTGACAGTGTCTGAAAATGAAACACTGAAGGGTTGCTTGAAACTGGTGGATCATCACCATTATATTTTCTACATTATTATTTTTGGTCCCTGAGAAACAGCTTTGCAATTTAAAAAAGTGAATTTAATCAGGCAGCTATAAAGGAGAAAAGGTTTGAAATATATCCTAAACATTCTCCCAGCAAAGAAACACACATTCAGGGAGATTTAGGGCTTCATCTAACAAAGAAGTGCGTGGGCAGGAAATGCTTGGTACTTCACAGCTTTAGCACCTCAGTTATTAAATCTCATAGAGGAGATACACATCTCTGCTACCTGAAGGGCTGTCAGATGACAGGGTGTGAACACATCATGTGTACCTGCATGTCTAGACTGACAGAGCTGGCATGCTCACACTGCTATCACACTGCCATCAATGCAACACGAATACAGGAATTGTTTATCACTGCTCACAGGAACTTTAAAAAAAAAAAAGTGCAAAGGAAGAAAAAAAATAGAAAAAGGAAAAGGGCTTTGAAGTATGAACTTGGCTTTTGGCCAAGACAGCAAAGGAAAATGAGACAATCTTGCTTTGGTAACCAGGTACATTTAGGTAAATGCTGTCTGCCATTACCAGTGATCTCTCAAGGCAACTCTGCTTAAGGCTTGACAAATTCCCTTTCTGGGAAGAAGTAATCTGTGTCTCACTTCACATGGGACAGTGGCCATCAGCTGATTCAACCAAACATGTAAACAAAGCTGCCTTAGCAGTCTGCAGTTCTCGTTGTACCAGGAAGGAAAAAAAAGCTCCTAACGAGTTTCTAGTATCATCTATCTCAGTTTATCACTGAAAAATTAATTAACCCTTGCAATTGATCAAATAGGCTTTTAGTAATTCCAGTGCCTTTATTTTTTGCATTTGTAGTAGCTAAAGCTATGCATTTTACCATTTTTTATGGGAGGGTGTTTCCTTGCAGTCATACATTTCTCCAAATTTCTTTGTTGGGGGCAGTCAGAGAATCATGGGATGATTTAGGTTGGAACAGACCTGTAAGATCATTGAGTCCAATTGTTAACCCAGCACTGCCAAATCCACCACTAAACCATGTCCCTAAGAGACACATATACACGTCTTTTAAATACCTCTGCGGATGGTGACTCCACCACTTCCCTGGGCAGCCTGCTGTGATGCTTGACAAGCCTTTTGGTGGAGAAATTTTTCATAATATCCAAACTAAAATTGTTTCCAATCTAAAGATCTTTTCCAAACTTGGCATTTCACCTCAGTATAGGAGCAAAGAATGACCACAGCATGAGATAAGGCCCGGGGGTGACCTTATCACTCTCTACAATTACCTGAAAGGAGGTTGTAGCAGGGGGTGGTCAGTTGCTTCTTCCAGGTGACAACCAACAGGCTAAGAAGAAACTGCCCCAAGTTGCACCATGGAAGATGTAGAATTTTTTTTTGTGATACAAATAATTTTTTGCAAGATTTGCTCTTGAAGAAAGACTTGAATGAGCTTGCCAGCTCTCCACATTTTCTAGTCCCTCCCTACAAATGCTAAACTCCCTGCTCAGTCATAGGCGTGTGAGTGACAGTGCCCCAAAACGGCTCATGAGAGCAGCTTGTGGGGAAGGTAGGGGAACCCAAGAAATCACCTGCAGCACTTTGACATCAGCAAATCCTCACAAAAGCTCAGCTTCAAGATACAGACTCACAGACTGCCCCAGCCCACTCATGCCCTTACAAGAAAGTAAGTTTATTAAATATCTCTGGATAGGTTTGTTGGCTTGGTTTTTTTTTAACAATGATGACAGTGCAAGGAGGAGGTGTAGCAACCCTGGCAGTCCCAGTGCTCTGCTGTGGTAGCCCATGGTCTTCCAAAGTCTTTGGAAGCTTCTGACATGCTCTGTGTGCACCTCAGCTGACCCACTTTCAGTTTTGCAGCTGCCAGAGTTAATTTGCAATCTGGACATTGGTTTTACTCTACTACTTTTCTCATATTGATTTAATGAATTGTTAATGATGTGGTTTGTTGTCACCATGATTCATCGAGGCAGAGCTCTTCAAATCAGGGGAGTGGATAATTGCGGTGAAAGCACATGATTGTGGCTGCACAAGACCCATATTTTTCATCATATTTTAACAAAATTGATTCAGGCCTCCCTGCTGCCCAGAGAGGTGTTAAAAGATTGATTTTGCATCATTCAGCTCAAGAGAGCCATCAAAATTTTGCTGAAAAGTTCTGTTTTCTCTAAAAGCATTCATGAAAATTTTAGCGAGGAAGATACAGGAAAACTTGTTCCAAAAAAGGTAACCCAGAAACAATCAAACCAGCAGACCCCAGCCAAAAAAACCACCTCTCAAAGACAGTATATGTAACAAGAACATCTGCTATGTAGTGACTTTGGTGGGAGGACACCGAAGGACAAGTAGTCTCACAGCCAAAGCTCCTTTAAAGCTTTTCTATATAACAAGGTACTCCATCGTACCTTACTCCCTGTATATGCTATGTTTCACTTATTATGGGCGAGGGATAAGAGTTTACCACCGAAGCTCAGTTGTTTCATGGTCCAGTGAAATAGCCTTGACTGCTTAAGAAATAACCTCAGCACTTCCCTGAAATAGGAGTCAGAATTAATGAAATTGCTGGCAGCTGAACTTTAGCGTAACATACTCTTTAATGTGTTAACATAAAAAAAATGGGCAAAATGCTGCATTTTGGACAGTATTCCTACTGACTCATGGCAGTAATTCAGAAGGTAACTTCTTCCTTAGAGGCTAGAACAAGCATTAAATACACAGGCTATGGAGAGAGGAGAGAAAGGATGAATATATTACAAAGCAAGCAGGTTTCTATCTAAATGCCCCATTTAGATACTAACATTTATGGCATGAAAGGGAGGCAAACTCTGAGCAAGTGGAGCTGTTGTGCTCCTAGTGATGTGTCGCTTTCACCTAAATTCTTAAATTTAAATTTAGGACTTAAATTTACTTAAGAATTTAAGTCCTGAAATTACTTAAATTTCAGGACTTAAATCCACCTGGATCCACCTTCTGTGCCTGACAGCACTGAGGAGGACTCATTTGGAGGTCTGGAGAGAGATAGAAGGAAAAGGATTCTACAGGGTTTGGTTTGGGTTGGGTTTTCCCAAGTTTGCTCAGTACCACTTGCACAGAGTGGTCATGGCTTGCTGGGGCTGTGGGTTAACCAGGGAGGCACAGGAGGAGCAGCATTCCCACTGCCCGTTCCCACTCATCCAGCACCACCTCGACTCTTCTTCAGCTGCTGCAGAGTAACACACGGCAGGATGAGGCCCTGATGTTCTGCTGGCAGGGCACAGGAGGACACCCAGGCTGGTAATGCAGCTGTGCAGCCCCCAAATCAGTGTGGTTACCACCCTGCCCCACAGCTGGAGGGGCTCCTGCTTGGAGAAACTTCAACCGGAACTGCTGCTTGGCTGGGACAAAACTATATTTTTAATGACCTGTTCCCAAATGCATTACATAATAATCTTTAAAAGTTCTGATGATGTGTGGACAGGGAAATATATGAAATATATAGGAGTTAGCCTTCTGAGTTGATCTTAAATGAACACCGATATCCTTTATTTATATTCTCAGCAATAGGAGCAGTAAATTTGCACTGATTCTGTTTTAAATCTGCATTGGAATATGGTTATTTTATTTCAGCTTTCTTTGCCAATACTGGAAAATCTAACATGTTTTTACAGTGTTACTGTGTGAGAAGCAAAAAATTGATTTAATACAGCAGCCTACTTGCAATCCCTGGCTTAAGCAAAATACTGAGGGTAGAATCTGTCCAGCATGTGAACTGCACTGATCAATAGAACTATGAGCTCAGCATGGGAAATACTATATAACATCATTAGAAATCATTACAGAAAATGTGTGCACATCATGTAATAAAAAAATCTGCTTCTTAGATATATGATTTAAACTGTCTCCCCCAAAAAAGCAAAATAGCTTAACAAATCTTTCCTTAGCCAGGCTGCTTAATTGCAGCTGGTTGCTTGGAGTGCTTCTGTACCCAGTGGTCTGGGAGGAAGGGAAACCTCTTTGGTGCCCAATGTAAGAGGCTTCACTGCAAAAGGTTCAGCTCTGCTGCTCATGGAAAGAAGGTGAACAGTTATTAAAAAAAAATTCAGACCCAGTGGGTGGTAGTCGCCATTCTTCTCGGTAAAGGTTATTATATCCAATCTGAATAGTCTGAATTTAGTCCTGTACTGTGTCTGGCATCAAAGTATAAAAAGTGGAATAGACCTGAAGAAAAGAAAGTATAGAAATGAGAATCAGAAGTGAAGAGGAGGAAAATGATTGTACATTCAGACCTCTATAAATTCACATTGATTTTTCATGCTGCAGTTGTGGTGAGAGGTATTTGGATAAGCGCAAAAAAAAGGTTTTTATGAAATAAGAACAAAATGATGAAAATAGATGTTATTTGATCTATTAGTTACTAATTGTTGGTTACATTTCAGAGTACCTAGTTCTTCTATCACTACACAATACAAAAGAACTTCTGGCAAGAAAAACTACTTATTGAATGGTGCATCATAAAATGAAAGATAAAAACAAGAAAAATCAGTGTTTGCTAAAACATAGAGACCAAGGAAACTCAAGTTGCAAGTAATTCTTCACTGAGCAATTTTCTTATCAGTTCAATTTTTGTGGATGTTCTGCTAACAAATGAAAACTACATCAGATGGATGCTGAGAGAACACTAATTAATTACTAATACCTTTCCATGTATTTGAATTTTATTCAAATCAAGAAATTTAATCAAGACATTGACAAAAGTAAAGAAATATAGTTTATAACCCAAATGGCTACATTTGTTTTGTTTGGAATATAATGGGAAGTGAGAGCTTCTCTACCTTTTCATGCTGCCCTTTTGTCCAGGACGAAATTGAAAAGTCTGAAACTGGGAGCAAATGATGAAGCTGTTTACTTGTTTTGGCAGCCAAATTACTGGATTTCACCCAGATACACATTTATAATCTCTTCCTCTTCTGTGACCCTGTACTTTTACTTTGAACATAGAAATGTTTACATTTTTAGGCATAAATAATCTTCTGAGTAGTAAAACTCAGCTGAAGGTCACTGATGAGTGAAAATGAGGAAATGAACCTCACGGTGAGAATGCCATTGGATGTCATTAGCTGTGGTGGTGGTGTCACTTGGCACTGGGGTGAGGAGTAGTCTTGGCAGTGCTGGGTTTTCATTGGACCTGATGATCTGAAAGGTCTTTTCCAACTGAATCTATGGCTCTACGGGTAAAGAGCATTGCTGAGGCACCACAGGCTGAAGCACTGCCAGCAGCAGCCACTTTTGGATCAGTATTTTGCAAGGATATGTTTTTCACCAATATCTCAGAAGAAATCCAGCTCTGGGTTCTGGTAGGTGTCTTTATCTGACAAGACATCTCAAACTTTTCTTGTTAAACCCCAGATGAACTATCAGAAGAGTGAGATCAGTCTGTTTGCTTTATTTTTTTGCTTGTGTCTTAACACTTAGCACAAAAGTGAGTTACAATGCAAGACTCCCTGTCTAACTGGAGCGTGGTGAGATAAGCATTCAGAATAAGTGCTCAGGGCCATGTGACTGAGGAGAGACGGGAGAGAGAATTTTCAAAAAAAATGTTAAAAACAACACTACTGTCTGGGGCTACTTTGCACAAAGCCTGTGAGACAGGGGTTCTTCATCATCTTCTCCCTTCTCCATCTCAGCCATGCAAACAGAGAGAAAGCAGAATGAGGTGGAGTGTTACAAACATCTGCAGCTGCAAGAAAGATGCATGAATATAAAGGAGACTCCTTTACCACTTTACTCTTCGGGTAAATAATTTCCTTTGCTTTCTACAAGTGAGGGAGGAAAATTGAGTGAAGGTGAGGTTAGTAATACTTAAAGCAAAATGAGCTCTGCAAGTATATCAATATGGAAAATACTGTGCAGCTGTAACTTTAATTAGCAATAACCACCCTCAATGCCCTGCCCACTCTGCAGAGGAATGGCAGTGTGTTTCTGACCCCATACATTTCCCCAGCACCCCTAATGCTCTGTTAAGGACATGTTCTCACAGTGATTGAACACATTGGAAGGCAACTTCGATTTATTTCTTCAGTTCATACTAAATGGGAAGATTCTAAAAGAAAGTTACTGAAGGTGACATTTTGTTTCAGTGGAGCAGCCCATCAAAACCTCATAAAGCAGCTCCTCTTGCTTCTGGACAAGCCAGCATGGTCTTCCCAGGAGCTAACACAATCTCCGCCTGGGACAGACATGACACTGAAAACTAGTCCTTTGTGTAAGCAGCTAAAATGTTTCTGGCTATCCAAATTCTGTAGAAAACTGTATGAAAATCTTAAGGTATTTAATTAAGAATTGTCTGCCAGGTCTTCAAGGCTTTTAGAATTACATCAGCTTTAAATGAAAATTAAGGAGCAAACTGCATTATGAAATTTTTGAAGTAAAATGTAGCAGGGCTTAAGAACATAATTATTTGAGTGTACTGAAAGGCACAGGGAGGACATTTATGGTCTTCCATAGTGACATTGTTGGAAAGCTTCAACATGGTGTGTTCATACTGATAGAAGTCCAAAGCTCCAGAAAATACAATCTCCTTGGAATTTTTGCTCACATTACAGAATCTGACTCTTCATCACAACTCTGTACTGAAAGCAGAGGGATGTACAAACTCTGTCTTGTATTGATCTACAACCTCTTACAATTTTCATTCCAATGGTATTTGAATGCTCTTCATGTGTTTTCAATTACCCAGAACTCTCTCCCATAATGTATTTCTAATGGATACTATTTTTAAATTAAAAAAAAAAAATTTCAAGTTATTTACAAGAGCGGAAAGGTAATTTCCTGTTAGGTGGGGACCACCAAGTCATCCAGAGCTTTGAGTTAACTTTCGGTAAGGCAAGCATCCATGATACACAAGAAAGAGCTAATTCTGGTTAGAACATAAATGAGAACTAGTAATTATTTAAATAAGAGCAAATGTAGACTAAAACAAAGAAGCAATTTAAAAGAGACTCCATCCCTGCTCATTGCATTCTCGTTGGACAGGTTCTTTTGCTACACCTCAGTTCAGGACCATTTCAAAGGCTGTAAGGATCATTGCAACATCTGTAAGGGTCTGTTTCCCATTACTGACCTTTGGTTACGTTCCTTTCTGAATCCCAGCTCCTTTGGTGTTTAAGTCAGTCCTTAAATGCAGTCCTTTTGCAGAAGGTTGTTTAGAGAAAGTTGATGAACACAATTTTTTTGCAAATAATAATATACAGAGATAGTACTGAAAGCAGGCAGAGACATGTTCAAGATACATCACAATCTTTAGTGAGAGCTTTTAAATTCAGTTAAAAAATTACTGGCCTGGGGGATTATAATGGACAATTTGGGCAACCAGAAGGGTATTTAATTCCATTTCTTATGTACCTGCAAACCATTAAAAAGAAGCAGTTTTATCCAGTATATGTAACCTTTCATTTACCTTTAAAGTCTCCAAATAAGCATATATTAATTTAAATTCTAACAGCCTACAGCGGGCTTTCAAATTGAATAGGGTGAGAAATTTTGAAAGGTCGTAGGAATAAGGACAAGACTTATCTGGTTAGCTAAAAGGATTCCTTTGATGTTTTTATCTTCCCAAGTTTCACTGCAATTAAGAACTGGCAAAATGAACTTGCTAATAGAACCACTTGGTATTAGAGCCACAGCAGTATTTAACAGGCATTATAAGCTATCACTGCTTTGTGCTGAACATTTCATGACCACATAATGACCATCCAGGCAGCCAAACCCCAGCATTGCAGGAGCACTTTCATGTGCTCTTGTGGTTCTGCAGTACAGCCTTGGCTCAGCCAGTCTTCCACCATGCCAGCTTTGGTGCCCGGGACAAACACAACTCGACTTAGTACTTGCCTATTATCTATATAACTCATTAATTGTAAGCAAAGAGTGTTCTTGTATCAACCCAAGCTTTTCTGGTAGCCATAAGGTCAGCAGGTACTCTTTGGTGGCTTTCAATTTGGCCAATACAGATAACAACCCTTGAGGTGCAGGAAGAATGAGGGTGCAGAGAAGGAGAACAGACAGCATAGTTGCACCATTTTTTTTGTATGATTAGGGCAATGCTTTGATTTTCCAGGACACAGACCTCAGAGGGACCTACGTGCCCCCAGAGAGGAGAAGGTGCATAGAGACTCAATCCTCTCCCTGCTGGGGACCCAAGCCAACTTCCAGTGTCATCCTTTTCTCATTATCATTGTAAGGAACTTCTCAACACCTGCTTCCTTTCTTTGACCCTCTCTGGCTGTAATGGGGAACAGCTGAAGCAGGTGGGAAGGAGGCTCTGTCCTCCGGCAGTGCAGGTATTCCAGGAGCAATGCAAGAGTGATGAAGGCTTGATCTGGTGTTTCTGTGCTCTTTGTTTTCTCTTGTTTTACACTTGAATGGGTGAAGTCTTGCCTGACTGTTTCAAAAGTTTTATCAAGCTTTGTATGATAGCTAAGAAGTCCCCATCTGGAGATGAGGAATACAACCAGGCAGAACTTACATCAAGTTAGAGAACTTGTGATTACAGTTCAGTGGGGTTTCCTTTGAAAAGCCCATCAGAGCCATACTCTGGAGTCTGCCCAAGCTTCAGTTTACTGGTGAGTCTAAACATTCTTACTCAGACTTGGGTTGCCTTGGATGTTTTGGATCCTTTTTGGGGGACTGTGGTTGCCCTGTAGAATAAAGAAAGCTTCATATGTTGATGCATGGACAGCTCTCTCCAGTTGAAACAGAGGGAATCAGTGGCTCTTGGGGCTTCTTCAGTCTGCTGTGTGTGATGGAAAAACAACTCTCATTGTCTGGATTCGTTCAGTCACAATCACACTCTCATGTACCTCGAGCCTTATGGAGTAAGTTTTGTTAGATTTTGATCAGAAGATGAATGAATATGCAAATTTCTTTACTTGAACTGAGCCAGCAGTTTCTTCAAAATAACCAGGATATGTGAAATGTCTTGAAAAATTTCACATGCTTTGGCAGAAATGCCAAATGAAAGAGCAAGCAAAGTAATATAGTGTCATGTGACAGGATAAAAGGCTTGTGATACACTAATGGGTGAGTGAACAATTATTTCTAGAAACTGATCAGAAGGCAAAAAATGTAATAACAATTGTTTTATTTTACTCAGATTGTTATTTCCAGTTTCATTTTAGTGAAAGCTCATTCATGGTTTCTGTTTCACTGTAGAAGCTCTTCTGCAGTGATCTGGTTTTTCTTGTAAGTTCTGGGAGGCTGGAAGGCTCTACAACAGCAGGACCCTAAGAATTCTGAGAGAGGAGATTTGAAGTCTCTGCAAAGCTCTGTGATAATGGATAATTTTATTGATTTCTATTAAGTATGAAACTGGCAGCAAGTTAGCAATCCCCAAGGTGGAGTTATGAGCTTTGGTCCTTTTACATCTGAATTGATATAGCTCCTTGTTCCTAGGTTAACTTCATGTTTGAATATGGAAGAATCTTGCTTTGATACTTGAAACAAGATGGTTTTGAGCCACAGAATGTGTGTACGAAACCTAGTTTCCTACAGTTTGGTGCCCTTTGTCCTCTTTAATACCCCAACGAGGCAAAAGTCTGTAAAACTGCTCCAGATACCAGATTTCCATGAGTGCTGATCAGCCAACCAGTTGCTAACAGTATTCATAGTAGCTGAGTTTTACCTGCTTTTCTTTCCTTGCCAATTCTTACTACAGCTATGAGAACATAGTCATCTTTGAAAACTGATTTCCTGAAAATTTGCAATGGGGTTAAAAAAGTGACTGGTGCAGAAGGAACCACAGACAGATGATCAGACAGTATAATCAAAACCATGTAATTTTTTTAGGAAACCTGCTAAAATTGAGTTATTTGAATATAAACCAGAAAACATCGTGAATTGGACCTCAGCAGTTTTCTGGCTCCTGTGCACCGTGTCAGAAACTAACATTGGTATTCGGGAGTCCTGTTTTCATAGAGAATTTTTAAGATGCATAACAGCCAGCACCACAACCCTGGGCACCTTCTCTAGAGATGAGTCCGCACTGAGGGTCTGTGTGAGCTGAGCGGAGCACGGAAGATGCACAGTGTGCACTGAGGCTCCTGAGTCCCCTGGCTGACCTCCAGGGCCACGTGAATCATCACAGGCCCAGCATCAGAGGTGGGAATGCTGTAAAATGCAATTCCTTTCCTCTTCCTGTACACCGAGTACTGCGATATATACAAACTCCTAAGTAAATGATTTCGGATGCACGGCTATAAATTTCAGTCACACACACTCTAACAGATTTTTTAAAACAACAACAAAAAAAATCGCGTATTGTTCTCATGTACTCTTTGGTTACTTTATAGGACTCCCTCTGTTCGTGACTGTGTCTGTTATTGTTGGAAGAATAAACCTTCTCAAAATAGATCATCGTAAGAATGGAATCTGTCCAGTGACCACTTAAGTAGACGTTTGCTGCCAGAACCAGTTTATTTCAGCTGTGATCACGAAGAGTGTTGTGTGCATTTATTTGTTTATTCTTCAATACTGTCTGTAATACTGAGATGCTCTGCTGGTAGCTTTAATGTTATTCAATGTTTTTGCAAAACGAAGTAGATAAACACATAAGAAAAGGTCAGAGACACATCCTTGTTTTTTCAACACAGAGAGGACAGAATTATATATCATCAGGTGTCCAACATACCTTGGTTACCTCAGTACCAACCAATTATTGACAGCCATATACATTTCCTTCTGCAAGAACCAACTTAGATTGCTTGTGTTACTTGTATAATGTGTGCCCTTTGATAGGTGCTGCTCCAAAGTTTTGCTATGAAAAGAAGGATGGGCTTGTGTTTCTGCCATATAACCCAAAGTAAGGGTGTCTGGTTTCTTTCCCCTGACAGTATCGTGGATTTCAGCAAACTTGCCTGAGTATTTTGTGCCCTTTTTCCCCCTTCTTTTCCTCATCCTTGGTACAGCAATACCCAGAAGGAAAAAATATGAGAAAGTTAATTTGATAGTTATCAGACACAAACAATTAAGCAACTGTTTGCAGACAGACTACAGTTATTCCCGTGTGGAGGCCCAGATGTGTCTCCTCCTTCCCTGGGTTGCACATCCATTTGATGGATGACAAAATGCTGGTGCCGTCTCTGCCCCCAGAGCACTGAATGGGTGGGGACTGGAGCACAAACCAGACAGGAAGGTACCTCACCCTATCAGTGGTCTTTAGGAAAAAAGAAAACTTTAGATGTGTTTCAGACAATTGTCTGGAGAGCCAGAAACACTCTCCTGTTGGCATCAGGGGGGAGCTTTGGTACCCCTGAGTTTCTAGGTATACTACTCCTGAGGTGTACAGGCAGAGGCAGCTGTCTGGGAAGAACAGGCAGGAGGGGTTGACCATTGGTTATAGAGCATGATCAAAGGTTAAGTGGGTATCATTTTGCTAGAAATGCCATGTGATTGGAGTTTAAATATGTGAGTAAAGGGCACTGATGGGACAGAACCTTGAAACAGCACCAGCTGGAAAGACAGGTCATGCTGTTGCTGTATCAGCACCCACTGTGATGTACAGCTCTGCTTGTGTGCTCAGGCTGGCTTGGAGGTGTCTCAAATCATGAATACTGTGTCCTGATATCATGCAAGTTCCCACACAGACTTCAGGTAGAGGCAGAGACTTCTGGAGAGGAGGGGCTCCTGGTGGCCATTTCCCCTCTGCAAAATCCGCATGGGGAGGCCCAAGGAGTCATGACCCTATGTATGCAAACACAGGGGACATTGTGTGCAAGAGCTTGGGGGAGTGGGAGGCACAGGGGGCAGGGAGTAAAGAAATCAGTCTCCACGAAGTCAGGTAGGTTAGATAGAGACAGAGATGTCTGAAGCAGACTCCAGGCAGAAGCATCTGCAGTAAAATTTGAAAAGGCCTTATCTCAAGGCAGGCAGATGTGCCTGCAGGCTGGGTCTCTCTTTTAGGCTCCGCCAAACTCCTGGGGTGAAGTTTGAGCAGGGCTTCACTTTGCCTGCTGGCCCCCAGCCCGTGGGAGCTCCTGAGCAAGGCTATGGGAGAATGCTGAAGGCTCTCTTCTGCCCCAAAGAGTTCACGTATCCTGAATACAGAAGGTTCTTTTCCACCTCATCTATTGTCCATTTATCATATAGGAACAGTAAGTGATACTAACCTTTTTTTTTTAATGCAACCTATGGTTATAAAATTTTATTTGATTTTTGTATTATTTTAGTTCTATTTCATCATTGCAGATACTTCAAGAGAAACCCATACTTGCAGCAGTAAACTACAGTAACAAAATTTCATGTGCCTATAAAGAGTGCTTTAAAACTGAAGTGCATTACAAGCCAGAGCTGCGCAGATGTCCATCAGAAAACCACCACAGCATTGGGTAGCCTTTTCTCTGATAGCAAATGTTGCTTGCTTGATTCACACAGGAGCGTTGGTTTATTTTGTATAATTAGAACTAATCTAGTTAGTTTGTAAGGCCATATGCAATGGGAATGTTTCATGTGACTTGCAAAGACAAGGCTCCACTGAAGACTTACAGAAGCCTTCCTTGATGTTGACCAGAATGAATTTAGTTTGCTAAGAACCCACTGCTACAACAAAACAGAAATTCAGGCGGAGCAGGATATATTGCTGCAGGTACTTTAAAACCACCAGATTGCATTTCTGATGATGACGATGCAATTAGCAACGTAACAGATCTCTTTGCTGGAAGGGCAAAGGCATAAAACTTGTTTCTTATGTCCCTCATGTGATATGGTAAGAACAAATCCTACTGGCTGTGGCGAAAAGACAAAGCAATCCATGTACCTGAAGAAAAATGTTGATCTGCCTACTGACATTTAAATCTCGATCTTCTTGCTCTTCTTCCCTTCATTTTAAGATCTGGTTTTGTTTTTTTGCAGGAGGGTAAGTCCCACCAAGGAGCCTGTGGCATGACACTGAAAATTTGCAGAGTGTTGGAGATTAAACAAGCATATTGCCTAAGGCTGAGCTGCTAAGAACATCTCTCTTTTTTTGCTTAGCTATTCTTAACAGGAGAACCAGGCAATTGCAAGTGAGAGTTTCAGAGCAAGTGTAAGTTTCAAGACCAAGAGGCATATTCACTCCCAGGGTTAGAGAGTTAATCTGCCTCTTTAAAGTCAATGGAGAGAGGTTCCCTCTTTATGGCCAGCCCCTTCAATCACTGCCAGGAGAAGTGCCAGGCATATAGAGATGCCTGCCCCAAATACTCAGTGTTGCAATCCTGTCACTCTCTGCAGAAGTGTTGGTATATTTTTGTTCAAAGGGAAGGAATCAAATCTACTATGCTGACTGCTGCATCCCTGAGGACATGTACTGTTTGTTCTGACAAGCAGGGACTTGGTTCTTGTGTTTTGGTTTTGGCTTGGCCAGATCTTAACAGAGGTGTACAACAGGACTTTTCCAGGTGGGAAACTTCCCATCTAAGATAAGCCTGTGGAAGTAGCACAATATTCTGGTTACTAGAATGCCTTCAAAAGTCCTGTTTCCTCCTTCCTGAGAGGGTACCTTTTCAAAAAGACAGTTCATTCTATGTCGCAGCCTCTGCTTTCACCAAGCAATTAACATTGAGCTCTTAAGTTCATTCCTAAATTCTCTTCTCCAATGGCTTTGCTTGCAGCTCTCTGGCAATTGCAGGCTCAGAACTAAGTGCAGCATTACTGTAGCCATAGGAGATTCCTACAGCTCAAACTACATTTTACCGAATGTAGTATCTGAACCACCATGGCTTCAGATCTCACTTACTGTCAGCATCTTTCAGATCTACAGTTTGCTCCCATTCTCCGAACACTAGTAGTCCACACCTTTCCTTCCACTTACATTAGGCTTATATTGGGTCAAATATAATTAGATATCTACTTGAATTGTCTAAATCAAATTTGTGGCTTTCTTTTTCCACTACTGCCCAGGTAAATATCTCTCTCTGTCCTCTACATGAGGACATGGGAGGTGGAGTAGAAACAAAAGCATTCACTCATAGATGTTTCTGATTAATCACTAACCTTAGTCATGGCCACATAAAACATCTGAAACCTCCTAAATGCTTGTATCAAATGCCTTACTAAAAGCCAGTTGATCTGTCTTCACAATCTCCTCAAATTATTCGTAACTGTCAACAAATTAAGTACCTTTGCTCACTGAGGTATGTTATTTCCTCAGTCTGCTAGCACATCCCTAGTGTTCTGCCACTTATCTGAGTGATATCACTTACCAGAACTGTAGCAAGTCCATTATCTGATTCCCTTACTGACCAGTACACCAAATTATCTGGATTCCCACTATGCTGCAGTAAGCTCACATTTCACAAATATTTTCTTACTTATTTTCATCAGTTACTGCATTATATCCTCATTGATTTTCAACCATCCCTCGTTTCAAGTACTTTTAAAATAGATTTCCACTATTTCAGAGTTATCAATCTCACTTCAGTGTTCCTATATTAATAGGCTTTTCATATTCCTTTCCCTCCCCAGGCACATTTATGAAAGCTCTCCTTTCTTCAGCCTTCTGGTCGTTGCTAATTTATTGTTGTGGATGCCCTTAGCTTGTTCTCTGTGGCTTCAATCTAGTCAGCTGATTGTTTGCAGTCTATCTTCCCTCATTCAGTGTAAGGCTACCATGCCACTTGCTGCTGCATGTTGTGAAAATACAGAGCACGTGGCTACTGCAATGTTTTTAAGACCTAATTGTAATGCTTTCTGAGGTTCATGGGCTTTTTTTCTTCTCAGCTGCTAAATCACATTTTGAGATCTGCCAGTGCTCCTAGTACAGGAGGAAAAAGGGCAAAGAAAATTCCATTTGTTAGATGCTGGGTTGCTTCCTCAGCTGGGGCAGTGGAGAGTTTTTCTCCTGTATACAGTCAGTCTCAAGTGCTGCTGTCTGGGGATTAATCCGTGATCTCTTGAAAACCAAAACTTCATTCTTCAAATTAGTTGTTTGTACCACGTGGCAGGAATTTCAGTGACTCATAAATCCTGTTATTTCAAAGTAAAGGAAGTATTTGAAAATATCACATGGAGCTTGAATGTTCCAGTCTATTTCACAGACCAAGATTTTCTGCTAATCAGGACATTACACACCTTTGCTTGGACATTCACCTCATGTTTCCTGCTCTAAATTGAAATACAGTAAGTGACATCTGTGAGTTTGCTGACACCCTATATGTGTTTTTATACGCAATGTTATGACTTTCTGGAGAGCAGCCATATACCAAATGAATGAAAAAGGAGTTGCAAAAAGAAGTTTAAAAAATGAAAGAATTGTAACTAATAGAAGGTATTATTTAGCCTCCTTTGTGCTTGCAACTAGCTTTGATATCAAGTATACTAAAAGCAGAAAAGGACGAACAACAACAAAAAAAAAGAAATACAGAGCAAATATTGGGATAGATTGCTTTGGTCTAACAAATTGACAATCTGTTGCCTACTTTCTGCAGTTTAGTGAGCCCCCTAGAGTAATACTATTCCCTTCTCTTCAATCCTACCCTTATCCCTACTTCTGCAGCCAAACACACAGCTTGCCCTTTGCTAGGTAAGTCATATCACACTGCTCCCTGCCTTCTTTTCAGATGCTCAGAAGCCCATTTGTGAAAACACCAAATCTTAGTATCTCTGTCATTTTTAAAAAATTTTTCTTTTAAGGGAGAGATGATCTAAAAAAAATGCATTTGATGAAATTTTTTATTTCTTGTCACCTGAATTAGAAATACCTCACTGAATCTTTCTGTTTTTTAATGGCAAGGTGACCTAACATTTAAAAATTCCTTTCTTCCTCTAGGTCTCCCTAGGTTAGAAGGATGTTTGAGAACATCTAGCCAATATTCTTTGGATATGTACAGGAGAATATTCAGATTTTTTACGGCATTCCAGTTTTTTTTTCTTAAGCAAAAGTACTTTCATTTAAAAAAGCATGTGCACTTTTAAGCCTATAAAGCTCCTAAAACAGCTTAGCAGCAACAGCCTGCTGGGATACGTAATACCTGCAAGTTTCTGCTACATCTACACTGAGCACACACATTGAGGAACTTGGGTTTCCATGAAGGCTGCAGAGTGTCTACCCCTAGCCTACCATTCTAGATGTCATTCCAGTTATTCCCAGTGTTTTAGCAAGCCAGTATCTGACGGACCTTTGGTTGGATACACAACATTAGTGAAGTTTTATGTAGGACCACAAGGTCCACAGCAAGCCCTCAAGTGTTAGGGAAAGCATCAATTCAGTTATATGTATCCTGGAGATAACTTTTGCTTTCTTCTTAAAGATGAGGTCTAGCAATTTTAGACCACTAAGGGGAGGGACTGGTCAAGGGCAAATGTTCTCCTTCCCTGAGTCTAGGACATGCTCTGGAAGATTCCTGACTCCTGCTTTAGAGCGTCTTGGCAACAAAATTGATACTGTAACAACATGACTTCAGGAAAGGTAATGTTAACATATGCACCCATCAAATTTTGAGAACCAGACAAAATGCCAGTGCCTCACAGAAAGGCAGTTTTGCAATTGCTTGCAAAGTTTCATCTATGTGGTGTCCAAATAACAAGCCACAAGCTCCTTCTTCAGGATGAATGCTTTCAGGGCTGTCCTCTCCCAACTTCATGACATTCCTGCAGGCTTGATGACCTCAGGCAAAACTACTAACAGCCGAATTGTGTCAACTGGCACAGGAAAACGGCTCCAGGGACAGAAGGGTGAAATGTGGCACAGACCACACAGTGGCCATCCCTCTCTCTCAATCACACAATCCTCCAATGCTGCACATTGCACAATGCTGCAATCCCTCGAAGAGGCAGAAGACAAAGCTGTCCAATAACAGGCAGAGTTACACTGCACCTGTCTTTTTGGATTCCATTCACAGTAGGATGTAAATACGTGACTGAAGCATTTTCTTTTGACACCACTTTTTATATACAGTGTTTCCCCAGAATTTCACAATACAGCAAAGACAAGGGAAAGAACCATTTATTTTCAACAGTTCATTTCTCAGATGTAAAAGGTCTGTCCCAAAAGAACTAAGAAATTATAAAATACAATGTTCACATGTTTATACCTACAAGTTTACTCCTGCAGGAGACTTGAGAGATGAAACAGTATCAGCATTTTATTTCATTTCAAAACATGTTACTTCTGAATAAACTTACAAGATCGTGAACATTTAAAAGTTCCAATGGTGGTGGCTTAAGAGGAATCTTTCCTATCGTGAACTCCTTTGCTTCAAATTGTTGCCACTCTTCAGCTGATAATTCGCTCTTGGGTGTGAATAAATTCTCTGAGGCAGGGCTGGTGTTGGTGGCTGCAGCAGACGCTGAGGTGACAAGATGTCCAGAGGCACTGGCACTCTGTCCAAATAAAGCACTGCTCGAAGGCGAGGCAGAAGTGGCTACAGTGGCATTAAAAGCTCCAAAGGCTGGCAGAGCAGGGGTGCTTGCAGAATTCACAGCAGAAGCACTGCCAAAGCCTGAAAAGCCAGAAGTCCCAAAGCCACCAGCTGTGGCAGCTGCTTTAAAGGAGAAGGAGGCTGCAGATGGAGCAGCCAGGCTGCCAAACCCAATGGATTGGGCTGCGCTAGGAGTGGACGTTGCCCCAAATGCAGGAGCATTTCCAGCAGCAGAAGAGCTCCCAGCAGCAGGCCTGCTCCCAGAGGATGCTGAACTGAAGGGGCTGGAACTGGTTTTAAAGGAGAAACTGCTGGCACTGGTACTGCTGCTGCTGCTCACAGGAAAGCCTGCAAGTGGAGAATTTATACAAAATATTAGACCGGTTACCTCAGGGATACTAAACCACTGCTGTATTTCAAAGATGCACCTGCAAACAACACAGAATGTTTCTGTGTTTTGGTTCTTAGGACAGGAACTTACTTGACAGCCCAAAGCTTGAGGTTTGCTGTCCTCCCATTCCAAAGGCAGGTGCTGGTTGAGTGCCTGTGGTCTTGAAAGCAGAGAGCTGAAAAAATTCCAGAGACATGCATGAAAACTAGATTCCAAAACAGGGCACTCTCTTTCAATAACTGTTTGAAACAAAAATAGAGCTGCCCAGTCCTACTGAATCCACCTGAGACCACACAGGACAACAATCACTCCTCACAACTGCATGCTCTTGCAGTGTTTTAAGTGCTCTAAGGCTAAGCACACTCTTCTCTGTAAAAGCATCCAGAAATGCAAATCTATTACAACTGATAGATTTTTGCCTGTCAGTCAATGGCCTGATCACCTCTGGGAGCTCTCATTCTCACCTCTTACTCTCAGGTTGTGCTCTGGCACTGTATTTAGGGCACAGCTTAGACTCACTCTGCTCTCTCTCCTTGGCACATCCCATCTCCTGCAGTAAAGCCCAAATCCTGCTTGTCCACCTTCAGCACTGAACAGACCAAGGGCTGGGATCATGCACACTCCACTGAATGAAGCCACTTCCTCTGTCTCCCTGACTATTTCATATTGGCTTTAACTCAAGCATTTGCTCCTGAAAAAACACCTCCACTCACAGGTGTTTGTCACCTTCCCAGGACTAATAACTCTTTCTATCTTCAAATGTTATACAAAGAGGTTCTCTCCCGCCTGTCTCTCAATTCTGGCATTACCCAAATGCTACATTTATCCTGATGTGTCCTGGGGAGCAATCCCGGTCTGGTCTGCTGATTCTCTCTTGGAAGAGTCAATATCAGCACATAGAAAAACTGGTGGGGTGGGGATTGGCCTCTTCCAGGTCATGTACACGACCAGATCCCAAACTTCAGCTCCAGTTATTTTTATGTGGTTTGCAATGAGAGTATTCCAAAGCTGGGATCCAGCTGCTGCCTTGCTAACATGGAACCATCCCTATAGTCTTTTTTCCTCGGTTAACTGAAGGGGTTTAGAATACCACTTGCAATTCACCGATTTCAGGACTCCAGAGAATATGCCCAGGTGGCACATCACAATTGCCACGTCTCAGAAGTCTTTGTAACCATTATTAACATGTGTGTAAATTAATTAATTAAAAAAATAACATCAGGCACAGAGACATATTGCCATTTGTGAACACTTACCAAAGCTGCCTTTGTTGATGCATTTAAAGCTTTCAACTGAAGCAGTCGATTTTTCCATTGTAGCGCTAACTTTTGGACTGCATCTATCTGAAAAGTGGGAAAGAAAAGCATGTTTTTATTACTGAAGACTTAAAAAGAAAAGTGTCATCTGACAATTGAATGGAGAAAAGACATCTAGAATCAGCAAAGAAATTTCATTAACCCAAGAAGATATTTTCTTTCCTGAGACTTCAAGGTGAGGAATTGACCTCTTTGTATTTAACAGAAAATTCCTTTAAACTCTTACTACTGTCCTTAAATCAACCGTTCTACTTTACATACAGATAATATTTTTAAAATGTTCTGGTGCTTTTCAAATCCAAGTTCTATCTCTTTCTGAATTAGATGCTTGCGGAAAAAGGTGATACGAGATATGTAAGTTTTAAATATATCAGAACAGACTCTTCAATCTTGCCTTTCCACTTATGTACTCACTCACAAAGTTAAAGTCCTAAGATTTGCCTTAGCTTCTTCCCCATTTTCAGAAAAAAAATACCCACTTTTAAAACACTGGAATTCAGAACAGTTTAACAATATTATCCTAAAATAATTTTGATGAAATTAACTTCTTTAAATTAAATCAACCCCCTTAGTGTGATCCATCAGATAACTGCACAGAACAGTGCAGCAATAAATACTATCTGTGTCTTGATAACTGTAATTTAATATTAAACAAAAAACTGGAAAGTCTTCAAACAACCTTTCAGGAATTTCAAACCTGAATTTCCTACATTTATACTTAAGTTTAGCAACACATCTAATTTGATGCCTGGCCTAATTGAATTTTCCTTGAAATCTAAACAAGTAATACACCTAATGTCACATATGCCTGTAAAAACTGAATGAGTAATCTTTTTGCAGACAAATTCCCTAATTTTTCAAAAGAGTCTTACATCACAAACATCAATAATTCTTTTGTGTCTAGTCACATGCTGCAGGATCATGTTGCTTGGTATCTGTTCTTGTACAACAAACTGGAAAATTCGGATTTTGTGCCAGTTTAAGAATAGAAACATGGAAAAGACATGCTGTACTTAAATATTTTGTAAGAGAACTGGATCATACAGTTACCATCTATATACTGAGAGTTAGAAAAACTTGCATTTACTGCTCTCAAACTTGCATTTACTGCTTTGATAAGATCACAACTTATTGTTTTTAATAGCCATGTATAGCATACTGCTTATTATTTGTTAGTATTTATTATTTAGGTTTATTATTTTAATTGAAGTTTTTTAAAAATTATGTATCTCTTGTGTCTAAATTCAATTCTGGTAAATCTAAACATATGAAGCAAGAGTGGTGACAAGAGCAATTCCTTCTGTAACAGAATCAAGAAGAAGAGGAAAGAGTGGAACGTAGCTTGAATTAATTTGTACTTGCATCTATCCAACAGCCTTATTTGCTTCCTGGCACAACATTAAACTCTGCTAGCTTCCTTGATATTGAGAGGACCACAAAGAAGGAACGATACATTTATATTGAGAGATGTTTCATATAAAAACATATGCCTCACTACCAAATAAGTTTATACATATCTATTTCTAGAAAAGAAGTATCTGCTATTTTCATCATTAATTCCCTGCAACAAAGGTATATAAAAGAACAAGGTCAAATGAGCTTGCCCAGTCTTCTATTTAAAGCACCAAATAACCACCTATAACAATCAAACTGACTAACAGCATATGAGGTATTAAACTTTTGAGACAGGATTCAAGTAACTTCTAGAAATAGCACACAGGATCAGGGACAAGATTAAGTCAAGGAGTGTCTACCAGCTATTTTTGCATTCACTTTGGTGCACAGCAAGCTAAAAATATTTTGACATTCTAATAATCTCCTAGAGTTGGGAGATAAATGAGTCAAGAGCTGCCACCTGAAGAATGGCAACAAGTCCTGTCCCAAGAGCGTTCACACCAGCCAACATTTTTTAAATACTTACATAATTCCCAATGATATTGTTTGCTCTGCTCTCATAATACTCCAGACGCAGCTCTTCTGGCGAGACATCTGAAAAGCCTGCAAGGACAGGAATAGTCAAAGACCTCCAAGGAAACACATTCATACTTCCAACTGCCATCTACATCTACAAAGACATGGATCTTGGTACATTGTCTGTCTTAATAGAGTTATAGTCAGAGACAGAAAAAAAGATTCATTACAGAATGTCAGAGGTGTGAACATCCAAAATGAATTGGCCATCATCTAATATTCCTTTCTGTTGTATCACCAGGCAAACCATCACCTTGTAAATAGTTGCGCAGAGGTACAAGTGTGGGCAAGTCACAAAAACATCCTGAACAGCAGCAGCACACAACACTAAAAACATTTCCTACCTGAGACATTCAGCTTTTCCTTCATTGGTGAGTAACATGAAAATATCCATTGTCCAGAAGACTCCCAAATTTCCATGTCTTTCACTACACATTCACTAGCAAACAAAACAAAATCACAGATGAAGGTGAAATTACATGGTCAAAGCAAAAATGCCAGTAACAATTCCCTGGTTTGAATCCAAGTTCACAGTCAAAAACCTGCTACCATGAAAACCAAGCATTTTCTTAATGTAATCTTTAAAAAAGTAACAGAAAGTGTTTTCAAAACCTTGCTTCTTTGGGAAATCACACTGTCTGCTGCTTCTCAGTACCTGTCCTGCAATTGCAGATGCTGGTCACTCTTAACTGACTGTAACATATGCCTCCGTGAAACCAGGTTTCAATAGTTTTGCTGTTGGCAGAAAAACTTGTTATCTTAAGTGTCAGGAAAAGAAAGTAAAATAATTCATATTCTTAGAGGGGTTCTGACTTCTTATTTTCAAGCACTGAGATCTGTTTCCTTCCTTGTCCTCCTGCCCACAACTTAAATACCACACCATCTTACTAGTATCACACTTGTCTCTCTGCCCAGCTGTCCCGTTCCGCTCTAAAAGGGGGACTCGGGAAAGATTCTTTTAATGGATTTCTCAGACAAAAAAAACAAAGCACCAGTGAAGCAATATTATATCTGAAAACTTTATTGGTAAAGAAACCCAAGGAGGACAGGGAAAGGAACAAAGAGAGACAGAGAGAGCAAGAGAATACCGGGCAAATCGCTCCCGCTGTACCCCGGGCACCCCGTCAATGAGCGTTTGGCAGATGGAGCTGTGCGCTGCGAGCTGCGAGAGTCTGCGTGGCTCCCGGGGCGGAAGAGCAGGAACAGGACTCGAGGCGGGCAGGGTTGGAGCACGGTGGCCGCAGGCAATGGTGGCTCCGGGCTGGGTGCAGGCAGGGTGCAGGCAGGGTGCAGGCAGGGTGCAGGCAGGGACAGCTCCGGGCTGGGTGCAGGCAGGGTGCAGGCAGGGTGCAGGCTGGGTGCAGGCAGGGTGCAGGCTGGGTGCAGGCAGGGTGCGGCAGCAGTGGCTCCGTCGTCGGAGAAACAGCGAGCACGAGGTTGTCCCGGCGACAGAGCTGCCTCGGGCAAGCAGCGAAGCAGAGCAGGACACGGGCAGACAGGACAGCCAGGAAAGGAGCGGACTGCAGGGAGGAAAATGCGAAGGGGGCAAGGGGGCAGAGCTGACCCTCCAGGCGAGCCCCCGCTCCCTCCAAGAAACCCAACGAAAATGGCTCCCGTTGTGTCGCAGTTAACTCCTTTTATGCGCTTGGCCCTCCTACAGCGTGCCTTCCCGCGCACTTTTCCCGCGCGGTTTTTCCCGGGCATCCGGGGATCTGAGCCACCAGTGAGAGGAGCATGGCTTGCAGAGCAGCAGTGGAAGCTTCCTCCCTCCTGACTGCTGCCAGGCGAAGCCTCTCGGGGGACAGAGCTCCCAGATGTATAAAGCCCCTAAAGTAATTTTTTCACTTCACGTAGAACACATGTTGAGGCATAAATAAAAATTAGACTGGGCTCTCACACCAGCCCGTGACTCAACATTGTTCATATAGTGATGATGACAGAGGTAGAAGAAAGGGGAAAGACACAGAGAGAGAGAGACAGAGAGAAAAAGGTAGCGGTATTTAAACAACATAGATTTCTTCACATATATAACACTGGGTAACAACAGAACCATCTAATTTACAGATAAATCCAATATTATGCATGGTCATTTTGCAAGCTTGCTTGACTTGTGTGCAAAGTTTAACTGCATGTTGTGTTTACTTAACTCTAGACCCATTTAAAAACAAGGGATTCTGACTTTACACTTTAGTCTAGCATGCTGTTTTACCTTCAAAACAACAACTATTATTAACACTGTATACAGTTACCCTATAATACAAACAAACAGATTCTTGGTCCTTTCAGAGCCAAAAACAGAACTATAACATCAGAATGAAGGAATAATCCACCTGGAATTATTTCTACCCCTACTAACACATACTGTTTCTCTTCTGGTCTCCTAAAGGGTCCAATATGATCAACTTGCTAAATCTCTCATAATCCTCATCTTTCTCTTGGATATAGTGGAGCCTCCTCTAAGGGGTTTCTCTTAAGTCAGACTCAACATTTTGCACAGGCTGAAATAGATGTCCTGCAATTTTCTCTGGCGACAGGCCAGCTTCGGGCATGAGCCTCTAGGTACAAGTTTTTTGTTTCAGTGTGGCTTTGTTTCACATGTAGCCACTTTGGAAGGTGTTTCCAGTTGCCAGTCATTGTTTCTACTTTGCTGTTCTACTTGGCTGCTGGATTATCCTGTTTGGTGAGCAGCTGTCCATGCTGTTGCAAAGTCATCTTTCTTTACAAATACTAAGATGTTCTGTCACTTCTCCTTCTGCCAAACCAGAATCCCATTGACTTCCCACTCATTCTGTTCCCACAACAGAAGCCCTTCAAAGAAATCAGTATAGATGAAGATATCAGTATAGATGAAGAAATCAGTATAGATGAAGATGGAGAGGACAGGTGCTCATGTTTGACTATGGGAGAGAAAGAGAGAAAATGTGCCACTCTTCTGATCTGAGGTGCTTTGTTCTTGAATAGTTGGCAACTTAGTGGTTCTTTCTGTCACCTTGAAGATGTCACAATTATGTTCTATTTGCACATACCACTTCCTAACTAAAGCTCTTTGGGCTACCCCGTCAGGGGGAGGTGTCCTTGTTAAAACTGGCCATATTACTTTAAACAGCCCCCTCAGCATGTGAGTGCAAATCAAGCTTCTGCTAAAAGAAATAAGACAACCTTTCAGGGAACTGCAAGTAAACTAACAACTGCAAGTAACTAACTGCAACAAACACACTTCAACAAACACACTGTACTACCGGAGTAGTCTTCTCAAGGGGTACCCTATCGTAACTAATATAGTTCCCTTGTCCACCCCAAGATATTTTTAGTGCATTCTGTTTCACATGCATAGGAATTTGAGGAAGGTAAAGAGTTATTCTCTGAGTACCTCTCCTGCAATTCCTCCAGCAACAGTTTCTCTCTGTGTTCTGCTGCAGCTAGCAGAGCCCTAAGGTGGTCATTTTCCATCCTAAGTTTCCTAATCCATCCTCCAGCCCCTCTTCCACCTAGGCTGGGTGAGGTCTTCAGTTTTCCTTTATGTGGCTTCTCTGGTTCACTCTCATTTCCACTCAGATCTTTTAAGGGGGGTTCATTTGGCCTTAAGTTATACTTCTCTGCACTTGGTTTCTTGGACATTTTGTCTGGCCACTTTGACACTACCTGTTCTAGTTGGTCCATGGAGAGACCATCCATCACTCTTTTTGGAATTCCCTTCTGCAAACCTTGTGACCAAATTGCTTGTCTCATGAGTGGATGCTTCTGCCCACTCTGCTCAGAACGGGAGGAAACCCTGGGTGAAGCTCTTGGACTAAATTGAGCATGTCTCACTCTGTGAGTTTCTGGCTTGCTGACTACTGGTTTTACTGGACCGTACTTTCATCCAAAATCAATCAATTCTTGAGCTACCTCTCCCCAGGTCTACACTTTGCCTCCCTGGGCAGTGGTATCTCCAGGGAAGGAGGTGGTACTGTTCAAGGCAGCAGCAACTCTCTCCAGTGGGGCCAAAGCCTGTATTTTTCCTTGTATTGCTATCGGTCTCAGAGAATCTGGAAGCCCTCTTATTAATGGGGTCATTCGGTCAGCATCTACTTTCAGCATCATAGGTGATTCTTGTAATGGGGTTAGCTTACGGTCATACATCATTTGAATGCATGCTACCTTTTGGACACTCTCTACGAACTCATCTGTGGTGCTTTCTATGGCTATGGGATCACCTCTTTCTAAAGGATTTAAACTTCCAGCCCAGAAAGCTGCTCTCTGGGTTAGGGACCATGGGGCTCGGTGGTCTCCAGTAGTAAGGACAACTCCGGGACTCCAGTACCCTTGAGCTTCCTTTTCACTAAGAAGGATTTGATCTCTTCCACTCAAAGAGACTCTCCGAACAAATTCTGTTTCAGATTCTTGAGGGTGTCGGCTAAAATCTCTTTTTAACTTGGCTAATTTGGTAGCAGTAAAAGGGACTTTGGTTGTAATGACAGGCGCTTGGTCCTGATCATTTTCATACAAAAACTGAGTTTTCATCAGCGGGCGGAGCCGCACCGCACCGTCAGCCCTGCCCTGTGAGCTTTGCTGCTCCTTCCTGGGCTCTGCCACAGCGACAGCTCCGGCTGTGACACCATCCGGGCGCGCCCTGGCAGCAGCAGGCACCGCGGGCTCTTGAACTAGCTCCTTTTGCAACACTTGTATCAAACTGCAGTTCTGATTTCTCTCCTTTTCTAACTGCCCCTCTAGCTTTGTTACTTGGGCTTGCAGACACCGAACTTGTGTCTGCAAAGATCTAATAACTACCGTCTCCTGACGGCTCCGGGCAGCTCTCTCTCGCACGGCTGAAGCGAGCGCCGCGCCCAACACAGCACAGACAATTGCTTTGCCTTCCCTCGGTTTAGATTTTCCCTTCAATCGCAAAGCCGTGATGCGATCTGCCACGCTCTGCATGCTGTGCCAGTGTTCTGCAGCCCAATCCAATTCGGGGACTGAGGGCCTAGCTCTGAAAGCTTCTAAAAACTCAAGCAGGGGAGCGGACGGATTTCTGCTCCCTTTCTCTTGGTGGGCAACGATATCTATTGCCATTGTTTACAGATTCTCAGGCAGACGATCTTTGGGAGGTGTCACACTCAATGTCCGAACTAAGCACTCTCCAAACACACACAAAAGATTCTACTTAACGGCACACCACCTCCCGGCGAGGGTAACACTGTTCTACCCTCTCTGAGAAACGCTGCAAGAAGCAGCCTGACGCCGCAAAAAGCAGCCCAGCCCACTGCAAGAAGGGGCAAACAACTCTTGAGGAGGGTTCCACTGTAAGACTTCTGACTGCCCCAAAGCACTCCCCAGAGAATACAAGGTCAGAAGCAACCTAATGCGCTGCAAAAAGGGGGCAAAAATGCTTCTCGAGTGGGGTCCGAATGTAAAGTCTCCAAAGTGCCCCAAAAGCACCGAGAGAATACACCGTCAGTCACGAAGGTAATTACACAAAGAGCCGCAGAAAGGGGTGTGGAACTCGTCTCAGAGAGGGTCACACTGCACAAGTCTCAAAGTGCTCCTGCCTCTGTCTCTGAGAGGACACACTGTGAATCAGTTACAGGTACTAGATTTCAGGGAGGGTCACCTTTTTTTTTTCTTTCAAAGCCCAAGTAAATCTCTCCCTAAAATACACACAATAAACAGTTTAGAGCAGATATAATATTTTCTTGTCGGAGAAATCCCACTTCTGACACCAATTTAATGTCCCGTTCCGCTCTAAAAGGGGGACTCGGGAAAGATTCTTTTAATGGATTTCTCAGACCAAAAAAACAACGCACCAACGAAACAATATTATATCTGAAAACT
>VZRM01006762.1:49278-83150 GCA_013397955.1 Grantiella picta
TGTCCCGGCGACAGAGCTGCCTCGGGCAAGCAGCGAAGCAGAGCAGGACACCGGCAGACAGGGCAGACAGGAAAAGAGCGGATTGCAGGGAGAAAAATGCGAAGGGGGCGAGGGGGACAGAGCTGACCCTCCGGGTGAACCCCTGCTCCCTCCAAGAAGCCCAAAGAAAATGGTTCAAGTCGTAACACAGCTAACTGCTTTTATGTGCTTGGCCCTCCTACAGCGTGCCTTCCCATGCACTTTTCCCGCGCGGTTTTTCCCCGGGCATCCGGGGATCTGAGCCACCAGTGAGAGGGGCATGGCTTGCAGAGCAGCAGTGGAAGCTTCCTCCCTCCTGACTGCTGCCAGGCGAAGCCTCTCGGGGGACAGAGCTCCCAGATGTATAAAGCCCCTAAAGTAATTTTTTCACTTCACGTAGAACACATGTTGAGGCATAAATAAAAATTAGACTGGGCTCTCACACCAGCCCAGGTCTCAAACAAGGATCACTTCCTCCCCATGCCAGCATCATTCCAGAGGATGAAATCAAGTCATGTTCTCTACGTTTCTTCCTATGCCCCAGCTTTCTCCTCATGATCCTGTCCTCTGCATTATCTCCAGGAATTCAGTAAGCTTTCAACCTGTTCATTCTAAATGCTTTCAGTTAGATAGCACTGTAACTTACAGAAGTCTTTCCTCTTCATCTTTAGAGCCATCAGCAACACTTTGACTGTTGGCTAATGCTGAGAACCTGTTCTGTGAAAAGTCTGCATTTCTGCTGCTGCTGCCTGACGATCCAAAGTCAGAGGAGCCAAAGAATCCTCTTCCGTGATCTCTGCTGCCACCCCATGTATCAGACTTGAACGTAGATGGCTGGATAACATTGCTGTATCTCTGGTTAGAGGTACCCCATCCTCCTCCTCCTCTTCCGCTAGTAACTTCCAATTAAAAAAAAGCAAACAAAAAAGCAAAAACCAGAAACTTTTAATCATTAAGATATGATTTAGCATCAACAAAAGCTGTAAGTATAACTAGTCTTACAGTGGCAATAAGAAGTTTGAAATGAAAATGCAGTTTTTTCCTAATGAGTTAACCTCATCATTTAGTCAGCTTAAACTAGTGACTTACCCAGGGCAGTTCCCAAGTCCTGCAAATGGAATCAAGGAACAGTTTGGGTTGGAAGGTGCTTTTAAACATCATCTAGTCCAATCATCCCCTGTGCCTTGCTGAGCAGAGACACCTTCAACTAGATCACTGTGCTAACAACAATTTGTGGCACTGCAGAAAGTCACTGGCTCAATTTTGCTTAGGTCATTTCATGAAGTAACTACTCCAGCAGAAAAAAATTACATTTAACTTACCATGCATTTATGTTAGGGGGCTCCTGCCTCTGTAACTACAGCAGGGTCTCTGCTCCAGCACAGGGAGCTCCCGAGTTTCATTTTGAGACCTTGGACACACTTGTGTGTGTGTGCGTGTGTTACAGGCTAACCCCGACCCTCCTTCCAGCAGGAATAAGGACAAGTGGCTGCAGTGAATTCCTGCTGTGCCATCACTGCAGCCCTCAGCTCCCTGTCATGCCCTCCTCCTTCCCAAAGCTCCCAAACACCCAGAGCCGATGAGAATGGAAACAGACTTCACTGGGTACAACACACAGCTGCTGGAAACTTGCTCGCTGCTCATGACAACAGTTTTCCAAGCCGCTTTCCCACTGCCGTGTGGCACATCCCAGAGTCACAGAATCACAACATCAATTAGGTTGGAAAAGGCTTCTGAGACCACCGAGTTTGGCCTGTGACCAAACACCACCGTGCCAACTAGACCATGGCACTGAGTGCCACATCCAGTCTTTCCTTAAAGATCTCCAGGGACAGTGACTCCACCAACTCTCTGGGCAATCCATCCCAATGTTTCATAACTCTTTCTGTGAATGTCTAACCTAAAGCTCCCCTGGTGCAGCTTAAGGCTGTGTTCCCTCCTCCTGGGACTGGCTGCCTGGGGAAAGAGGCCAACCCTGCCCTGGCTACAGCCTCCTTTCAGGTGGTTGCAGAGCGTAAGGTCACCCGAGCCTCCTTTTCTCATCACTAAACACCCCCAGCTCCCTCAGCCGCTCCTCACAGGACCTGTGCTCCAGACCCCTCGCCAGAGCTCAGCTCCTCGAGTGCCGAACCAGAGGCTGCTGCCGACAGCCCCGGCCGAGACCCGCCCGGCTCCGGAGCTCCTGCCGGCAGCCCCGCGTCCAGCCCGCCCGCCGCAGCCCGGCGCGGTGACAGTACCTTGTGCCGGGGGCGCTCCGGGGCGGCCG
Organism: Grantiella picta; assembly: GCA_013397955.1. NCBI lineage: Eukaryota > Metazoa > Chordata > Aves > Passeriformes > Meliphagidae > Grantiella > Grantiella picta. The sequence goes on from VZRM01006762.1 coordinate 51,563, forward strand.
GCTCCGCCGCGGGGGTGCTCGTTCCAGCAGCGCTCCCCGAAGCGGCAGTAGCCCCGCAGGAAGAACTGGCACACGCCCATGGCCGCCGCTTGTCGCGCGGCTCTGACGTACCGGAGCGCCGGGCGGGCTGTGGGCGGGCAGGCCGGGCCCCGCCCGGGAGGCCGCAAAGCTCCCTGGGCCCGGGGAGAGCGGCCGGCGGGAAGCGAGAGTAGGGTGACTGATAAATCCAGTCAAATCGGCGGATAACGCTGTAACAAGCTGCTGATAAAGGTAAATAGGGATTTGATTCGTGCTGTGCAAACCTGCAGTCACTGACACAGTAAGATAGCCGCCCCTCGGCTGTAACTGCCCCTTTCTCACATAAGCCCATTTCAGCCTGCGCCGTGAAATACTTGAGTGCTGTATCTTTACGGGGAGACTAAGGAATGTATAGCCCATGGCTACAGAATCATCAGGGTCGGAAGAAACCTTTAGGATCATTCAGTCCAACCACCAACCCATTACTACCACTACCCATAAATCACTAAAGCACATCAACCAGCATCAGATCCAGGCGCCTCTTAAACACCCTCAGGGATGGTGCTGTTGTCTGAAAAATCGGATTCATTCCCCAGTGACAAGCCAATAATTACACATTTGAAAGGCTGAATGTTTATTTCAGAGTTGCGCAAGGCTGGGTGCTAGATGGTTTTCCACAAATCAAGCACACCAACTATCAAACCTTTTTGCTATTTATGCATTTTAGCAAACGGGAATTAGTGTTCACTGGCTACAAGTTACGCAGTTCTCTTATTAATTAGTGTTCTATTGGTTAATTATTCTCTCGTTTCTCATGCTAATTAGTCCCCATGCTCAGTCGTTATCTTCTTGTGGGCCCAGGGGTTTCTTGGGTTGGTGGTCCATGAGTCAGTGGTCATAGACCTCCCTCTGCCGGAATAACCTTTTATCGAGTCAGAGCTGATTGAGCACAGTTCCCGAGTTGTCTTTATTAGTTTCTTCCTTTTCTTGGGGGTTCTGCCAAATGTCCTTGTGAGCTGTAACTTCTGCATTCTTTGTGTCCACTATCAGTAGTACATCTTTCTTCCCAAGCTTTGATAACCTCCCCCACGTATGAGATCACTGAAGAATGTCCAGCCCTAAACCTTAACAAGGCCATTTTACCTACAAGTAATTTGTTTTGCTAAATCATAAACATCATTTAGAGCTTGCATCTGCTATCTGTTTCAGGGATTAAATCTCCCTTCTTGTTGGTTATGTTTGAAAGTACATAAAGATCAAACATTAATCAACATCCTTTCTTAAGAAAATTTTACATATTCCACATGTTGCAACAGTGACTCCACCACTTCCATGAGCAACCTATTCCAATGCCTGACCACCCTAACAGTGAAAAACATTTTTCTGATATCTAATCTGAATCTCCCCTGTCTCAGGTTAAGGCCATTTTCTTTCGATCTGCCACTGTAGGTACAGTATAGCTCCAGATTGTTGTGTCTGTATGAAAGATGTTGACCTCTTGCTGTTTGAAGTGTATAAAAATGCGTGGCTGGCACACAGAGGCTGTGCTACACTTGTGGATTCAGCACCCAGCACCCATCTGTGCACAGCCATATAACAAATATCTCTGTGCATCGGGCACAGCATTGCCAGCCAGGGAAGGGAGGGGATTGTCTTGCTCTGCTCTGCACTGGGGCAGCCTCACCTCAAGTGCTCTGGACAGTTTTGAGCACGTCAATATACAAAGGATATAAAGCTGTTAGAGAACATCCAAAGGAGAGCAACAAAAATGGTGAAGGGCCTCGAGGAAAAGCTGTATGAGGAGCAGCTGAGGGCACTTGGTCTGTTCAGCCTGCAGAAGACAAGACTTTGTTGCAGTCTACAACTTCCTCACAACAGGAAGTGGAGGGGCAGACACTGATGTCTCCTCACTGATGACCAGTGACAGGAGTAAGGGAATGATCTGAAGTTGTGTCAGGGTAGGTTTAGGTTGGATATCAGGAAAAGGTTCTTCACCCAGAGGGAAGCTGGGCACTGGAAAAAGCTCCCCAGGGAAGTGGTCACAGCACCAAGCCTGACTGAGTTCAAGAAGTGTTTGGACAATGCTCTCAGGTGCATGGTGTGACTCTTGGGGATAGTCCTGTGCAGGGCCAGGAGCTGGACTTCAGTGATCCTGGTGGGTCCCTTCTAACTCAGGATATTCTTTCTATGAGCTCTACTCTGAGTGTGAGTCTGCTTCTTGCGCCCAGTAGAATCTATATTTGGAAGTTCTGGGGATCCAGGTGGGATGGCCAAAAGCCTTGACCAGCTCATCTTGCTTCCTCTGGCAATGGAAAATTGGATCAGACAGGACTGCAGCATGTACTGACCAACTGATCAGGGGCTCCATCAAATCCTCTCCAGTACCAGATGGTACTAACTTGAATGTTATGAAATTTAATGATGGGAACATGCCAATCCACAATTCTTCCCCATAGCCGTCTAGAATGCATCCCAAAAAAACTGGAATAAGTTTGGAATAAGTTTTTATAAGTTTTTATTTCTAGTCATGCAATGACTAGAAATAAAATTAAGAGATATTGTCATCATTGGTGGCCACCTTATAAATTGGAGTATGGGAAAAATGTGTCATTGCAGTCTAATATTATCTTAGAGTGGATGTTGGTAAAGGGGATAAGGTTCTATGTGCAAATGTTAGTTCCCTTCATTCCACCCCCCTATAACAGCAGGATGGAGATGGATAAAGAGGATACAGATAAAAATAAAGAGCACATGAGAAGTGAGGATTTTAGTCCTATTGTGAGCTGGACTCAGAGACATACCCAGCCACTGATAAGACAAACAGTGGGGGCAGAGCATCTGTCGTTTTTTTCTGGACATGTTCCTTGTACTACCTTTGATTTGTTGAATTGGAAATGATCTGTTGGTTCATACTGAGAGAGTACTGAAGTAATGTATCAGCTTTTGGAAACTATCATGCTGACTCATAACCCTAATTGGTGGGATATGCAGGCTATATTAAACCTTCTTTTAATGTGGAGGAAAAGGGAATGGTATTAGAGGATAGGCAGGTGTTACGGGGTCTAAAATGACATGAAGAGTGAACTTAAAGATGTAAACATTATGATAGTGGGGGATTTTGATAATGAGTGAAGGGGAATGGGGGAAAGTGGAAGGGCAACCCTCACAGATAATCTAGTTTCAGTAAAGTCGGAATAAAACAACAGATTTTTGATAGACAGCAAAGCCACACATTCAGTAATAATTATCAGTAACGACCCACCAATAAAGTTACAAAACCAATTGCTGGGGCAAAGGGACAGTTGCCAGTTCTACAACCCATTGAGTGTAGACTTGGAGATAATAAACTGACCCAAGGTACGTTTTAAATACCTGACTGAAATATTTTTTCTTTAGACACCATATTTTTCATACAGTTTTTGCACATTATTTCACAGGACAGTATGTAGAAGTAAATATTCTGTTTGAGTTTCAACAGTTCATCTCTCAGCTATAAAAAAATCCATTCCAAAATAATGTTCAAAAGTTTATACTTATGCATTTATTTCTGCAGAAGAGACTTGAGAGACGAAATAAAAGTTAACAAAATTTCAGAATAAACTTAAAAAGTCATAAGCATTTAAATTTCCAATGGTGGTGGCTTAAGAGGAATCTTTCCTATCGTGAACTCCTTTGCTTCAAATTGTTGCCACTCTTCAGCTGATAATTTGCTCTTGGGTGTGAATAACTTCTCTGAGGCAGGGCTGGTGTTGGTGGCTGCAGCAGACGCTGAGGTGACAAGATGTCCAGAGGCACTGGCACTCTGTCCAAATAAAGCACTGCTCGAAGGCGAGGCAGAAGTGGCTACAGTGGCATTAAAAGCTCCAAAGGCTGGCAGAGCAGGGGTGCTTGCAGAGTTCACAGCAGAAGCACTGCCAAAGCCTGAAAAGCCAGAAGTCCCAAAGCCACCAGCTGTGGCAGCTGCTTTAAAGGAGAAGGAGGCTGCAGATGGAGCAGCCAGGCTGCCAAACCCAATGGATTGGGCTGTGCTAGGAGTGGACGTTGCCCCAAATGCAGGAGCATTTCCAGCAGCAGAAGAGCTCCCAGCAGCAGGCCTGCTCCCAGAGGATGCTGAACTGAAGGGGCTGGAACTGGTTTTAAAGGAGAAACTGCTGGCACTGGTACTGCTGCTGCTGCTCACAGGAAAGCCTGCAAGTGGAGAATTTATACAAAATATTAGACCGGTTACCTCAGGGATACTAAACCACTGCTGTATTTCAAAGATGCACCTGCAAACAACACAGAATGTTTCTGTGTTTTGGTTCTTAGGACAGGAACTTACTTGACAGCCCAAAGCTTGAGGTTTGCTGTCCTCCCATTCCAAAGGCAGGTGCTGGTTGAGTGCCTGTGGTCTTGAAAGCAGAGAGCTGAAAAAATTCCAGAGACATGCATGAAAACTAGATTCCAAAACAGGGCACTCTCTTTCAATAACTGTTTGAAACAAAAATAGAGCTGCCCAGTCCTACTGAATCCACCTGAGACCACACAGGACAACAATCACTCCTCACAACTGCATGCTCTTGCAGTGTTTTAAGTGCTCTAAGGCTAAGCACACTCTTCTCTGTAAAAGCATCCAGAAATGCAAATCTATTACAACTGATAGATTTTTGCCTGTCAGTCAATGGCCTGATCACCTCTGGGAGCTCTCATTCTCACCTCTTACTCTCAGGTTGTGCTCTGGCACTGTATTTAGGGCACAGCTTAGACTCACTCTGCTCTCTCTCCTTGGCACATCCCATCTCCTGCAGTAAAGCCCAAATCCTGCTTGTCCACCTTCAGCACTGAACAGACCAAGGGCTGGGATCATGCACACTCCACTGAATGAAGCCACTTCCTCTGTCTCCCTGACTATTTCATATTGGCTTTAACTCAAGCATTTGCTCCTGAAAAAACACCTCCACTCACAGGTGTTTGTCACCTTCCCAGGACTAATAACTCTTTCTATCTTCAAATGTTATACAAAGAGGTTCTCTCCCGCCTGTTTCTCAATTCTGTCATTACCCAAATGCTGCATTTATCCTGATGTGTCCTGGGGAGCAATCCCGGTCTGGTCTGCTGATTCTCTCTTGGAAGAGTCAATATCAGCACATAGAAAAACTGGTGGGGGGGGGATTGGCCTCTTCCAGGTCATGTACACGACCAGATCCCAAACTTCAGCTCCAGTTATTTTTATGTGGTTTGCAATGAGAGTATTCCAAAGCTGGGATCCAGCTGCTGCCTTGCTAACATGGAACCATCCCTATAGTCTTTTTTCCTCGGTTAACTGAAGGGGTTTAGAATACCACTTGCAATTCACCGATTTCAGGACTCCAGAGAATATGCCCAGGTGGCACATCACAGTTGGCACATCTCAGAAGTCTTTGTAGCCATAATTAACATGTGTGCAAATTAATTAATTAAAAAAATGACATCAGGCACCGAGACATATTGCCATTTGTGAACACTTACCAAAGCTGCCTTTGTTGATGCATTTAAAGCTTTCAACTGAATCAGCCAATTTCCTCTTTGTTCTGCTAAATGTTCGACAGCATCTATCTGAAAAGAGAGTAAAAAAAGTCTATTTTTATTATCAGGGAAGTCTTTAAAAAAGAAAGAAAAAAAAAGAGGAGAGAGTGGTCTGTCAACCGACTCAAAAAAAAGATATTTAGAATTAGAAAAGAAGATTCACTAGATGAACAGAAGAATTTTGCTTTCCTTACACTTCAATGTGAAAAGAATATTTTTTTTTGTTATTAAAACGAGATTCCTTTAAATACTGTTACTATTGCCTTACAGCAAGTTTTTAAGTCTTTACACAAAGAGCAAGATCAGATTGGATGGTTTGAGACCGGTATCTCAGGCAAAAAGATGATGTTATGGTAGACCATATAGACCAGCAGCTATTTTGGTATTCACTTCGGTGCACAGGATTTGAAGGATATTTTGGCATTCTGGTATCTCCTAGAGTTGGGAGATAAGTAAGTCGAGTTGCCACCTCTAGAATGGTAACAAGTTTTATCTCAAAGACTGTCCCCATCAGTCAGCATTTTAAAACTACTTACACATTTCCTAATTATAATGTTTGCTACCAATACTACTCCAGATGCAGCTCTTCTGAAGAGACATCTGAAAAACCTGCAAGGAGAGGAATAACCAAAAACCTCCAAGAATACATCTTCATACTTCCAACCACCCTCCATAGTTACAAAGTAATGGGCCTTGGTACATTCTTTGTCCTAAAACAATTACAGTCGGAGACACAAGCATTCATCACAGAACTTCAGAGGTGTAAACGCCCCAAATGAACTGGCAAACCGCGGCTCTCTTTGAGCAGGAATAGACAAGCAGCTGCAGCCCTCGGCTCCCCTAGTCCCTCGCCTTCCCAAAGCTCCCGAGCACCCAGAGCCGCTGAGAACAGAACAGCTTTTACTGGGTACAACACACAGCTGTTTGCACGCTGCTCCTGGCAGCAAAGCTTCCCGAGCTGCTTTCCCACGGCCGCGTGGTCCATCCCGCAGTCCCTTCGGTGCCGAACCAGAGGCTGCTGCGGGCAGCCCCGCATGACACCCGGCCGGCCCGCTCTGCTCCGGAGCTCCTGGACGGGCACGGGGGCAGGGCCGAGAGCCGCCTGCAGCCCCGCGTCCAGCCCGCCCGCCCCGCCGCGCTCGGGGCACCGTGGGCCGGGGGTGAGGGTGCCCGGGCCGCGGGGATGCCCGTTCCACAGCGCCTGTGCCCGAGCCGCCCGTAGCCCCGCAGGAGCCGAAGGACGAGCGTCCCGCCCCGCCCTGCCGCCGCCCAGGCGTGCCGGGGGCCATTCACCCATCAGAACAACGGGGCGCCGCGATTTGAAAAGCAGATGCAAAACAGGTGAAAGAGAGTGTCCCATCTAAAAAGCACACAGTTCCCTCCAGAATTCCTGTAGTTCGGAATCAAGGAGTGGAGAGACCAGGGACACGTTTCGTGGCTAGGAGAAGGGAAAACGTGAGAGAGAACAGAAAAGAAGTAGCACCCCCTTCACTTACTGCTGAATAAAGAACGGAGTTGCAGAAACCACAATGGAAGCCGTGAGTGCATCTAGTCCTGTCTGCACAGGCAGAGTTGTCAGGGTGAGGAAGGAAACGAGGAGCAAGTCTACAAAGAAGCACTGACTTTGAAAACCAGGATTTATACTACTTAGAATTTTGAGGAATTTCAGAACTGAAAGACTGAACATCCACAGCACCAGCAAAGTAGAGGTAGGCAAGCACCAACTTTTGAAGTTAAATCAATAGTCTCATAGAAACACACCTGAAAAAATCAGCAAGTTAGAAGAGAGGTGACAAAACTATGATCAAGCTATGAATAAAGAAGCATGGGAGCAGGATAGACATCATTTGTATAGTTTTCCAGAACTGGGAAGAGGCACACGATGTCGATGACACCCAGAGCTTGCGAGACTGGACTTCGAGGCTGGATGATGATATTTACTATCATGTGGACTGGAAGAATTAACAGAATTCTGTGCTTCTAAACCAGAGATGAATAACCATGCGCAACTTCTGAAGACTTCTGTAAAGTATCTTTAATGACTTGGTTCATGCCATTTTAAAAAACAGTAATTTTCAAGAAGAAAATCAATGTATCTGTTGTATTGACTTTGCTTTTCTCATTCCCATTCCCATCTTTGCTAATGGTTTGGCATCTACAGTATGTACAGTCCGATGCCTGGGAAGATAGATGGAAAATTCTTTCCAAGTTTCCAACTTGCTAATTATAGTGCACAATTCTTGCTGACTTCCCCCACCACCCCCTACCTCAGTGTAATAAAATAAAAAAAAAAAAAAAAAAAAAAAGTCTTTCTGTCAAAGCTCCACAAAATGCCAAAGAGACCATCAAAGTGTTTCTCTAATCTCTATGTATGGCCTCTCTAACCTTAAAAAATTGATAAGCAGTCATGCAAATGATGGAAGAAACTCACTGGAAGAGGGCAGCTTTCAAGATCTAGAGAACTGTAGAAACACTGGGAATCTTTATTAGACAGCAGTCCTTGGTCTTTCCTGAGAAAATATCTTCATTTCATCCTAGTAAGATTTCTGCAGGTAGGTATGAAGGAGAAAAAATTGTTGTTCCTCTTTCTCATGAGCCAAGCTGTATTTACTCACCTTTATTAAATGAAGTGTCTGCACCTGATCTTGGTAAAATGTCATTTAGCCAGAAATCTTTTCTTCATCAAATGCTTTAGAGGCATTCTAAATATTTGGATTTGGTCTATGTTTGGCAAGGCCACACCCAGAGTCCTTTTAAAGGAAGATGCCATGTGGTATCACCTTGCTAACTGGATTCTCAAAACACATCCCCATCTCTTTAAAACAGACAAGAAAATGGGCATGACAAAAATCCACATTATGCAATATGCTGTATATACAAATTGAAGACTGCATCTCATTTTTTTCCTGTTTATAAATTTAACATCATTCAGTAAAACATGGAAGCAAAGCACCAATAACCATCTTTTCCCAAGTCCTTGAAGAATGCCTCAGCATCTCCTACAGGTCTTCAGATCTCAAGAGTTTCTTCATTTGCCCCACAAGTGTCTACAACACAGATCAAACAACTTGTCACTGGAAAAGCGCGGACTTTGGAGTTGGCTATCCATTTGTCTGTTTCAGTGTTATATTCAAGAATGTGCCCTAAGCGACCAACACCCTGAAAACCAGCCAGGACATAGACTATAGATCCCACAGCAGCACACTTCACTGTTACACCTTTCCATGGCATTGGAGACACCATCTTCCATTCATTCATCTTGATATCGTAATATTCTACATTATCAAGGCCACCTACAAAACAATGAGATAGGTAACTGCTTATTATGTTGTATTATTATTATGGACTGCAACACAACATGCAAACTTAAGTCTTTATTTTCAAGGTTCTAAAAACCCTACATTAAAAAAAGCAAACCTGAAAATACACCCCAGTTTCTAAACTAGCATGTATAAATACCCTTGTATAAATACAAAACCAGAGAAAAGTAAAAAGAAGATAGAAAGTGAGATACATATTAACAAATTCACACTAGGTGCTTTCTAGAGATTTGAACTGTTACTTCATGAACAGAAGAACTTACAATTCTGAATTTCAGATGGATTTGTGGCTAGTGACTACAACTGAGGAATTACCTGAAACTTCCCTATAGCAAGGGCATTTCATTCTAGAGGTCTCACGGGTACCTTTACCAAAACTGGCCATTTACTGATAGAGAAGGTCCCTCTTCATGATGATACTAAAATCATTGAAGTGTAAAAGCCTAAATCCCTTTGAAAAGGGCCAAAGGAACCAAAAGTTACTAGAGCACATTTTGCTTCTTCAGAAAATATGCTAGTAATTACATTTGACAATAGTTACAAACATCCTGCTGTCCCCATTTAACTCAGTTTTCACTTCCAGTCCTGAATTATTAGATCTGAGAGATTAAGAAATTTCTCTCTTCATTTTATTCCAGTAAGAACAACTCAACACTTCTAGGAGGATCATTCAGTGAATACACTTACATTTTGCAAAACGGCAGACTATGGATTGTGCAATAAATGTATCTACTATTTTTGCAGTGGGAGTCAATCACTATGGAATAGTTTTAGTAGCCAATTAAAAATCAAGCTATTTTCTAAAATAGCGTTCATCTGAAATCAAGTATTCCACTTACCATAAATAGCGATTAAAAAACTCATAAATGAGAATTTTCCATTTTGAAAAGCACTTCAGAAACCCTGTGCAATTAAAATTAAATTCTTCTTGTAGAGTATTACTCTTGTAGTTTTAAAGGCAAGGAGATAGGCAGATCGTAATTGGCCAACCCATGACAGTAAATCGTATTTCAAAGCTAGAGCAGTCAAAAGAGGTCTCACATTTTCACCATTTTACAGTATCACACTAGCTTCAAGTCTTTAGACTGAAGTTCCTAAAATAGTGGCTACACCTTTATCCGTCTCTCAAGAGAATGCTAAAATATCTCAAAACACGTGAATAACTAAAAAAAAAAAACAAAAACCCTCCTTTGTCAGATGCCTTGTTTAGTCATATTTACTGCTTCAGAACTGGGCTACAGTAGGGGTCCATATTTGGACTTGACAGTATTGTCATAAGTGCAAGAATTTGAAAAATAAGATACAGTGAAGTGGGGAGGTGAAAGGAAGAAGGCAACAGTGATGTGACATGTGACAACAACAGGACATGTTTGATGGTGCTACTCAAGGCTTTTCAGCTGAACAGAGTAGAATGAATTCTTTCCAAAAGAGATAAAAGCCCCATGAAACCTTGTGTGACCAACTAGAGAATTAATAGAATTAAAGTACCTAAACTATTTTGTCCACCCACAGCAAATATTTTGTCCTTTACGAACACCAGCCCATGATTCTTCCTGGCTTCAATCATTGGACACAGCTCAGTCCACCTGGGGAAAATAAGCCAAACAGAAAAGGACAAATCACCGTCTAGTTCATAGAAAGTAAGTATTAAGATGTAAATAAAACCTATCATGAGCAAAATTAAATAAGGACGAAAGCTGCTTAAGAAAAACCATCTTTCAAGTTGTACTACAAATAACTGATTTCTTACTGCTGACTCAGGAAAAATTCCTTGCCAGTTTTTTCTGTAGTCAGTCAGTTCTCCCTTATACTTCAGTCATTTACAGAGCTAGCAAAGACACAAGCGATTAAAAACAATCCGACTTAAAACAACACTTACGTTTCTGTGGCTGGATCATAAACTTCACAGGAGTTCAGGACTCTTCCGGAAACATTGTTTCCCAGGCTCCCTCCGCATACATAAATGAGCCCATTCGCCTCTACCATTCCATGGCTGCACCGCTGAGTCAGCATGCTGGGCTTTGTGTGCCAGCTCTCTGTTCTCGTGTCATAGCATTCAAATAAATACAGTGCAGAATTGCCTTAAAAAAAATAGAAACCCACCAAAGTAGCATTAATCTTTAGGGCTTTCTTTCAAGAGAAGAGTTTAACAGAAATTACCAAATTGATGCTTTGCTTGTTAGTGGAAAAGGGAAAGCTGTTTTCTGCCTCCAAAAGTAGAACTAACCAGCTTTAAACTTGGGATTATTCAGAAAGCACATACTTGTAGTTATTTTGACTCTTTTGTTCCAAAATATGCAAATAAGTTCATAAAATTCCTATTTGTGTTTAGAAACAAGAAAAAATAAGGACTTTTTTTTTTTGGAGGGGAATAAATGCTAAACAGAGACGTATATAAATTATCCATTCCACTGTCATCAGCTCATGCTACTCTTACTACTTAGAAATATATTGAACTTTCAGATGTGAAGATGAAACCAGCTTTGTAAACTTACTACAGGTTCACGAGTCTTTTTCCTCTAAGCAATGCGGCTTGCCCAATACCCAGAATACTTCTCTTTGGAATTCAATAGTTTATGTCATAATATACTCCTGAATTATCAGCAACCACGAAACAGCTACTTCTCCCCAATTTACTTTCTTCCTGAGGACTAGTAGATACTTATTTCTTGGAAGTGCAGAGTCTGTGTACTCTTCCCTCAAGGGCCAAAAAAACTATTACTGAAATCAAAAGCAACTTTTCTAATGAAGATAGATGGGAGCTCAAGGACTTGTTCTCAGGTAAGTGATTGAATCATAGCCAAGGCAGAGAAGGCTGAATACAACTTTTTCAGAAAAGAACCAGATCCTTCTTGCCTTTGTTTCAAAAGATATATTCACCTAGAACAGTTACAAGGTGCCTTTTCTTGTGCCTGTTTTTCCTTGGATTCCTACTTCTAAAAATTAAGCATGTCACACTAGCAGCATTCCCTACAGCTGAGGATTTGAACCTTCAAAACAATGCTGTTTCCAGACCCAAAATGCCAGAAACAGACTACTATAAAGAGTGTGTTTTTTCACTCCTACCCTGTCATTCTCCATAGCACTGAAAACTGTATAGTGGGACATACTTTTTTCTTTATTGTAAAGAGACATTCTTACTGAAGTTTTAGGAATTCCCATACATGGAAAATACAGTAGACCTGTCTTTAGTATCTTTTTTTTTTGTTTGTTTTGTTAGCACTTTTTAAAAACAAGTAGAAGCTTCAATTTTCAGTATAATAGTATTTCTCCTGCATCAAAATAAGAGTGGCAGAATCTTGTATGTTCAGCTTCCAAACTCTGCTAGTTATTGCAAATAACACAGGACTCCCATCTATTCAAGAAGAGGAAATGAGCTGTGTTTTCTGTAATGGACTGGCACAGTAATCCAACCTCTTCAACCACTAGAAAAAGCATGCCATTTTTAGATTTCTTTACAGCTAAACACACTGCAGCATTTTATCAGATTAATGCTTTCAACATAATTGCCTGCTTCAAATTAGAAAATACTAGATTCAGGAGATACAGACTTTTCCAAACTTTCAGTGTTCACTGAATTCTAAAAAACAAAGTACAGGCAAAATAAACTCCATTATTAATTTTTAGCTTTTACTATTCTGTCTTGAACAACATTTATGGAAAGCAAAGTGAAACTGTGCAGTAATGTGAGGGTGTATTTTTAAGAAAACTGCTACATTAAAATTTCCATTATAGTTGTACTAACTATTTACTATGCATTAGAGGGTACACTATACAATCAAAAGTTCCTATCGTTATTGCCCATGAACTGAAACATGGGAAACAATGAAGATTTATGAGATGTCGTAGTGTTCCAAGTTTCCCAATGTGGCCTTAGTTAAGCCTATTTCAAGTAATGGGAAAGGTGCTATTTCACATTTGCCACACGAGGTGGCGGCTGGGAACTGCTTATTCTGCTGCTACATTAGACCTTTTAAATATTTTAGAGGTCAGATAACAGGGCCTAAATGTTATGACATCCCATTAAGTGACTCATCAATGTTAAGCACTGATCATGATCATTTTTTCCTGTGTTCACCTCCCTCTGCAGCAAGGCAGACCTCAAAAGAATCCTCCTTCCAGGATTTTTTCCCCTTTTGTTTTTATTCCCCAGAGCACAGCTTTTTTAGCATAGCTATTTTTATGGCTATAGAATGGCTACATTTCAACATTTGTGGTGTTGGTGATGTATCGGGTTTAGGCAAAATAAAATGTTCCTGTAACACCATAGCATAAGTCATCTTCCAGGGTTTTTTGGAGAGAGAACAAATCCCAGTGTCTTTTCTTTTTTTCTTTACTATGTTGAGTAACAACATCTAAGGGAGGTATCATTTCTCCATTTGTGGAAGCAAACCAACTGAATAACAAAATAACAGAAGATAACTTCTGTCATTTGACAGAAAAATTGGACAGATTCCTTTACAAGACCCAGTATAATTTCATCACCAAAAGCAGTAGTTGTAAAAGATTTCTTTTCCACTCCCCGCCTCCCCTCCCCCCCTTTAAAAGACCTCATTTGGCCCAACATATGCTGTATAAAAGGAAGGCAGTTGTCAAAATGCAGCTATTCTGGTCACACATTGCAGAAAATTTTAAACCACATTGAGTTCTGTGGATTTATAGAAGTCAAATAGGAGAAGAGTGGGACTCCCAAAATATACTTAATTGGATCACACAATCATGGAATGGTTTGGGCTGGAAGGGACCTTAAAGATCATCTATTTCCACCCCTCTGCCATGGGAAGGGACACCTTCTGCTAGATCAGGTTGCTCAGAGCTCCATCCAACCTGGTCTTGGTCCCTATTTAACTTTTAAGAGCTGCAGTGCACTTTATACTCTAGTTAATGTAAATACTAATAATTTCAATCAGTGAAACCATTTAAAAAACACAAGAGAAATAGGTTGTTGGATTGGGCAAAGGGGATCAAATCCTAAATATGGGAAAATAAACTCATTAGGCTAACATGGCAACGTGCAGTTTTTTGTCAACAAAATCATGCAAAAACCAGAAAAATTTCCAGCTATCTTTCTTTGTGCTTTTTTTGTTTGTTTTAAAGATTTTTAGTGTCTTACCCACTTCTGAACCACCAGATGTATAAATTTTGCCCTCAGCAGCACAGGCTGCAAGGCTATCTCGAGGTGTTGGAGGTCCTAGCTTGGAATACCAGCTATCCTTCACCACATTGTAGCAGTCCATTCGCTTTATAGGGAAGAGCTGGGAACCACCCAAAATATAAACTACGTTGTCCCAGAAGACACAAGCTGCATCCCTGCGCTTTTCAAAGGGACATCGGATGTCTGTCCAGCTGTAATCCTGCATTACAAAGAACAAGTAATGTCTAATAGATTATAACACTTACCTGCACAGTGAGTGTTTTTCAAACAGAGCTTTTCATAGAGATTTAGATACGGTCAGTTTTAAGTTCCTTTTCAAAACAAACATGAACACTGTTTATTGAAGACTACTCCTCAGGCGTACTCTTGAAAAATTCTCTTAGACACAGACATAGTTAGCTGCAATGAACCATGACATTATGAATTTCTATTTCCTCATTCCCTGTGTGCACCCAGTCCAGCTTCCCTGAAAAACAGTTTTGGTGGCTTTTTCCAACAGAATTGACCTCCTGCTGCTATCACGTTAGAAACAATGCATGTAATCAATAAAGTAGGATTGCATTTTCTTTTATAGCAATGGAAAAAAGGCATCTTACATATAGTAACATATTCTTTCTAAAAAATAACAAAATACAGAATGTACCAAATGAAGACAATGGAAAAAAGAGAAGATAATATCCAAATTGACAAGCAACTCAGTAAAAAAGCTCTGATACATACTTTATTACCATGACAACTAGAAGCTTATTTACAGAATTTACAAAACACAAATGTTCTATAGCTATCCACAGTTGATAGCATGAGAAATAGGGTAATGCTCCATCACAAATACTGGCAGTCATGTTGCCTAGAAACTGATTTTGCATAGATTGGCAAAATCAGCAAGTATAAAATATGAGCATAATGCCCAAAGCCTTAAAAACACCAAACTCAACAACTGATGGCAGGCCAGGATAGCATACAGCACAAGTAACACTTCTTGAGTAATAGCATCTCACATATTCCATGAGCATAGCTTGCATCCTATACTGAACAGGAAAGTATGGGACCTTAACTGTTATCTTTGCCACCTCAAGAAGGTCTACCTCAACCTGCTGAATGACCTTCACTGTAATG
Organism: Grantiella picta; assembly: GCA_013397955.1. NCBI lineage: Eukaryota > Metazoa > Chordata > Aves > Passeriformes > Meliphagidae > Grantiella > Grantiella picta. The sequence goes on from VZRM01006762.1 coordinate 66,716, forward strand.
GTTCACACAAGACGTTACATCAGTACATTTTCTTAGCAAGGACATACTTCAAACAGCTTGGTCAATGAGGAAGAACAGCGACTCCTACATGGGGGTTCAAAGAAAGAGAGGCAGAGCATGTTATAGTCCAGAACATCTTACAATCTTTTCTTGTAGCATCCCCCATATCAAGAAGAGCTGTCAGCTGCATGTGGCCCTTTATGGTGAGAAACAGGTCCTGGGGCATCCTAGAAAGGAAAGCCATACTACAGCATGGCAAAATAAATAGCTGCATAAATCTTAAGAAAATGTCTCAGTGCATTGTGTAAGATCAACATACTTTCTAGCTCAACTTCTGGCAATTTTACAAAAAATCCTGTTGTTTTCCTTTACTGTTATAAAGGGCTGTGACCTGACCCACTTTTATGGCTTGAGTTCATGTATCCATTTCATCCAGACCTTTATCAAATGAAAAGCCATAACTTGAGTATATTCAGCAGTATCCTCCTCTTTCAGCAGGAGGCAATTTAGGTCATCCTCTTGCAATGCTCTTCAATGTTAGTCTGTACCACATAGAATTGATTTCAATTTTTGAATTTAATACATTTAGGAATGATGCAGAAGTATTGCTTTATACCACAGTCAAGATCCACACAGCCTTGGGCAGTGCAAGTCTCAGTTCTGGAGGACTGAGTAGGGAAAGATTGACCAAGATGAGTATATGGTGACTCTTTACCTGCTGATCTCTGTTCTCATCAAACTGCAATGCAGGACACCAGAGGCAAAAGCTATACCTTCTTCTCTTTCATCAATTTATTTAATCACTTATTAAAAATATCTGAACTCCTGAGAGCCTCAAGACCCTGTGACAAGAATGGCACACGCAATTATGGGCCCTGAGAAGAAGCGCCTTTTTTCTTTTAAGACTGTCCCTCATTTTCAGTTGATTCCTCTTCCAAGTTGGTAATAAAAACCAGCAGACATGCCACCTGTGGACAACCTCCCCACTAACAGCTTATTGGCTACAGCTCTATCTCCTCATAAAAGGTATGTTGGTTCCCTTAATCATCAAGAAATAGCATTGCCAGGCATCTGCTACTTTTTATTTGCCATTGTTGAATTTTGCACTGCTGAGAATTTAAAACTTCCAATCATTTCTGGCCACTAGAGATAGCAATTTCAAAAGAATAAGCATATTGCTGACACAAAATCTCAGTCACGTATAAACCCTATATTGAGAATTCATAAAAAAAAACCAAGTATTTTATTCCCAACCTAGGGGAAAAAAAAGAATTTTTCTTTAATATTATGTGGAAAATTCAACAAGAAAATGCTTCCCCACAACTGTTAATAGAACACCTAGGATTTTTAGTAATATTCTGAAATCACATATATCTACTCAAATTAGTGCCAGACTGCTCCATAAGTGTTATGCCTGTCTGCATCTGCCCCATGGCATCATTCCTCTCTCTTGATGAAGTACATGCATAAATAGAAATACCAGTTACAGTGTAACAACAATAGCAAATATAGTCTTACATTAATACTGCTAGCAGTCTTAAAAAATAACACACAGTATCCAATCCAGTCTTATTTAAAGAACCCTTCTGAGAACACAGAAATGAATATCAGCATTAGAGGCTAATTTTGTGTGCAAAGGAATCAGTGAAAATTAAAAGTTTTGCACTAATTTTATCATATAAGAACTATGGAAACCCATATCACAACCAAAAAAATATTTTCAGGAAAAACATAACCTTTGTTTTGAACTGCTTCTTTATATGACACGTAAGAATTTAATTAAATTACTGATTTTAATTCAACTCAGAAGTGAAGGACTAGGTCTTCTGTGACCTTCCATTATCTTTTGATGAGACCAATTAAAGTGAGTAAAACAGTAATTTAGCAGGGGTTCTGGATCCTTGGTTTGTTGCATTTAATAAACTATTGTTACAGTTTAAAGTTTAAAATCAAATACTCGAGCAACACATCCAGAAAAGGACCTTTAAATAGCTTAGATTTGGGAATTAGGTAAAAGCTGTTCAACAAGACATGACAGGCTAGCTAAGAGTAACCAAGAAAGCATATAAGCACTAGGAAAACATTGAAGGAACACATGCTTGTTAGAATTAAGATCTCCAATTACCCACTTTTAAAATTTTCCTTCCCTGCCCCATTCTTCCCCCTCTCCTTATTCCATATGCAAGGCCATAAGCTTGATCAAGAGGCAATTATGCAAAATTTCTTCCAAATTCAGTTATTTTTTGGTGTTATGCCTGGACAAGTAGTCTATGAAATAAAAAGCTCTTTTATCCTATGCTCTGTGTAGGCTTTCATATATATTACTTTTTGTCAACAAAGCAGATTTCTTTGCCAAAAACACGCAACTGTTTGACAAGTTATGAATGCCCTGATCTAAGGCTTCCCTGCTCTATACCCCTTACCTCCCCACCCCCAGCTGAAGTGCTGCTTATCTTGGGTATGTGTATAAAGGAAAAAGGTGGTCATTAGTTACGAATTTTGAATTCCCGATAGGAATACATATCAAGTGTCTCTCAAACTAAGTCAGCGAAGCTGGTAGGTTTGGGGTTTTTTCCCCCCAGACTTGAGTGGTACTCAGAGAAGGTGGCTAGAATTTTATCTTACAGAAATAATGTGGAAAAAAAAAGTTCAGAACACATCCCAAAGGCTCATTCATTATGAGTTAGATTTGACAGGGCTTACATTTACTATAAAGTTCACACAGATAGCACACAAAACTGTTTGAAATTTCAAGAGGCATTTAATATGCTGCGTTAGAACCAGAATTCCTTCAACAAAATATTACATGCTCAAAACATAAGAGAGCCCTGATGTTTACGTAGCAAATTTGCTCTGTGCTTGCCTGGTTAAACAGGGTATCCTTCTGCATGCAGTTGAAGTTTCTAGAGCATTTAGTCTGCATAGCTGAAATATACACCATTCCTGTGGCTTGATTTTATTCAAGAAATACAGGAATAAATTTCAGGCAGAATTTCCTGGCTCTAAATTGACCATCTCTAAGTGTTTTGTTGTAGAGAACAACACTCTTTTGCACTTACATAATACTTGGCTCCACGTTCTATTCCTTATATACTCTTAAGAGCTAACAAAATTATCAAACATTGGGATTTAGAAGTGGTTGCATATTTATAATAAATGCACTAAAAAAACGCTATAAAAACTGTATTCTACACTAACATACTAGCCAGTAACTTAACATGTGCTAAAAAGACCTGCTTTGAGTTAATCTCTAAACATCTAAGTGCATGCACATGCATACATTTCATATATTCCTAACCAATTGCCTGATGTTTTAGTGACCTTTTGTTTATTTGCAGCTGTGGAACACACATACCAATCAATTCGCAACTCAGATGGATTGATCAGCTCTCCATATCTAATATTGCTAAGGAAAAAACAATAATTCTATTCAAAATGAAGTATTACATCTAGGTACACAGACTTAAAAAATACTTAATTAACCATATTCTTCCAATTGTACACCCAGGAGGGAGGGAATACTTCCTTTCTAATACCATTTTGCAGATCATTTTGTCTTAGTTAGCATCATCAGCAAAAAAACCAGGTAAGATTACAAACAGTGAATCTTAATGCATTCTGAGGTAACGATTACCTTGGGATTAAAATATCTGCAGGACTGGGGCTGAGAGCCTCCAAACAAAGCAATGCGATAATCATGTTTTTTTCTTCTTGGCCGAGTACCTTCCACTAACTCTTCTCGATCTTCCGGGGAAAGGAGGTGGTATCGCATCCCACCTGCAAGGAAGACAACAGCTGTTGCAGATCCAGTGTAGCTCATTCATGGAAGGGGATGTTTCAGAGGCAAGGACTGGGGAGACACGGAAGGGAGGGAAAAAAGTAAAACCAAGTTTCTACATTATACCTATACAGCTTTGAATCAAAATGGAAGAGTGCACAGCAGCATGTGAGGGTGGGAGCATACATCCACATTTACATCTTATTTCAAACTGGCTGCTCCATGTGAAAACAGGACAGATACAGACACATGTTATGTACCAATGGATCGATCAGCTCATTTATCCAATATTAACAAGCAGTTAAGATTATTGCATTGAAACAGTGAAAAGGAAGCAAACCCAAAGGAAAATATTCCAAAGAATGCAAAAAGATTGGTGACATTACAAGCCACTAAAACCAGACAAAAATCCTTATTTCCTAAACAATGCACCCAACTCCATGTCACACAAGAAGTATGACTGTGAAGTCAAATGTCAGCTAATACTTACCAACATACAGATTAATCTGAATCTTGCTCATTGAGTCTGAAGGAAAGTAGTTGTGTACTGTTTTTTAAATCTACACTAAAATGAACCCAACTAGTTAACTGCTAGTGAAATTGCTTTTCTTTCTTACGTGATAAAATTTTACAAATGATGTCTAAAAATAAAAGGAAAGTTTGTTTCCTATTTCATCTGCACCCTGAGAATGCAAATGGAGGATCAATCATTGTAGGATCAATGGTCAGTATATATTACAAATAAAAATAGTACAACATACACCTGACATTCTAATTTGCTTAGGGAAGCTTTAAAATATTCAAAATTTGGACATATTTCTTTTATTAATGCACATACAAACATGAACAATATTGAAGTTACGAGCCTGTCACAAAGGCAGACTAACTTTCAATTACCCTAATGAGTCATTGACAAAATCTCCATTCCATTACTTCTCATGGAGTTCATGTCATTTGCTAGGAGAAAACAAATGAAAGTCACACTGTTACATAAGATGACTTTTATTTACATAATAATCTGCTAATCCAACTTCAACTAAACATAGCATCCTAGAGGGAGCACAGTCAGATGGATTTAACGTGAAAATGTCAGAGCATTTTAAAGCAAACAATTTTCAAAATTACCACAGCATTTTTTAAAATTATACAGAACATCATAAAGATTTCATCTAGAGGTCAACTTACTGATCACCATTTTAAGGCATTCTGGGTTATCCTGAATAAGTGGTTCAGCCTGAACTGTTTTACTTAAGAAGTTCTTTGATATAAGAGGAAACCGGACTTTAGCAAGAATATCAACCATGTACGGCTGGCGATTTGGCTCATCATACTTCAACCATCTGACTGCTGCATCATAAACCTTAAACAAGAGACAAGGAGAGAAAGCGGTAAGGTACATCACCACACAGGAAGAAAAATAACAGAAGCTTAATGCCATAACACTTTAGTATGTGGGGATCCCATTGCCATCTTCCAAAAGAACCCCTACAACAAAAACAAGTCAACCAAACCCAAAAAAAGGCAATGCTCAGACAAGAAGCAAAACAAATGCACAATCACGGAATAAATCTCATCTACAAACTTCAAAAACCCCACTACTTCTGCTATTTAACCTTTTTCCCTACAAATGGAAAGCATGAATCTGCAATTCACATGTATGTGGATAATTCTTGTACCAGGTTAAATCTAGTACTTTTTAAGTTCTATGCCATAACATCAGTAATACTTTTACAGAAATGTTGAAATAGCTTCTACTTGGTATAGTCTCCTAAGCTGATAAACTGGTTCTCTTACCAAATTATCATGTTGGGTATCCAAATACATTGATATTGTTGTGTCTTAGGGGACCATTTAAATAAAAGTTTTTATCTGCAGACTACTGTAAATTTACCAGAGAGCCTCCTCTCTCCTCCTCACAGGAAAAGACAATAGGTTTTCCTTAGGAGTCAGGGAGGGCAGAGCAGGGAAGATAATAAAGAAATCTGCTCTCTTTAGAATTGTCCTCTGGGTCAGGAAGAAATGAAACAAAAATCCAGCATTACATATATACTCTGATACTTCCATGCTGCTCTCAGACACAGCAAGCTGATCTAGTAGCACTGACTCTGAAGCAGCAGGACAACCTCACTGTAAGCAATAGCACAGCCAGCACATACACCTGTAGCCGAAACTGTGCACTGTGACTGTTGGTGAGTGACTGAGACATAACATGGAAAGACACTTCATGGAAGAATTATTCAGCAGGACTACTAGGCCACCCCAGCTGTAATTCTACAAATTAACCAGGGAATGTGGGAGAGCAAAGAAAACAATGATTAAAGGCTCAATTCCATCAGGTAAGGAAATTCAACAGAATGACTTTAACAGGAAAATTGTATAGGACAGACAGTACTTAAAGGTACCTTCTCTTTTTGCCAAGTGCAAATATGCTTCACACCAATACAAAAGTTAGAGTATAATGTCAACTTTCTAGCAGTACTCCTGAGAAATAAGATTCCTGTAGTACAACTGTCAAACTTCTGTAGTTTCATGCTGCACACTACCAGTTTCCTAAAGGAATTTTAATGATGCCATGCTGAATACACATTTCTACCACTGCTGCCAGATTAAAGCATGCCATCCTACCTTATCAACAGAACTTCAAGAATGTAAATCTTAAAATGTCATTTTGGCTGCAAGCCAAACAACACTTCCAATACTGAGAATTTTACCCTGTTACCTGAACTTTTCCCAGCTCTCAGCAAGAATGTTAAAACTATGGCATAATTAATTTTTATATCTGTAACAAGCCAATTACCATATTCAATCACCTGGTATTATCCCCCACTCTTATTTTCGTAAGTTACATTGCCATACAGTAAGACAAATAACTAAACCTTAATGCTTCAAATCAATTCTTCTGCCTTTTGGAGGTGGAAACTTCAAAGTCAGCAAAGCATCCACTTCCAAGAGGATACACATACCATCTTGGCTACAACATCCCTCTGTTGCACTTCAAAGGTATGAGTCAACTCATGATGCCATACCCAAACTTAAATTACCTAATTCAAGCACCAGAACAGCAGAGCTACAAAGGTAGGATTTAAATTTGATTTCAACAGCTTTGACTAAGATGCCACAAGAACCGAACAGCTACAAGTACCACTCAACTGGTATAACCAGCCTACAACCACCTCTGTGGGCTGCAGTGCAGACACCTATATGTTTCCTATTTTCCTGCAGTAGGAAGAACAAGCTGGCAAACAATTATTCAGGGCTGTGCTGTAAGCTGAATCAAGCATTCCAAATGGGACTGCTGTGAATATAATTCCTACCACAGATTATAAATTTTAATTGAGTGGAAATCCAGGCTCCTGTCAGCCACCTAAACTTTTTTACGTCCAGTCCCTAAGAAAGGGTATTCCAGCAATCCACGACTGCCAATGCATCTAGCTTTCTTTCACCCATCTTGCTTCCAAGTCCCTCAGTTCCCCAGGCTTAACTTCGGTACGTGTATATTTCCATCAGAAAACAACTCTCGGGAATGGGCCGAGGCCATACTCAGGTAGAAACGTGCAGTCATTAAAATGCAGTTTGCTCACCACTTTGAAGTGGTCCACTTTCCCCAAAAGCACATAAACCCCAATCTAGAAGCAACTAGTATAAAACAGACCTTATTTAGTTCATGTGCTATTGAATCAGAAGCCCTATAGCTATGTCTGTATATAAATTGTTCTGATTACTCTCTCTGTGACTTCTTTCTTCCTGGTTTGCTGAAACATGTATAAATAACACTTGAAATGTGAATATTTATTAATATTTGGTTTTGACCAAGTTAGGACAGACCTTTTATTCCACAATAAACACTAGGTACATCATATCCTCTAGGAACATCAGAAGTGAGATACTTGAAGCCAGATCTTGACTAAAGAAAGATAGCGAAGTTCAATGCTTTTAGCTGAGATGAAACAGGAATCTCACCTGGTCTTCTGCCCTCACTGTCAATGTATCTTGGTTCAGGAGATGTGTCACACGCTTAACATCAAGCTGAAGAAACTCATCTGTCTTGTAAACCTCGGTGAAATGCTGATGGATGAAGTCATCTGCAGTGGCTTTCAGTTCTGGGCAGTCTAAGCATTCTGCTAGTACACTTATGCCTATGAAGGAAAATTAAGAAAAAAACCCCTTCTAAACTTGAACTGCAATTACCTTTAATGTATTAAAATAGAATACAATTACTGTAATTTCAATGATTCTTGCAACCCCAGTTTAATATTTATTACCATGGGTTTTTTCCCCCCCATTAAAACACATGCTATCATAACTCATCTGCAATTCAAGGCAAACTAAGACAGGGACAAGCTGCTGATCCCTATCCCTACTGAACTAATTGCACAGTCAGACCTGCAACAGTTGCTGTGTTAACTGTCTCTCCAGCACTATTTCCTCACTATTTCTTTCCCAATTACAAAGCAGACAACAGTGCCATAACCAAGTCCAAGCCACGCCACAATAACAAAGTCTAACCAGAACAGCTTGAGAAACTGGATCCACATTTTACAACCTCTCCTGACCTGCCCATGCAGCATCAGTCACCAATTAAGCCCAGTTTCCTTCAAGAGTCATGGTGAACTGGGACCTTTCTATACATGTGGCACAGTCAGCTGCAGACCAACACAAAGTCAAGTTGATGTTGCTGGAAGGACAGAAGGCTAGCATAAAGGTATAAAAAGCAACGGCAGCTGAGACGCACCATTGCCAACTTTGTCATTAAAAACCATGTAAGCATAGAGCTTTTCAGCAGCAACTTCTCATCATGCCACAGTCTTCCTACTCTTCTTGCAGAGGAAATGGCAAGTGGAGTTAGGAGCAACTCATTAACATATGGGTTGCAATTAGTCTGGGCTGCTCTAAGTAATAAAATGCAAACTAGAAAGATAAAATCCGTATGTACAATCTCATGACAAAATTTCAAAAGATTCAAATTAAGCCATGGTTTCTTTCAATACAGTTTTTAAAAAATGAACTGTGGACTTGCCTATGAGTCTGCACAAAACATGTTTCAACTTAAAAACAGTATCTTAAGGAAAATTTGTTTTTATCTTTATCTTTCCTTCTGCAATAAATTAGAAATGAAGTATGCAAGTGTTAGAGACCATAATTATTTTTCCACCTAACAAAAGCCACAGGGCAGAAATATGCCTCACAGCAAGCCTAAGTGGCATTTTCCTTAGGAGGTAATGCCTTTCTTCCAGCAGTTGTTTCAGAGCTGCAGCTGAACTGCACCGAAGCATCAGTTGAGTAACTGTAATTAGATACTCTGCAAAACACTTTCATTGCTACACTATAAACATCTGTAACATGATTGAGATGCTACCAGGAGAATTACCTAACAATGTCAGTAAAAAACACTAAAAAAAGTTTCTCCTATATTTCCTATTATATAAAGTGCACCGAATCTTAAGCATGAGAAAGTATTTAGTTCTACTTGTTTACCTTTTCTGTAATACCGAGTTTACATTAGAGCTACAGAACATATGATACCAAACCTGCCCAGATAACATTCCTTGTTTTCAGTTAAAATTAAAAGTGAATAAAACCAAAAGTAGCCTAAACTTATTCTGTTTATACTTGTAAAAGATATGCTAGTTTTATAAAAGTTACAAATACATCAAATTCTGTCTGCAAGTACAGTAACAACTGAAAGCTCCACCTTACTAAACAGCAGCAGTTCTATAACAAGCAAGAAACCCCAGTGTCCTGCCAAATTGGATGGGACCTTGCACAGTCACTGAACTCTGTGACAAGAGCCAACAGCTCAGATTCAGAGAAAAATAATTTTTACATGCCTGGATTTAGCCAAACATTACTGTCTATCTGCAGATAGACAATACTATCTATTTTTTGGGAACAGAAAAGTTAAAAAATAAACAGCAAATTTAAGTCTATTTCTCTTACCAAGACAATTGGAAGCATCAACTTGTTCTTTTAAAAAGTCCACACACATTTTTTTCACAGGTTCAATCTGATATTGGTTTGCTGCATCTAGTAAAGACTGGACATTATTGCTGTTAACGGAGATTCTGCAAAACAGAAGGTGTAAAATTAGAATCACTGAAATTACCTAAGTTGCTGCAATAAAAAAAGCAACTTACATAAATTCACATAAATGGCAGAATTATTTCCATGCTATTTAACCAAGAATCTTTTATATACAGTCTAAGGACACATCCTTCAAGATCTTCTCAAACTGCTTTTGTATGCTCTACTTTAGCCAGGCAGGGCAAAGAGTAACCAACCAGTCCTGGGATCTGAAGAATAAGCCTTTAATATAGGTCCTCTGCAGTCCGACACTAATGCCATGCCAAGTGTGATTAACCACTTTCACAAAAGAAAAACTAAACAAATCCCAACCCATGCCCGCCACCCCCCAAAAAAACCCCATAAAACCAAAACAAACCCCAGAACCTTTTTTAATGACCATTTTCAACTCCCAAACAGACATCAGCAAAACCTGTCTAAACTCTCTGTCAGGACTGGCCTGGCTGATTTGCCCAGAGTGCATACACAGAACAACCAGTTTGGCCATGCTTCAAGAGAAGGTGTGGAAGCCAGCCTAGGGCTTGGGCATCAGTGCAGGCGACCATGTGGCTGGTGTGGCTGTTGACACCGTCTCTTACCACTGATGGGCTATACAAGAAAACTCCTCTCAAAAGAAAGGAGAAAGCCTCCCTAATGAGAGTTAATCCCATTAGATGAAAGGCCTGCCATTCATAGGTCTGATTAAAGCTGATTAAGTACTGTTTACATTCGTAGTCATCTGCAAGAGCTCTGTCTGGAGGCGTGGAAATAAAAAACAAAAATCCCCTAATACTCCAACAACCTCAGACAAGGGGAGGACAGTGTTCACAGAACAGTTATGCACCCTGCCTGTTTTGAGATGAAGGTATAACTCCTGGAGATGGTTCTGTGCCATAGCTTCCATGGCCACAAAGAGAGACCCTGCTGACATCAATAAGGACCTGAATTTCAGAACTATGGGAAATATCATTTGACTCCAACACTGAAGTCAAATGCTTGAAATGCTTTGAATTGCTTTCTGGAGACAAATACTGTTCTCTTTAGTCTGTTGGGCTCCCTACTGATTAAATAAAAAGGAAAAGGGAAGAAGGATAGAAGGTCTAGTCACATCAGATCTTAAACAAAGCAAAGAATTTTAATGGTAACAAAACTGAGGAATCACAAAAGCATTATTTTAAGATTTTATAATTTACAACAGGCAGGCTTCCTAGAAAATGAGTGAGCTTTAAATAACAAAACTACCTTGCAGTATAAGCAAACTCCACAAGCTGTTCGATAATATCAGGCTCTGCATCTTTTAGCTCCACTTCAAAGGACTTTGATTCAATCATATTTGCTGCAAATAGATTAAAAGACAAACTTTCAATCAATAAGCTGCTCTAGTTATTGTACATTTTGCAAGCAGTAGAAAATAAAGCAATTACACAAAGTGGGAACCTGCTAAAAACTGCTCAGAGTTGATTGCTGTTTTCCCAGGATTGCTCATGCAAGTCAGGAAAGGAGGCAGTGGAACAAACAAGATAACTAGTGTTTACATGTCCTTGTATTATATAAATGATGAAAAATTGTATTAAATAGAAAAGCTCCTAGACATTGTTGGCTGTAACACAGACTGCCATGTTAGCATTACCACTGTTAAAAGCCATTTCCACATTCAAGATGATAACAATGGAGACAGCTCTGAGCTCCCCACATCCAGACACAGCACTAGGGCTGCCCACAGCTGGTTACCAGAGACCACTGGAAGAAATGGTTATTTTACTTCTACTCAACTTTGATTTTACAGTAATTTTACAACTCATGGGTAAGGCATACAAAAGATAAGATACTACGTAACTGAATTTTTAAAGAGAGCATAAATGAAAGAATTACAGAATAACAGAATTAAGGCAATCACATCGAGGTTGGAAAAGATCTCTGAGATCATCCACTCCAATCACTAAACCATGCCTCTAACCTCTGAAAGCCCGATTTTAATGCAGAAATACCCGATGGTTGGAAACAATGGGGCAGACAAATTCTCCATTGGGAGAAAAAAATTCCCAGTTCTCAGGTTAAGGAAGGGAGATAAACTAACACAGTGTATAGGCCCCTATTCTTAATAGAGCTTATATATGAAGTAACATTTAAGTTGATCAAAAGAGAGTTAAAGAGAAAATGAGGGCAGGGGTGAACAGAGAAGAATGGAAGAAGAGCAGAAAATGAGAAATCTTCACTTACATTTATCCCTCAAATTAATCACTTTCATAAAATAAACAGGTTGACAGACACAAATATAACAAGGTATCATAATGAAAGTTTAAAATCAGTCAATTTTCAAAAGACTTACTAGTAAACATCAAGTTAAAAAAATGACTGGCTGAAGCCAGCACAACACGGTGAGCTGGGATCTTTCTTTCTTGAACCATAAGAATGACATCACACAGAGTTTTCTAAATCAGAGGGGAGAAAAAAAAAGACAAAAATCAGCATTTTTGAAAATATTTCAACAATATTTAAAAACACCTAAGGGAAATTAACTGCTGTTTGTAACCCAGACAACTCAAGAGCATTATGTGATAAAAAGATTTTTTGAAAGTCAAAGTTCAGTAACCTGGAGAACTAGCAAACATCAGTTTACCCATGAATTTGTACAGGATGGTCATGAATAACATGAACTCTGAATAAAGTATTTCCTGTAGCATTTACATCAGCCTCCAATAATGCAGACTCTGCAGCATCTAGCAGGGGCTGCATTTATATTGCACTCCTTTCGTCTATCAGTGGCTCTCCTCTACTCTGCTGCTGATTTTCAAAAAATATCACAGGAACCTCATATCTGAAGACTGCCATCCTATTGCCCAACTGGAGTCGAAGTGATGAACAAGTTCAAATCATTCAGTAGAACATTTTAAAGAAAATGTATCAAAAAATACCACCTCTGCGGAAAGATTTGACTGGTTATACCTGATGGGCAACTAGCTTCCAAACAAGATGTAATTTATTTCTCATTTGCTTGCTGTTTATATGTAGGCTGCTAGTTTCTCCCCTACATGTGAACAGTCATGCCCTAGAAGGAGAAAGGAAAGCAACAGAACTTATAAAAGTTGTCAGGAAGGATTGGGTGTAATTTGAATAGATTCTGAATGCTATCCTTTCTAAGGAAATATTGACTGAAGTAAATGCATTATCATACTATGGTTAATTATGACATACTCTGTATTAAGAAAGAAAAACTGAGCAGCACTGCTTCCTCAAAGAATAGGAAATAATTTTTGACTACTACCTTAAGTTCATGGAACTGTTTTCAGAAACACCTATGTATACCCACCCCAAGACCAGCCCCAAACAAGAACATTTCTACTGTGGGAAATATACACTTTCTTGGAAGTGTGACAGTGTTTTCCACATGGAGACAATATTATCTAGGACCCAGTTAAAAAGGTTGGTAATCCATATATATAGTTCCTTCAAACATGTCTGTTTTGTATTTTTTACAGGACACTTAGAAACACATGTTGCACAAAATCTAGTAATACATTAAAAATATTATCTACATGGAAGTTAGATGGGGGTGACACACAGCTTCCTTTGTAGTTTTAAAACATTTAGGATTGAAACAACAAAAAAGAGACCATTCTGGAAAAGTTTCAGAGGAAATTCTTTAAAGCTGAAATTTCTAACACTTCTGGTTCAAAGCAAGCACTGGAAACTAGCAGTACAAGATACCATAAAATCCTATGGCCAAACTTTGCCAAGACTTGCAGCTGTTGCTTGAACTCCACGCTGCATTTCTAAGATACATTTAATGTCTCAGCTCAGAATTTGAAACACCTCAGATGTTCTAAGGCCTCTCTGGGTACATTTGCCAACCAAAACAGATCATCATTTTAACTTCTTTCCCTGGGCTGTTTGTGGGTGTGATGGTTCCATTTCAACTAATGGTCTTCTGAGGATTTCTGTACTTCTTTCCAGAAGGATCCCACTGTTTTCACTGGGTCACCTACATAACGCAACAGGGGGCTGGTGTTAACGAAAGGACACACCCAAGCACGAGCTTCTGCAGGGCACTTCACCTTCCAAATAACAGGTTCAGCAACACCTTGCAGCTCTATCCCAGCGTCATTCCCAATGACTTCATTCTTGGCTGACCTCCACTGAGAGGCAATGTTGCAACGAAGGACTTACGCACACACTGTCCAATAGCTCCAAGCACATGGGTCATCAGTGGTGGAGATGAGCAACAAGTCCTCCATGCACTAAACACACTTGGTCCCAATATCGTACCTCTACTGAGTGCAGGTTTGTCCATAGTTTACTCTAAACTCCCATACTCATGAAGGATTCCTCTTGATCTCAGCTCACACAAAAAGAAGCCTCCTTAAAATGTGGTGTACATTCCCACTGGCCCATCTTCCTACAGGATTAAACTAAAGAACTAAATATCTAGAGCTACACATGCACCTTGACATTTCCATCACAGGAAATTTTAACTCAAACTCAGGTTTTGTAACTACAACATAGTTCCTGACTTATCAAAATACAAGTGGAAAGAGCTGGCTACAAATCCTCTTACAACTAATGAACAGAAACTAGGGTATTTCCCTTTGGCTATTGCTGACTTCCCAATTTAATCCTGTATAATCACACCTCCTCTTACTCCCTCAGTAACACTTGGAGCTCCTCTTACAAACAACTCCTAAAAGAAGCATGAGTTTCATGAAATATGCAAAACTTTCTGGACCAGTCAGCACTGGGTGGGATATGTAAAGCCACCATCTAAGGTCAGATGTGAAGTTTCCAGGCAAAACCCAGAGCCCTGGGCATAACAGATGCTGGAATTCGTATCAGAAGTACACACAGATTTCACAGCACTTAGTCTTGATCCTCTCACTCCCTGTTTGGAGTAGCTCATAGCTACATGAGAGCTGGCACTCCACTACACTGAAAGATGAGGTAGTTACACAGAACAATGTGGTACCACACAGCAGAAAAGGGACGTGGTAAAGCACTGTCAATTCCCTGTGCTGGGGACTGCACACATATCTATGGGAGGGCAATATTTCCTTTATCTGCTTATAGATCATAGCAGCATCTGGCATTCCCTTTTAAACAATGACAGAGGTATGAGCTAAACACTGAGGAAACAAGTTATGAAGTCAGCCACACCACGGAACATGTTTACATTTTTAGATCAGAAACAAAGTCTACATAAAAACCCAGATCACAGGCTTTAAGCCTTAACTCTGTTATCTGAAGTCACTGAAAACAATTTAGCTTTTCATACATAAGAGCTTAGTTGCATGAAATGTTTTATGCAGACAACATAACTGACTGTGTATTAGTGAGAGAAGCACAGGGCAGAAGTTCTAGAGAAAAGCTGAACCAACACCAGATTGCTGATGAAGACTGCATTAAAAGCTGGACTGAGCCTGTGGCAAGCCTAACACTGGAAGAAAAGAAATTAAACCCTAGAAGATACAACACATGACAGCGCCAAGTATGAAGCCCCTAAATGACCTGGCTTCAGTCAGCTTTAACTCTGGCTCCACATCATTGTTTTTAATCGAACCAACATTCCCCAATCAATCTAGCTCCTCTGGAAAGAAACACTTCTTCATATGCAAGCAGTTACATGTATATCGTCCTTCTGCTCTTGTACCAGAAACAGAATGTTTTTTATTAAAAAAAAAAAAAGAGTATTCAGTTTGGACAGCTCGTACGACTGCCATTTTGGTTACCACTCTTGCTCCATTGGTAAACAGAGGAGTCACCTTTAATACTCATTAGACTACTGACCGTGGAAGCTGATCAGTCCAAAAAGTTGACAATTTGAGGCCAGATGAAGCCACCAAACTGCCACTGGCCTCCTAATACAATGGCCAGAGCTATTCAAAAAGAAATGCTACCTGTGAAACCAAACCACGGTTCCACTCATCCCGCTGCAGTTTCATTGTTCACAGGGTACACAGTCAGTTTGTTCAGAGAAGAGTTTCTGGTTAAAAATCCAGCATCTGCACCTTTCCAGTGCCCTCAGGTTCGAAAAGGGCTGTGCGAATGCTCTAGCTGGAGACACTGGGCCATCCATCAGCCACAGCCTCCTGCCCTACCACACGCAAGGCGTTATCAGATAAGGAAAAACAGATCCACGGCGTCTTCTGCCTCCAGCACCCCCAAGGCGCCGGCACAAGTGCAATCGGAACTCGCCACGGTGGCTGCGCGCCTCCGGAGCCCCCGAGGCTCGGGCGGTGCCGGCTCCGGTGGGTTTTTCCCGCAGTCCGGCCCAAGAGACGAGAAACCCGCGGGACCCGCTCCCAGGGCAGCACGGACACCGCGGGCTGCCGGCCCCGGCCAGCGCCTCCCGTACCTGCTTGCGCATGGCGTTCATGACGCCCATGAAGGAGGCGAGCAGCTTCGCCTCCTCGCGGGCGGCGAGCTTCTTCTCCGTCTTCTTCTTGCTGCTCTTCTCCGACCCGGGCGCGGCCATGCTCGCCCGCGCTCACCGCCGGCGCGCCGACCCCGACCGGGAACATGCGCCCGCCGGCTGCGGGGCGGCGAACAGCGTCTGGCGGCGCTCGGCACCGGGCGGCAGGGCGGGATCGCGGCCGGCGGCGGGGC
>VZRM01006762.1:83234-107028 GCA_013397955.1 Grantiella picta
CGGGCCCGGTCCCGGGTGTCCTTCCCGGGAGCGCCGATCCCCGTCAGTGACGGGAGCGCCCGGGGCTGGCCGTGCTGCTGGAGACCCTGCCGTGCCAGGCCTGCCCAGGAGGCTGAGGCTGCCCTGCCCGAGGGGCTGTGGGAGCGAGGGGGGAATGCATCCTGCCGCTCCCGCTGGAGGGATCTCGTCCCGCCGTGGCGACCTGTGCCCTGGGCTCACGTGGGCTGGCTAAGGAAACAAACGGGATCCAGAAGAAAACCGCTTTGTCCTGACAGCTGCAGCCACCCCTCTGCCAGAAATAATGCCAAGATATCTAGTGCTTTGATCCTCGTTTTTTGAATAGGATGGTGACAGCCAAAGCAGCGTTCTAGTGCAAATTTGCTGTTTGTGCATTTGTGTGATGTTACTAATTTTAATTCCATAGATAACAAGGCGTTGAACAGCTTAATGCCGTTACTTGAAGGGAGAGAGATTCCTGCAGAAATAACGTGAGGCTCTTTTATTAATAAAAGGAATGAGCTGCTTTGTTACTGATACCATGTCCCATATGGTAAGCTTTGAAAAGATGGACTTTGATATTCTGTGGTTCTGCCATCTAACAGTTATTACTACATGGAAGTTGTAAGAATNGGGGCCGGCCCCTTGGGGGCGTGGCTTTCCGGGAGGACACGCCTCCGTGAGGGCGCGGTCGTGTCAGGGGCGTGTCAGGGTTTCGTGGCGCCGGGGCGGGGCTGGGGGCGTGTCCAGGCTGGCCGAGGGGGCGCGGCGCTGCCGGTCCCGCGCGCCGTCACGGGCCCGGCCCCGGGTGTCCTTCCCGGGAGCGCCGATCCCCGTCAGTGACGGGAGCGCCCGGGGCTGGCCGTGCTGCTGGAGACCCTGCCGTGCCAGGCCTGCCCAGGAGGCTGAGGCTGCCCTGCCCGAGGGGCTGTGGGAGCGACGGGGGAATGCATCCTGCCGCTCCCGCTGGAGGGATCTCGTCCCGCCGTGGCGACCTGTGCCCTGGGCTCACGTGGGCTGGCTAAGGAAACAAACGGGATCCAGAAGAAAACCGCTTTGTCCTGACAGCTGCAGCCACCCCTCTGCCAGAAATAATGCCAAGATATCTAGTGCTTTGATCCTCGTTTTTTGAATAGGATGGTGACAGCCAAAGCAGCGTTCTAGTGCAAATTTGCTGTTTGTGCATTTGTGTGATGTTACTAATTTTAATTCCATAGATAACAAGGCGTTGAACAGCTTAATGCCGTTACTTGAAGGGAGAGAGATTCCTGCAGAAATAACGTGAGGCTCTTTTATTAGTAAAAGGAATGAGCTGCTTTGTTACTGATACCATGTCCCATATGGTAAGCTTTGAAAAGATGGACTTTGATATTCTGTGGTTCTGCCATCTAACAGTTATTACTACATGGAAGTTGTAAGAATTTTAATGCATTTGACCTTTGCTTCATTGAAACAAACAAGACTGGCACAGCTATCGCTTGACTTTCCAGATTTTTTCATGTAATAGTAAAAAAAAAGGGCTGGGAATGTACTTCTGGTCCTTTTCAGATTACACGGTATAAAGAATTTGTAGTTTTAATTTAACAGAATTATAGAGTTTTAATTTAATCTTAAAGGTAAGTGTAAAATGCCTGCTTTATGCATGGGACACACAGAAATAGCTGTGCTGGAGGAATAAATGTCTGTGCTGGGTCCCGAGTGCACTGCCATGTTCTGTAAGATTAGTTGGCTGGGTTAGGGAGTTCAGCTAGTTGCATCCAAGGTCAGCTCCTTTGCTGACATGAGCTGAGGTGAGGAGAGCTAAAAGCAGGGGTCTGCCCCTCCTTTCCCTGGGGAGCTGCTTCTAAGCAGAGAATTTACTGCCGGTTCCTTTTACACTGAGAAACAACACTTGAGCACTTTCAGACCTTAAAAGCACTCGGTGTGGTGCCTCCCTCTGTGCTGCTCTGTGCCTGGGGTGGGCAGCATTACTGACCTAACGATTAGCACTAGTGAATAGGAGGTATCCAGGGAGCTGCCTGTAACACAGGCAGGCAGCTAACATGATGTCCATATCTAGATCAAATGAGGGGTCAGCCATACCCAGATTCTGTGAGCTGCTTCAGTGGAATTTGACATTGAGGGTAACCCGTGACGCAGGGAACCTCTGTACTCCCTAAAGGGCAGCATACCACAAAGCCAGTTTCTTTCCGGCAGTTTTCACTACTTCAGACCACAGCACAAGATGGACAGCCTGTGAGGGAGCAGCAAGGGCCACCTGCTCCGAAAGGAATTTTGAGCTGGGAGCAGAGCATGATACCAAGGCAGGTAAGAGCATTTGCCTTACCAACAAGAAGCTGGCATGCTGTGTGAGAAAGTGCTAGATTTACTTTAAATTAAAATGCTTTTAGGGTTAAATGTCATTTTATATGAGATAGGATTCTATCCCCCTCTTTGATGAAAACCATCTATCGCATGTAAGTAGAACCGTAGAATAGCTTGGGTTGGAAAGATCTTAAAAATCATCTATTCCCAACACTTTACACCAGATAAGGTTGCTCAGAGCCCTGTCCAACCTGGCCTTGAGCACTGCCAGGATTGGGGCTTGGGGCATCCACAATTTCCCAGGGAAACCTGTTCCAATATCTCACCACCATCACAGTAACGCATTTATTCCTAATATCTAGCCTAGGTTTCCCCTCTTTCAGTTTCTACTCATCATTCCCTGTCCTATCACTACAGTTCCTGATGAAGAATCCCTCTCCAGCTTCCCTGTAAGCCCCCTTCAGGTACTGGAAGGGTGCTGGTTGGTCTCCATGTAACCTTCTCTTCTCCAGGCAGAACAGCCCCAACTTTCTCAGCTTGACTTCATAGGGGAGGTGCTCCAATCCTCTTACCAGCTTTGTGGCCTGCTCTGGACTTGCTCCAACAGTTCCATGTCCATCTTATGTTACGATGCATATGCACACGTGCAGTGCCGTGTGTAATTAAACAAAGCCATACAGGAAAACCATGTCACAATGGAAAAAACTTCCAAACATATAGAGATACTAGATTTCAAGTCCAAGAAATCAGCATCTTTGAGGGATGGCAGAAAATCCCGGGGCAGCAATCTCAGGGACAGGTAAGGATTAGAAAGAAGAGTTAGCTCCTTCTGAAATCCAAGGTGTTAAATTCAAATCATTCAAATGAATAGGAAGTTTGTAACAGATTTAATACAAATGAAAGCATCGTAATGTACTGTGTCTCCTCTAAGCACATTGTTGTTCTCAAAGCACTCTACAAACACTAATAGATTAATGATGTTTTATCCTTCAATTCACAAACTGAAGATAAAATCAAAAATAGAAAAGGATTATCCTCTAAAGCTCATGACAGGAAAACCATTGGCCTGGCACAAACAATATAATATCCATTGTGATTTCAAAAATATATCAAATTACATTTTAAGCCATCAATTAATGCTGCTAAACAGATTGTTGCAAGATAGATAGTTATCCTGAAATGTTTAGTAAACATTGTTTGTTTAATCTAGTAATCTCTAATCCGTGCTGTGATAGAGACCTTTCCATCAAGAAGCTGAAATAATAAGCATATTGTGCTGAAATGCAGAAGATTAGCAAGGCCTGACTTTGCAGTACAGATTCAGAATGACATAGGGTAATGTGTTCAGCTTTTTATGCTAGCCCGAGAATGAAAGTTGGAATATTTAAAGCATCCTTTCCTCTCAGGGGTGCATGTGCTTCTTTGGGCAGGGGGAATGCTCTCAGTTACTTTGGCATTAACAATTTGTTATATACTGTCTATAAATTGTGACAGTTCACCTGTGGCTTGTTTTTTTCAGATGCACAAAGTAAGACAAGATGTAGAAGTTCTGAATGTGAATATATGTGATATAATGTCGCCAAAATAATTTCATCCATTGTGCAAGAGGCCAGTCCACACACAGAGCCAATTTATTTACAGTTCTGCACAGAAAGGGCTGCTGGGTGGGAAATCCACAAAGCCATCACGAAGACCACCAAAACCTATTTATACATTTTAGCAAACAAAGCCATTAATGTTCATTGGCTGTAAGTTACCTAGTTATTTATTAATTAGTATTCTATCTTCTATGGTTAATGACTCCCTCACCTCTCTTGCGAATTACTTTGCATGCTCAGTCACGTTTTGAGTTGGTTGGTTTCTTGGGTTGGTGGTCACAGATCTCCCCTGCTGAAATTACCTTTTATCCAATCGGAGCTGATTTCAGCACAGTTGCTGAGTTGATTTTTTCAGTTTATCCCTTATCTTGGGGGTTCTGCCAAATGTCCTTGTGGCCTGTAAATTCGGCATTCTTTGTGTCCACTATCAGTGGTATGTCCTTCTCCCTCGGCTTTATTAAGCTCCCTCTAGGTCTGGGATCATTAAAGCATCTCAAGCTCTAAACTTTAGCAAGGTGATTCTAATGAAAAGTAATTTGTTTTTTAAACACCTGTTCATCAATTATGTCACAATGATACGGACTTCATATAGAATCTGCAGTCATGCTACGGATTCATCTGTCATTGCAGTTTTGTGTCTTTTCTCTTGAGCCTGCAACTACGCATGTCCACATGCCTTTTCTTCACTCAGACGAAGCAGCAGTGCTTGCAAGTCTTCTCCTTTCCTTTCCCATTGTCTTGCCTGTAGTGCCTCCACCTTTTGTGGGCAATGTGTATGTGTTTGAGAAGATGGGGAAGATGAGGAAAATTGTGGGTCCTAGTAGGAATGTGAGTAAGAAGTGGAGGGTTGTGCTGGATATATAGAACACCTCATACCAGCTTCCAGTGTCACTTTTGCCCTGAAAGGAAAGCTGCCAAGGAAACCCTGCACTCTTCTCACAGAGTTTAGGAGAAATCCCTGTTCCTATGCCAAGCCACCTCACTTCAAATGATGCTCTCTGAAAGATTTCATTCTATTATGACACTTAGCAGTACTATCATCTTATTTCTGGCAGTAGTGTAGTGAGAGACTCAAATGCCTTTGTTCAGCTTTTGTGACAGGTCCAGCATGGATGAGTGACAGGGACAAGCAGTGCTGCTGCCACGAGCAGACCCAACAACCCAGGTGACGCAGTAAAATCAAACAGAAACTTGTGGCTTGGGATAGGTAACAGGTTTCGTTCAGTGCATGTTGACTGAAGAGGAGCTGGCATATTTGGCATGAAAGAAAGATTGCCCAGATGAGGTCCTAATTATGCATTTAGCAGAAATCGTTTTTAAAATCAGTTCTCTTGAGTTTGTCATTGATTTGTATTCAGTGGATTAGAGAAATACAAACTGACTTGTCACAGCAGAGAGCAAAAGTATCAATGGCAAATGCTCAGATGAGACATTGCTGGATTAGTGGAAATAGGACATCAAAGAAGAAAATAGATGCTTAGTTGGGACAGTATTAAACCAGGGATTGTCAGCAGATTTAACTTTTAGATGTGAACTGCATGAGGCTCTCAGGTATATTACTAACAAAGTGGCAAGATACTTTCCAAATTGTAATGTTTCTGATTCTTTTCATTTAACCTATCCCAGATTTTTTTATTTTTTTAAAGAAAAGAACCTCAGGGCTGTTCTTTGTTTATCCCAGACTGGTCTTTTTTTTTTTTTTTTTTCCATACAGGAATTTAAACTGTGTAATGCCAGAAGGAGTGCCAGGACAAGTCATAGCATTGATGCTTACAAAGACATATACTTCAAGGAGAAAATGAGCTTATCATCACATTAGCCAGGGTGTCTTTCTGTCTGTATACATTAAGAAGATCAAAGGTTTATTTCCTTGTACTCCCAGGAGCAATGGGAGAACTTAGACTTCCTGAAATCAATATTCTGGTTTTGACTGGTACGTTCTTAACTGCTGGTCCTCTCACGAGCATGGTCCTACTTGGGTGCCAGCAGCCTCTTCTGAGCAAGGATGCCTTGTCCCACCAAGCTGTGCCAGAGCATGAGGGGAATTTGGTCTGCATGGTTTTCTCATGTTTGAAGCATTTCCAGGATACTCTCTCCTGTACAGTTCACTAGAGGTCCTTCTGATTTCTTTCTTTGGAGAGTTGTTTTAATGTTTTGAATGGAGGCTTTCTCACTGCTTGTTTCTAGAATCCAAGTACCCTTTTCACATGGTTTTATTTCTCTTTTTTAAATAAAATTCTTCCTTTTTTTTTCTCTCAAGTTTTAGACTTGTGCCTTCAGTGCTAATGAAAGGAAAACTCTTGTTTCCTTACCATGCTGTGAACACTACCTTACAACAACCCCTGGCATCCCAAATTTTCTGTTCTGACAGATATGTCCGTTGCATTAAAACTTTACAGGCAAAGGGAAGAGAGACTAAAATGGATTTATACTTTATTTGTTTATTCATTACGTAAGGTAGGTGTGGGGTTTTTCCCCCTTTTTGCATTAAAGATTAAGGTTTTCTTTGAAGACTTGGACAATGAAATAATTTACAATTGAAGCCTCAACTGGCACTTTTCACTCTGTGTTGCTGCTGTGTGTACTGTGTAACTTTTACTGCTTGTTCACCCAAGCAGTAATGCTTATCTGAAAGCAGCACATTTGTGGCAGGGAGCAGGAAGAACAGGGCTGCCCCAGGAGGGAGCCAGCTGTGGAGGAGACCCCATCCTGGCATGTGAATGCCTTCCCTAACATCTGAACGGAGCCAGGGTTGTGTCAGGACAGGCTGATGATCCCATGGTCATCAGAGGAGCTGAGGTGACAAGGAGCTGCAGTCCCTGTGCAGCCAGTGGGAGTCCTGGGCGAGGGTGGTCCGGGCACTGCAGCCTGCCGGTGTGCTCAGGGTCCCCACACTTTGGATGAGGAGGTTCTTCCAGCGAGACAACACCCAATGTATTAGGTTTTGAAAGTGCATTCTCCTGCATTCTTCCTGCATTCTCCCAAACTGAATTTAATGCTATTTAATTGTACTGTTGTTGTAATAAAGTCCTCTGTACTTCAGTGGTCAGGCTTGGGACGTGACAGGCTGCTTTGTCCTGGCAGCCAGGATAGGACGTGCTTGCTGTCAGGCAGCAATCCTTTTCTGTGCCAGCACTTCCATTTTAGATTACTGTGGAATGATTTATCGCCAGAGCCAGCCAAAGGCAGTAACTGTGACAAATGAAAACTCGGAAAACAATCTCCTTTCAGGAACAGATACAGTAAACAAGACGCAGAAAGCAGAGGATTCCCTGTATTGCTGTTTGGCTGACTCCAGCCAGTGGGTAATTCTGCCACAGGAGGTGTTACACGAAGTCATTGACATCTGCTGTAGGTTGAATGTATTTCCTTGGCTTTGGTGTTGTTTGGAACTAATTCCACACATTTTCCTTCATTTAGATTTTCCGCTCTGAAGAACAATAAATACTTAGACTGTCTGCAGTGCTTCTAATCCAACCCACTTCTCTGCCCCTTTGTCAACGGAAAAAATAATATTCGATGTGTCTTAAAGCCAGTTCAGTAACTACAGTAGCACATGTTGTAACAACACAGCAGTAGAGCAGCTGAACATAGCAAGCCTGTCTATGCTGCCGAAGGATTTGGGGTTGGTTTTGCTGTCTGCTGGTGGCACAGACTCACCCCTGCCCTCTGTGACCCATGGGAGCTTGCCAGGGGCTCAGCCTGCAGAGCCTGAACCTGTTGACAAATTTCTGTCTACTGCAAAAGCCCTAGTCTTCCTTGCCCATGAGAGGGAAAAGCAAGCAACCCTAGCAAGGGCGATTTTTGTAGCAAGGTCGTAATAAGCATAGGATTAAAAAAAAAAATTAGGTGTACAGGGGAATGAATTGAAAAAAAGTAACCTTGATTTTATCGCTTAAAGTTCTTGGGCATCAATGTGATGAACACTTTAATGTGCATTCTTTTTAGTGAGTTTGAAATACCATAACTTTGAAGAGACAACATAAAATAGGATATTGCCTTGTCTTCTTCCAGCATGTTTTGGCTTTCTGCATGTTCTAACAACCCCAGCTCCCACCAAAAGCTGTCCTGTCCTCTTGTGAACTAGTCTTTTCTTGGGAGAAACCTAGCAGGAAAGATTATTTACACCTAAATAGCCCCTCTTGGGGGTGGCTCTCAGTGTTAATAATCCTCTTGCTAAGTAGGGGAATTCAGGCAGTATGTGCTTAAGTGTCTGAACTTGTTTAAGCTCACAGTAGGTTAGTCTCTGCTCTGGAAACTGGATCAGAGAGTAGTAGAACAGTTTGTGCAAAAGTCCAAAAGGATGAGTAAAACTGCTGCCTTGTGTTACGGAGAACGTCAGTCTCTCCACAACTAAGGTTCTATCAGTTCAGAGATTTGTTTTCAGCCAAATAATATACATTATCTGACCTTCCAGTAAAAATCTGTAAATAAACTCTTTGAGTGTGGCTATTTGCAACATAAATTTATAACTTAGTATCCGTCTTTTTTTTTAAGTGGGAACATACAGGGCAATGTAGGAACAGCAAAGCAAAGGGCTGGGTTTATCTGAGTCTGTGTGAGCTGTACCCACAGCTAAACTGAGAAAAGGAGTGTAACACTAACAGTTGAGCAAATGTTATACCATCTCACCTACCAATGAAGGCTTGCAAAACAGAAAAGTTGGTAGCAGCAGTTCCGATTCACAACTTTTTAGATTTCCCAGGGAGAGCAAGAGGTATTCCTTAGGCCCTTCTACTTGAATAAGCCAATTAACTACTTCTTGTTCACAGACAAAAAAAAAACAAAAGGAGAAGAAAAGACTGCCCTCACAGAAGGAAAGCTCTTAGTGGGGCATAAATTTCAATTTTTTAATAGCAGCACAATAGGAAATGGCAGAACTGCCTTCATAGTCATGTTGAATTCTACCATCGTTCAAAGGAACTCACAGCCTCTATGCCCCAACAATAGTTATATATATTATAAATACCAGTATATGTGATATAAATAAATATTATATAAATTATATTTCTATATATATGTTTTTAAACAAATTGTATTTTTCCATTCCAAATGCTGCCTGGAATAGGATGCCTTCATGGAAACAATGTGTGAGTCATCCTCAAGAGATGTGCAATTGAGGCACCTCCTTTGGAACAAAGTCATGTACATCCATCTAAAATATCCAATTATAAACAGTATTATGTTACTCACATAATTGCCCAACGGCCTTAGAAGCAATCTGTTTTTTTATGACAGTAAGAATTAATGTTGAGTTGTTGATGTTAAAAGCTAGAATAACATCACACGAAGATTAAAATGCCATTTCAGTGATAGTGATAGTTTATTCTGGATTATGTTATGAAGTATTAGCCTGTGATCATTTGAGACTCATAAATTTTTTACTCCTTGTTAAAAACTTATTTGAATGTCTGAATGTAAAAGATACTTTCTGAGGGTTAATGTGGGAACCTTAGGGCAGATGAAGAACTCATCTGTGGACTTGGCAAGTAAGATAACACCCACAAACTTGCATGGATTGTTTCTTTCTAAAAACACTGGTTAGTTAGCAAAGTGAAGGCACTACATGGGCAAGTTTTGTAATTTCAGCATTTATTTGAAGAAAATTAAATACCTAGCCCCTCCAACTCTTCTCTCTCCAGTCACTCACCAGGCTGAAGTTTCTGGAGGTTATCCATAGGACAGAGGTGGGAGACTTTGAGAGCCTGGGAGTAGCCTGGACTGTGAATTACCACTGAAGGAGCAGGGATCGTTGGTGTCAGTAATGCATGTGCTATTGCGAGTAACTGTCTTTGAGAAATCATCTTAGAATGACGCTGATGTATTTGTCATGTTCATTTGACTGCACATTTGTTTTGTGGGTAGGAAGAAGGTGGTTTGGAAAGAAACAATTAATGGTGATTAAATGAAGCTGTTCTGCAGTCAGTTGCTTTCTGGAGCAATCACAAGGGTGGCTGGATTGCTGTCTTTCACTGAGTCCTCCAGTGATAGTGGTACCTCTGTATTTCCCTACCTATAGTATTTTATGCCTTTCCTTTTTAGTGTTCTTCCTCTTGGATTTGCTTGGACCTCTTAATTACCCCTATTCAGCACCTCTACCTGTAATTTACCCTTCCTTTTGCCTGAACTTTCTCACAGTTTTTGGTCACAATCTCACAATTCTCTCAAAAGTACGAGCCAAGATTATGCAGCTAAGCCGTGCTGGACCTGATCCTTGGCACAGACAGCTGAACCCCTGGGGGCTGACAGAGGAGGTGACCAGGACAGAGTTGAAAGACACACTAGATAGGAGTTTACAAGATGCAGTAATCTGTCTGTATGCAAGCATAGATGGTGCCAACCGAGTATATGCTGCTGGGATGATGGGAATGGTATGGCTGCT
Source organism: Grantiella picta (assembly GCA_013397955.1). Taxonomy (NCBI): domain Eukaryota; kingdom Metazoa; phylum Chordata; class Aves; order Passeriformes; family Meliphagidae; genus Grantiella; species Grantiella picta. Next base: position 93,516 of record VZRM01006762.1, read on the forward strand.
TTCAGTAGTGCATCATATTATCCCTTTAGAAAATAATCTGAAATTCAAAGAAATTAATAAAAGTCTTAATAAGCATGTAAAACTCATTCAGTGCCTCATACACCCTGACCTACAATATTTCCCTTATTCAGTTGTGGCAGTGTGTTAGTGTCTCCCCAGTGCTGTGGGATATAATAGGGGCTTTACTGGTTGCAACCAGGCAGTGAGCAGGGCTGCAACACAATCACTGACCCAGTTTTATCTGAAACAAACAACCCTTCTCTCTCCTCCCCGCAAACAATAAGATTGTTCGATCCAAGGCCAAATTCATGTTGTTGTGGACAGCTGCAAATCCACTGACGTCAGCAGAGCTGTAACCACTTAGTAAAACAGAGAGTCCAGCTCATGGTGGTTCTTTGCATGAATTTCAGTGGAACAATTGCATCTACCTATCTAAAATTCTCATTTTTACTTTAGATGGGTAAGTTTTTTCCTGTTTTGTGGAGTGCAGGAGTGTGCTGTCAAGCAGCTGCTTGTGCCATGTAAGTGATTCTTGCAGCTCTCTATGAAGCAGATTAGAGTCTGGCTGGATGAACTGGCTACAAGTATGAGACTGTAAGAGGAGAAATAAAACTTCCTATCTCAAAGGCCCAATAAACAAAATATTGTAAAATGCAGGAGCTGTGGAGCATAGCAGAGAGGTGCAGGCCCTACATGACCAGCAAGAAGCATGACAATAATGTTCAAATAGCTGCTCAAAATTGTCTTAATCTTACAAGTGGCAGTCACTCTGCCTTGATCTTGCAAAGTGTCTAAAAGCATTAGTCCCATTGACCTTGAGTTACACAAATCTAGAGTGAAGCAGAGAACCAGCACTGCAGAACTTTGAGCTGATTGCAAGGACTTGTTTTTTTCTGTTTTCTTCAGAAGGCAAACTCCACTCCATGGGAATGGAGAAAGTGCTGGGAGGGCATAATGATATCCACTGGCTTCAGCCTGCTGTGCCTGAATCACAGTGGAGCAAGTTGTTTGATCTTTGGTACAAGAAATTACTTCCGATAGACTGTGTCTGCATTAGATTAGATTGTGCTGATTCCATTCCCATGCATGGGAGTTGTACTCCAGTTCTTCCCACTGAAGTTGCATTTTTCTCAGGAGTTTGTGTTCTCAGTGTTGAAATGAACGATAAGTAAACAGGGCCTTTCAGGGGAAACAAAAATATGGCTTCTTTTAATTTAGTCAAAATGAGTTTCTGTATGGACATTTGTATAAGTAAGAAACTCTGATAGTGCAAGAATGCTCACCATTCTAACCTTCATTTCAGTTATACAGTGAAGTATTTACAGTTTACTAAGGCAGACTTTCAGAAGCTGACGTGCATAATGCAACATCAGCAACGAACATCTATTGATGATGTTCTTTGTGCAGAGTCCCATTTAGGCTGACCTTTGTTTAAAGCAGTGTGAATGACAGCGGTTTGGGATACTTACAATGGGTTACTGAAAAAAAATGAGGGTATAGAATAAAATTATTAGCACTGAGATGCAATGATATGGTGAAAGATATAGATCTGAATCACCGAGGGAAAATGCTTTATGTACAGGATGGATTCTGAGTGTCCCATCTTCATCTTACTTAGCCTGAGGCTGTGGGAAGAGCAAACAAAGAACATGTAATTGTTCCCACACAGGAACAGAGAAGCCTACATTGAAAAGATAATGAGTGAAACTAGCAGGATTCAGGGACATTGCACGCAGTCTCCAAGGAGAAACAAACTTCAGTCTGAGACCTTGAATATCAAAAGGAGTTGAAAGACTTAAAACCCTTCGAGAAGACATAGGAGGGGAAGATCACCTTTCAGAAGTTCCCTGTGGAGACAAACTGAAGGAGAGAGATTGTGAAGAGAATTTAAATATATCTGACTGTTGAGAGATGTTAGTTATTTAGATTAATTAAGTAAGTTTTAAATAGAATGAGTCACTTTGAGTTATAATATTGCATGATTTAGTATGCTGCTTGCTTAGTTTTACCTTCTTAGCATGAGTAACTGAATTTACTGAAGCCTTAGGCTACAAGCTGTGAACTTTCACTGACATCTATGCTTTTGGCTGGAATAAAATTAGTTTTCTTCCTAATTTTCCGAGTATGTAGTACAGTGCTGTGTTTTAGATTCAGTACAAAAATAATATTGATAACACATCAATGATTGAGTTGTTGCTAAGTAATGTTTTTCCTAAGTCCAGGACTTCTTCTCCTCAGTCTAGGATTTTTTAGTTTCCCATGTTCTACTGGTGAGCAGGAGCACAAGAAGCACAAACCAGAAAATAAAGAGGATACAGTCAGCAGCAGAAGATGCAACTTGAGGAGATAAGAACAGTTAATGGCCTGCCTGTGTGGAGATGAAGAAAAAATCCCATATGGTGTTAGAAGACCCCAGGACCACAAATCACCATAGAACTAGAAAGTCACATGCAGAGCACATGAGGCATGAGTGCATAAATCATAAGGGCATAATTGCCCAAGGATGTCTTTGCAATCCCTCTCCAGAGACACCCAGAACGAGAAAACAGAAGCACAGTTAAGTGTGAAGGACTAGGGGAGTCATAACTAATAGTCTGGAAGTGCAGACAGGACCCCAGTAGGAAGAAGCATCACGATATTTCATCACACAAACAAAAAAGATGAAAACTAGAGGCTTGGGATGGGGGAAGAAACCTGCTCAGACTGGGATCATAGTATAGCAATTTTTCAAGTATAGCAATGCTAATAAGCAACATCTCCCCATTACAAAAAAAAAAGGTAAAAAAGGACTATGTTCTTCCCTTTATGCCTTTTTCCTACTCCATATCTGTGATTTTACCTTTTGCTGTCTTCTCCTTTTTGATGTGTACAATCCCCCTGAGGATAGTATTTTATGAATGGGGCTGTTAGATAGTTGCATGCACTAGTAGTTCTTGTAGCTATTCTTCCAGCTATGTGGGTGATATCCTTCAAAGAAACTGCACTAGTGTTTCCTAGAAGTGTGATTTAACATCTTCGTTGGCTAAGTGGAGTTTTTTGAAAAGGCCTTTTGTAAAATCCTTTGGAAGAATCTTTTTATCTTTTTGATAGAGGTAATTTATTTTCTGGAGGTGTAGTGGGGTTTTTTTCAGCCTGTGACTGGTACCTTTCAGAACATTCCTAAGCTGCCAGGCATTGACAGCACATTCCCAGCCTGCCAACCCTAATACCTTTGGCAGTAGATGGCTGCTTTTAGCAGCAGTCATCTGCTGCCAAATTACTTTGCCAATGCTCTTCTGATTTCTAGACAAGTTAAAATCCAGGATAGGCATGCTCAGGAAGTTTGACAAAGGGCACCTCAGGATTCCTACCCGTTTGTAGACCAAGCAACTGCTCAGCACATGTCATACATGGTGCTCTTCCTTGTTGGCCTGCTGGCTGCAAACATTGCTTCTTCCCAGTTTGTCCTGCATTATCTCACACTGCTGTCACTACCAAGATCTAATATTGCAATCTGAAGCCTTCAGTGTCTCATTAACGATTGCCAAGTTTAAGATCCAGGGTCTTGCCGTCAAAGCCCCCTGTGATACCCACTCTAGTCTCTTTTTCTCTCCTCTTGCTTTCCAAAAAAACAATTCCTTCATTCTATTCTTCTGTCCTCTCACCATTATTACAGTTAATTTTTTTTCATGTGGATAAAATTTGCTGATTTTGTATATTGTGACTTTTCTGAAGAATTCATTAGTTTCAGATGACCCCCTAATTTGCAGGCACCTGCTGCTGTTTCTCTTCCTGCACGAGAAAGAAACAGGAGCCCCAGGAGGCAACAAACCTTCTTTTGTTGATTAAAGACCTCTTTTACAGTGAATCTGTGTGTGGATTCATTTGCAAGTTTATTTGATGAGGAGGATTTGGGTTATTTCTTTGAAAATTTATTTATCAGGAATAGTTCTGTTTGCTTTGGTTTCATGGCAAAATCTGGCCTGGTGTGTGCACTTCTTTCCTGGGAAATTCTTCTATAAACTTACTCAGAAACAAGAGCCAGAATCCACATGCACCCTCTCCGTCCCAGACACAGACTGAGCCTGCAGACACCACCTGCTATCACACACCATTTGTCCCATACCATTATTCTCGGCTCCTGGTCATCGAAAAGGAGCAGAATAGAGTGAACAAAAGGAAAATAGAATGACTTGGTACATGCCATGCCTCATGCAGGTGGTGGACCTCTGGAGGCTGGGAGGAGACTGCCATAGTATTGCAGTGCTGATTTGGCTTAAAGGAAAATATGTGTACTTCCCTGAAAAATTTTATTTTGAGAAAACATCTTGAATGGTTAGTGACTTCAGTTTCATTTAAACAAATTGCAGAAACTCATTTCCAACAAAAGAAGTTAGATGTGATGCTTCAGAAAACATATGAACATTCAATTCTCCTTTTCAGCTATTGTGAAGATCTATTTGCATTTGCAAATATGAAGTGAAAATGCAGCAGAAATATACACTGTTTTTTCATGCCAACATCTGGTATTTTCATTGTGGAGAAAACTAAAAACCTAACATGTAAACCACTGCATTTTTAAAAAAAATTATACTGTTTTGCATAACTGATTTCCAGGGTCTCCTTTGTTTTAACATACCTGTGTTTCACATTAGAATATCTTTGGAGTGCCACAATAATACATATTATTGTACAGTTAATGCTTATTTGAATCTTTCAAGACATATTTAACAAGTTTCTTTTCATATAACAATTTAAAATTATCTGGATGAACCATTTTTATTTACACATACTAGAAGATGTTTGAATCGTTGGCTCTAATCCTTTTTTCTCACGTGTCTCTTGAGAGAGTTGCAATTTAAAATATATGGAACAGTAACACTGTCGTGTTGCTCTTCACGTTTCAATACTGTAGTAGTTGTCAGTGTGTGAAATTTCACCAACCCTGTTGATGTTGGAAGCCTTAACACTTGGACCGCAAAATCCGTGTTCAACCCTATCCCCTCCAGTAGATGTCATCGTGGCAATGGAGAATACTGCTGGGGATACTGGGGATGAGAGATCTCCTTTGCCGAGGCAGGAAGAAAGCTTTGCAGTAATAGATTTTGTTTCTGTCAAAACAAGCTAATTCTCTCAGTGCTTTGCATTTATGGAGAGCTTTTCCTTTCTATAATGCTTTGAAAAACATGTTGACTAGTAAAACACAACCACCAGTCAGGCCACACAGGACTGTAGTCTGTGGCAGCGGTGTCTATATGCTCTGAAGATGGACATAGCTATAGATATATATGGGCAGAAATGCACGTGCAATAATCAGTTTATTGATAGTTTGATTTTTTCCCCTCAACTATACAGTTTCTTGTTTATGGCGCCCCTTGCTCAAAGCCATCACATCCTTTCTCTTCTCCTTCCCTCCCTCCCTGCCCTAACCCTTTTTAGAAATAATTTCTCCAAAGGAAAACCCAAATCCTCCTATTTCATTTTCTCCACGAGTGAATCTCCCCACACCCATCAGCACCTGAGCTGCTGGGTGTCCAGTCGGTTTTAAGGTTTGCAGTTGCCTGAGTGGGTTGTTGAGCAGTGAGTAAATCCAGAACCCTGTATTATTGCTAAGTATAATTTTAATCTCTCAAACAGAGAACAAACCCCCAGAAAAGCCAAGAGACAAGTCAGTCACTGGCAGTTTTATATGCACAAGGGCTACAAAGCTGCAACATACGTATCTATATAATTTGAAAAACATATTGAAAGCATATTGAATTATTGAAAATGTGTTTAGCTATTGTTCAATAGCTGATCTGAGTTTCTCAGAAAGGTCATGAAGTTCAGGATTAGAAAAAAATATCAGACACCTTTCCCCACCTTGTAAGTCCCAACAGTTTTGATTGAACATGTGATATGTATTTAGTGCGTGTTGTCCCTTTTTCATTTTAGCCAGTGCTACGTCTGTGTTCTTCTTGACAGATTGACAATATGTAAGATGTCGTCAGATAACACAGAGCGCAAGCTGAGCTGAGTGAAGCAAGCTGCTGAGCTGAAATGGGACTTTCTAAAATAGAATCAACAGGATGCAGCTATAGCAAATAATAAGTACATAATTTGAATATTATCTTTTGTCTAGATAATAGCCCTATGAATAATAGGTTTTTATTTTTTAAAATGGCAGGCTTTGGGCAAGCAGATAGCAAGAAAGCAGAGCACTAATGGCCTGATTATCTTAAGAGTCTGCTTCTCCACCTTCATCCAGTCTTTGAAGCAATTCTCTGTGACCAACATAAATTCTAGGGGAAATGGCCAGATAATTACAACAAATTTGTGACCTCTCAACACAAAGAGGAAAGCAATTCTTATTGGCAAGATTTTTGTCATTGTTCACATTCTTAAAAAAAATGTTGGCTGGAATTTTGTCTTGACCAAGTGGAAAGGCTCTTTGCTGGCAGGAAAACAATGTATTTAATAAAAACAAAGCAGCTGATGCTTTTGACAGAACAAGAACAGACATCTGTCTGGCTGCTCTGAGTAAGCAAAAATAGCAGAAAAGCCCCATAAAATTCTATTAAAATAAATGGGATAATGAAAGGTTTGCAAAGAATGCACTTGTTTATAAGCTACCACCTCATCTGGGCACTGTTGAAGAACATGGGAAAAAAGTACGTCTTTTATCCTCAGGAAATGTAGGGTGTTATATTATCAAAGTTAGCAATGAAAGCAAACTGTAAAAAAACCCTACAGTAACATTTTAAGAACTGTGAAGATATAGCTGTTAACTATAAAAGCAGGAGACAAACTTAGCTATATTCTATCAGAAAAGATAACAAAGATAACTACCTAGCTCATGTTCACTTTGGGTTTTGCTTCAAATATGTGAGATTTTTGTTACATATATTGACCTATTTAAGAGTACTTATGTTCCCATTAACAGTGTTCTCACACTTATTCTAAAAGCATTTCACAGTACTGTAATTTAATTTCACTAAAGTCTTAAAATATTCGGTCTGTAGCTCATTGTTTGAGAGGAGAGAATAAGCATCACAGATAAAAGCCCAGAAACTCAGAAAGGAAATCATGAAGAGATGACACAGTTCTCTGTCTTAAAGCAGGGTCAAATATGCTGAAAATATTCTTAAAAACCTGAGCTGATGGTAATTCCACATTTTTCTCCACTGCTTGCACTTGCAGTGCTATCAGTACAGTTAGATCAGGCCTATAAGAAATATGGGGACAAACTTTTTAGTAAGGCCTGTAGTGATAGGGCAAAGCACAATGGTTTGCAGTAAAAGAGTGGGACTAGGTATATGGAAGAAATTTTTCATAATGAGAGTGGTTAAGCACTGAAACTGGTTGCCCAGAAAGGCTACAGATGCCCCATCCTTGGAAACATTCAAGGCCAGGCTGGATGGGACTCTGAAGAACCTGATCTAGTTGAAGATGTCCCTGATCATTGCAGGTTGGACAAGATGACCTTTACAGGTCCCTTCCAACCCAAGCTGTTCTATGATTCTAAAATTTCCTAAAGCCAACCTTCTGTCTCCCTTGCAGCTTATCTTGTAATTTGTCATCCCATCCACTTCAAAATAAACACTATCCTATCTCAGGATTATGAAACTTAGTAATGTAGCTGAAGCCTTAACTTTTCCTGGGGGAATTGCTTGAAATGTGGAGTCTTTAGGCCAGTGCTGGTTCTTGTAGGCTGGAAGGGCTACTCTGAGAGTGGGATGGGGCCATGGCAGTGGAATTGGGTCAGACCAAAAAGGTGCTCCTGTACAGATGCTTGATGTACATTGATGCTTTTCATGGTTGCTTCTACAGTTCTGTGTGGAGCCAACCACAGAACATGTGCTGATGACTTCCTATTACAGGCTGAGTGTCAGCATGTCCAGGCTACTTCTGAGGGCTAGCAGAGGATACGTGAACTTTGTAGGCTTGGCTCTAGCAGCCTGACTTTGGGGTTAATGGGGTTACATCAGAAGGGAGAGCTTCCAATATAAAAATGTGTGCCTGTGTTTCTAGCTCTTGGGATTCAAAGGCAAATCTGACAAGCATGACCCAAGAGTAAGCAGTAGTGAAATGTCAGCTGGCAGCTCTGAGCCCAACCACAGCCCCTTGGTGAGCTCACCACACGCCGAGGGAAGAAGTGGTGAGCACAGCCAGGCAGCCTTGCACACACCCAGCCCGGCCCTGGCTGCTGAGGCTGCGCTCCAGACACTGTCCCAGGGGGACACGGCTTCTCCCTTTGGGAGCCATGGTGGGACACAGCTTGGCTTGCTCACTGGGAGACATCCCATGACTGGAAGTTGCTTACAGCAAGAGTATGCAGTTCTTGGGCCTGACAGGGAGTCTGACAGCCCTTGTAAACTGAGCTGGTAATTTTGTGTAGTCCAGCAGCAAGATGATAAACACACACATTGAGAATACTGCCAACATGCCCAGGCGCACAGGGGACGGGAGAGGAATTTTCCGTAGGAGTAACAGTTAGCAAGCATCTGAAGAGCCATGAGAACTTAAAAATCCTTGGGTTGTCTTGCAACATTTTTCCTCATCTCTCTCACTTTGACAGCATCCTCACCAGCCCTGCCTGTTCCTCCTAGTGTATACAGTGAGGAGCAGCCCCCAGCCAGGCACTACAAACAGCTGTGGTTAGGGAGAGGAAGCCCAGCTCAGCCGTGATAATTAAAAGAGCTGTGATACTTTCATTGAGCTGCTAATACCAAGGCAGAGGTGTTGCATGGAAGGCCTGTGGGTAGCAGCTTTTCTTTCAGCGCTTTGCTGGGCAGGAAGGACTGTAGTGCTGTGTGGGGAGTGTGCCGCAGGACTCGTAGGAGATGCTGTGCTCTAGGGGCTCCTTATCTCCTCCTTCTGGCTTCCCCCTCCCAAATACAGCCTCTCCTGCTGCCAGTTCTGTCATGATGCTGTATGTTTGACTGTATTTCTCATAACAGCAATGTCCACGTTGTTCCTCTCTTCCCCTCCCTTACCTAGAGGGCTCATTTCTAGGATTTTGGACTATGCAGGTTTTGATGCAATGCTTGTGTCTTTCCACTCAAACAATCTATCTTGTGAAGTGATGTGCTTACAAACTTACTAGGTGCATGCTTTTAACCTCTGCTTAAAGTGTAAGGAAGAAAAAGTAATGGATATCCTAGCTGTCATGTAGTGAGATAGTTTACATATTATTTATGTTTATGATGATTCAGTTGCTATGTTTTTGAAATATTGCCTTATGTTAGTAGTACAGTAAGAAAAAGTTTTTTCTTGTATCAAATCCTTATAGTAGTTTCCCCTTAAAATTTAATAAAAATCAGAATCTATTATCTTGTATTTTCAGGTATTGTAAGCATCATCCCTCAGTGAAAAATACTGACATGGAACATACTGTTTATATAACTGGCTTTCAACAGCAAGTCAGATGCAGTTTTAAATTTGAGTTACGTGAATTTAAACTTTTGGAAAGCCTTTGCATAGTACAGTAAATTAACTGTTTTCTTCTCAATTCTACTGTAGTGGTTTTGTAATACATATTTCTTTTCAATATTAGCAAATCAAGCCATAGTAGTGTTATGCTTCTGTGTAAGCTTTGCCAAGAAAAGCTAAGTAAGGAGATCTCCAGGTTGCCGGGAGAACTCCTGGTTAGCAAAAAGTGTAAGATAAAAGCTATCTTTGTTTAGAATGAATAAAACCTTTAATAAATTATGAAGTGAAGGATACTTCTTTATAGTTCTATTGGAATGTATTTTTTTAAATCTGAAATTCTAGTAAAAGGACTTTATTCAATTAATTGACAAAAAAATCCTTATAGAATCCTTCCTTCTTGAACAGTTTCCTTTAAAGTTCTTTGTGATAATATGAGAAATCTGAGACTGTGAGTTCTTCAGTGTTTCGGAATCAAACAGATGTTAGTTAGAGATTTTTCACTTTCTGGAAAGATCTGGTAAAGAGCTTTCTGCTAGAGCAATTTTCTGTCAAAACATGGATTTGATAAAATACAACATTTTGTAGGAAGATATTGACTTGTTTTATGTTTTCAAGAGAAAGCTATTGAAATATTTTATTTATGGTTGAAACAAGAATATAAAGAAGAAAACCGCAAGTCAAAACTGAACATCTGACAGTGTCAAAATATCATAGTCAGTTGTTTCAGAGATCCTAAAATAAAAATTGTAGAATTTGTGGTTTTTTACAGAAAGTGCATTCATCTTATTTCTATTACAAAGGAAATTTCAGAATATCTTTTTAGTCTTCCTAGGTCAGCATGAATTTCTTACTTTTTTTCTCCCTGACTTTTTACATGCTTTGGTTACTGAAACTGTTTTCATGGAGAATGTCAGACCAGGAGTCTCCAGAGCCTTCTGCATTTGTTACAAAGCTCTTGGACCTCTGCTGATTTGAAGAACGACTCGATGCTTCCTCATAAACCCAATTAGGGGAGTTAATCAAAAGCTCTGCAGGACAGCAATGTGAGTTCTGGGCATCTTTGAAAATGTTAGCTGAAATTCTAATCAAGAGTACAGACTGCTCTTAAGTCTGCAGCGAGCGTTGCTGCATCTTAATCAAAACAGAAGGGCTGCTGCACGATGGTGCTCCCATCCATGGAGCAGCATGTGCTGTAGCTGTGGCCACAGCCAGCCTGGCCTAGGCTGCCCCTGGGACAGAGGACCAGGAAATTATTCCTTCTGGAATTCTGTCTCTCTCCCTAAACATGCCCTTCTTGGTGTCTCATAGGCTTCGGATTTCGTCTGAGATCAGATGACTGGAAATAACTGCTATTTTTTTCCCATGGTCCAGATGTATTATCTTTTAAAAATGGTCTCTGTGTTGAATTGAGCTTTAAGAACGTGGTCATATGACAGAGATTAAGGTTGTTAAGTATTTATTTATCAAGGATTTCTATTTTTAAAGAAGCTTACAACTCCATTATATATCTAAATATAAGAACTTGTAATGAATAGGCAGAGATTGAAAATTATGAAGCAGGCAGAATCTCTAAGTTCCAAATTATATTTCTGAGAAATGAGAATGTTTTATGAAATCTGAAGAGATCTTCTTCCTGGAAATACTGTTTGTGAAACAGCACTGAGTTGTCCTGACTGCTGTGAAAGTGGAACAAAAGTTCTGATTCTTTGTAGCCCTCCTCTGAGAGGGCAGTTTGAAATGGATTGTTAATTGCAAAAAAAACTTGTCCTAAACATGACTAAAGTGCAGTAAGTGGTGTGTACATCTCTGCACAAAAATCTAAACATGTCAAAAAGAAAATATATTGTATACTTTTTTGTGCATCTAGAATATTTAAGCCTAATGTGCTAAGAATGCCTGAAACACTAAAATAATTTAGGAGTTAAAAAAATAAAATCTGTGGAAATAATATAAGCTGAACTATTTTCTTTTGATAATGTGACCTGACATTGAAGAACAATTATCTGCTGTATGGGAATAATTTGCCTGCCTTTTGTTTGCAGATGATTCATTACTTTTGGTAATCATTAGAGTTACAACACATTAATAACGGTAAAATTAATAACTAATGATTGTATGATCTCTGCTTGCAATTGTCAGGGTCACTTAGGATGTCACAAGCCACATCAGTACCCAGTCTCCCCTCTGACACCTGGTCTGAGCATGCAGGCTAATGAACTCCTCCTGCACTGCTGTGTCTTTGCTTCCATTGCTTGTTCTTTGGTCCATGCTGCCCTCAGAACCACAGAACTGAGCAGTAAACTAGCTCAGGTGACAGAATTATGTTTAAAAGAACTTGGGTTTTTCTACTTGGTTCTCTTCAGACTGAATTGATTTGGCCTTTTTTGTAACTGTTGGGTCACAAAAATCAGAGAGTCTCAGGCAGCAGGTGGGAAAGACATAGTGATGGAAGCTGTGTATGCCTGCAACGTTGCTGGAAGAAACAGAGGTGGGAATGCAGAGAAAGTCAGTCAGGTAAAAAGCTTTAAAAAAACAAAACCCTCAAATTGTTAAGTATTCTGGCTGTGATTCAGGTGTATATTCTTTCAAAGGTAAAAGTTTATTATCTTCCTTTAAAAGTTCCAATTGGCTGTTCCTAAGATTATGACATCAAATTGTCTTTCTTCATTTTGGTGCAATAATAAAGCTTCTTCAAACCTTTGTTGGAACGAGTATCTATCTTCAGCAAAACAGACCTGTTTTATCCAGTGTCATAGAAACTGTTAACAGAATTAATTTAGACCATAACACAGTGGGAGTATTCTAAAGACAAATGGCTTAGTAAGACATTTATATTCTAAAAGCAATTTTTATGTATTATGTTTTATATTATAAAAGGTCCTTGAAAATAACACATATTTTATTGTCAATAAATTAATATACTATACAGCTATGGAAATGAATGGCACAATAGCAGAAGTCTACAAACACCTTAGACAGAAAGATATTGATGTACTGATGTCCACATGCAGGATGGCCAAGAAAAACTAGAAGAAGTGCATTGGACTGGTATTTTCACAGGTTCAAGGCTCCAGGGAAGTTATTAAACTTGTGTGTGAATGCATTATCTACCTGTACAAAGTAACTGAGGAAATGAACATGGGCAAGGCATAGAAGACATGGCTTTTAAATGAGTAATGCTATGGGACAACACTTTGTGACAGTGTTGGTGGTGTTAATTCAGGCTGTCATTCCATTACGTTTGACACAGAACAAATCACAGCCTCCTTGCCTTGATTTCACCACACAGCAATTAGATTGCTGATTAACTTAATCTTTATTAATCCAGAAGATTACCAGAAGTGCGTGCTTCTGAGGAATAACATTTGCATCCTGAAAGTGTACTTACAAAGAAACTCTGGTGGTAACAAAACACTGTAAAAATCAAAAGTAGCTTTTTGTGGGGCATGCAGTTTTATTTCAAGATTTTTCTTCAGAGCAGTCCAAGGATGAAGTCTGTAGAAAAAAATTGGGGGGGAAAAAAGTACTTGTAAATGAAAAGGCCTTGGAGTGCTGTGGAATGACACTTGTCCACAATTGCTTCACTTGGAGAAGGCTGATAAGAATCCAGTATCTACATAATGATTAAGACACGCCTGATGAAAATTAAGAGGCATTCAATTCCGTGGCAGTCCCATCAGGGTGCCTGGAAGCATCTCCTGCGGAGCTGTCAGCAGTACCTCTGTAGGGCTGGGGCACTGTCAGGCGTGACTCTGCCTCTCCCTGCTCTTGCCTCCAGCTCTGCTTTTATTTCCAAGAGTCAGGCGGGGGCAACGTGTGATTTGGGACAGCGGCAGAGCACAGGCAGCTCTGTGCCGCTCTCTCGCCCCATCCCAAGCGCTGCCGCCCGCGCTCTGTTCCGAGGGCTCGCCGCCAACTCGCGCTCGCAGGGCAGTTTCGGGAGCAGGCGCTGCCCCGGAGGACGCATCTCCCCGCGGGGCACGACCCTGCCCAGCGTCCCGGACTCCGCCGAGCTCGCCCCAGGACCACGCTCCGTACCCAGCCGCAGCGGGGAGCCGCCGCCCGTCCCGCCGCTGCCTGCCCGCCCCCGGGCGCCCTCCCAGCGCGCCCCCCGAGCCGCCGG
>VZRM01006762.1:107849-178995 GCA_013397955.1 Grantiella picta
TGACTTGGCGCACATGAAATTGGAGTGATCTTCCGTGAGCTTTGTGCTTCAAAGGTAACGGTGAAAGCAGAGGTAGTGCCCGTGGACTTGTCTTGTTCCATGTAATCCCGACAGCCATCACGTTTGTTACCCGTCCAATTGAATTCCAGCTCTATGCCGAAAAAGCTCCTGAGCCTTGGGTTCACAGGGAAGAATATTTGTGTTCTTGAGGATTATGAAGTCTTGCTAGTATCGATCTTTCGAAAGTTTTAACATACACTGCCAAGGCGTGAGGAGATGACTGTAGAAGAACAAAATAGGAAAGTTTCTGTTACGTGATTGGTGTTAGGGTTGTTAGCTGCAAATTCAGATTTAATGACTTTATTTAAAGGCAGTTTGAGCAAATTGCATTGCAGAGAGGCAAAAAGCAGTATTATGGAGCAAAGTGTAGAGGGACATTGATGACTGCAGTTCATGGGGTCTAAAAGGCTTTTCTGCAGTTTTTCCCTCCAATAATGGACTTAGGTGCTACAGTGTTTTTTCGGAAGTTTGTGCTTTCCACAATATCACAGAAAGGTTGGGGTTGGAAGGGACCTTAAAGATCATATAGTTTCAGCCCCCACAATGGTGCCTTGCTTTTGTTCTCTCTGCCTTCCAACTAGTTCTTTTATGTTATGAAAAGTAAGTAGTGTTGTATAATGTGGTCAAATTAATTTGCAATCTGTTGTAGTTTCATCAGTGAAATAGTTTTGGTAAAAGTAATATACTTTGAAGTTGAATTTTAGACCCTTCTGGCAGTGTTTTTGGATGTATTTTTTTCTCCAGAGTAGGAAAAATATATGAAAATACTAATTTTGAAACACAAACTGCATCTGCTTCTCTTCTCTGATAGTCTCTTTGTGAGGCAAGGCACTTCTAATAGGCCTTTTATCAGAGGGATGATAATTTTGAGGAAGTTTGGTACTACTTGGGATGATTTATTAACTGTAACAATTCACTTCCTTGCAGCCGTGAGCTGTTTTAAAGGGATACGTTAAACTTAATCATAAAGCTTCTTCCAAGGAAAAAGTCTGTCGGGGCAGAATTGTGTTGAGATTCTGCTGTAGTCTCCTGAATGGGTGGGTTTGCTTTCACTTGAGAGAGTCCATGGGAGACATGTTCTCAGGCATAGCTGGGTAGTTAAGTCACTTGGATTCTAATTTTGTGAGGACTTGTATCACAAGCAAGTGCATGAGATATTGCAAGGCTGGGCACTACAAGTGGTGTGTGTCATCTGGATTTTACTTAGCACAGCGGGGCTGGCTCTAAACTGGGAGAAAAACCTGTTTGCTGATGCATGTGACTGGGTCAAACCTAACAGTAAGTCACTGAGTTAAAGTCTCATTCATAGTACACGTTCCTCTAAAACCCCAATACCTTGAACCTCCCTCATGTCTAGGTCAGGAAACTAATTTTCATTAAAGCCTATCTTAAGGTATTAGGTTGTCTCTTAACCTGTCACCGACTTTAATGCATGCAATGTGAAAATCAACTTGTTCATTCTGGAGATTTAAATTATTAGTTATCAGACGTTGGCTATTGTCTGGTTATTTTAATTAGAAAATAAACATATATTTCATGACCTGATGTGACACTGTTTTTTCAGGTTGTATGGAAAATGCATAGTTTGTGAAATCCATATGATTTCCTAGTGAAAAGTCACAGTTCCCAGACTTTCCTTTGGGACAAAGAGCTTGTGGAGTATTTGAGGCTTTCAGATGAAACTCTCACGAGGCATAAATGTTTATGTTGATGAGAATATTAAAATGCAGTAGCCTGTGGGCTCTTAACAAAGATCATCTGTGCACTCAGCAAACATACAAAGCCTCTGTGGGGAAGAGCTTAGACTCTAAATTCTGTTAGGTGAGTCGCCTGGTCAGGTTTCATTCCCAGCCCTCCCCTCTGACAGATGTGCTCTCTGCATAACCTGGCATGCTTCCTCTCTCACTAATGGAAGGTTGGGTACAAAGCTTATGCTCAGGTCTCCCATAGGACTGTGTGGGTCGTTTTGTTAGCAGCAGTGGAGGTTACACCTGTGAATCACTGCACTCGCCTGTGTTACTTCCAGTGTTACGGAGCAGTCAGTCTGCCAGGAGTAATATGCATGAAATTTAAGCAGGAGATCTCATCTTGCTGTATAGGAAATGAGAAGCCTGACAGTTTGACTTGCCCTGCATGCATACTCTTGTTTTCTTTGAAGTTAAGAGAGCTAGAGTCCAAATCTTGTACACTACAGAAAAACTGAAGACTGCCCATCTGTAATTATCTTCTGAGGTGAAATAGTTTGACTGGAGTGAGTCTGTCTAATCTCTGAGACTTCCATGGGATTATGGAAATACAGTGTGCTTAAAACCTGCAGTTCACATGCAGTGTCTTTCAGTGTGTTGATTTATACTTGATAGGATGTGCTTGAAGGAGTTTGTTGGTTTACTGGAATCTTATTGTTTCCCTGCTTAGAATTACAGCTTTCATTTTGTTAATGCTGTTCTGTTTAATTATGCAAGTATATTAAAAAAAAAGACCACTTAAATTAGAATTGTAGGCATGAGATCTTTTCTTTAAATCTGTTTTCTTTCTGTTCCAGGAAAAATAGTCCTTTTGGCGTTTGCTGTCCTCAGTTGCTAGAATTGAAATGGTGACGTATGAAATGCACATTTGGAAGTGGAGAATGTGTTGGAATTAAAGCATTTCATATTAGCATCAGTTATTTAGAAACTTACACTGGAGTAGTTTATTTGAAATGCTTCATGAGATTATTTTGGCAGCAACAAGGTGTCAGGATAAGGACAGAAACCTGTGTCAGATCAGTGTTGTTGAAAACAAGGAGTACTGAAGTAGGAACATGTTTTTAATGTGTAGCAACTGCATAATGCTGCTAGGCTGTGTTTAAAGCTGCTGCTCAAGCTCTGCATGCCATTAAAATGTTTATTCCTGCAATGGCCAGACTCTTTCCTCTATAATGTGTAAGTGTATGCATACACTTTTTAGATGGAGTACTTCTGCATGAACTTGAGATTTTCTCTATAAATAACTGACACTTGAATTATTCAAAGTTAATTGAAAGCATTTGGAATTAAAAAAATTTTCCACGAGGCTGACAGGTGAAATGCTCCTGCATTTGTTCTTTCTGTAAATCAGATTTCTATCAGAATTTGTGTTGGAATTTCACTAGCATGGAAACTCAAACACTCTTGGATTAGATATAAAAAAAACCACAAAACACCAAAACCAACATGTGAAAGATTTAACAACTGCAATAGTTTTCAGTTTACAGCATTTCTAAATTAGTGCTGGATATGAAATATTTTCTTGTACTTCTGGTGAAACTGTTTTGAAGCCTTTGCCGTAATCAGGACCATGTTTAAGAGAAGCAGAATAAAAATAGCATCTTGGCCGAGTCTGTGAGGGCAACTGTTATTTATGGCAATTTCTTTAGTCACATCCCCACATGAACTTACATGCTTTGGGAACAACTGGAAAGATAGTGAATGAAAGCAGTAGAACTTACAGCCAAGTGAGTCCTGAAATTGTCTGAATGTGACCCTATTTTGTCTTCTAATGCCAGAAAGGGGAGGATGTTGGTGTAGTTGTTTGTGTGTTGAATTAAGGGTTCTGTTTATAAGGCTTCAGTGTAATTCTAAATGGTGTACAAATGTAAAACAGATGGGTTCAATAAGCAGTTGTTATTAGGAGCATTATTTATGAGAACTGGAATCAATAAAGGATGTGGAATTCGGACAGATACTTAATTATCATCACTCTTGTATATGGAGAATGCCATTGAAAGTGAGAGCGTGCATGAAACGTTTCTTGATTTATAAATGACCAGCAATGCTGAAGAATAATCTGATTATTGAGAGAAAGACTTGGAAATGGGTTATCTCTTCAAAACAGATGTATGTTTTTGTTTTTCTGTTTCTAACCTCTGATGATATGAAATGCTATGTAACAGTCAAAGTATAGCAAAGAAATTTAGGTAAAAGTAATACTAGTAAAACAGGCCTATTGCTGATACAAAAGTTGCTAAGTATTTGTATTCCATCCTGACTGGCACAAGAGCTCTCCTTCTAAACTTTGTGACAAGAAAAGGTATCTTTGGGGCACTTTTGATAGCTGTTAAAGACAGCTTTCTTAGGCTATCTTACCTCTCACCTTTACATTTTATTACTTTCCTCTATTTGGAAGCTAACCTTTATTTAAAAATAGCACAGCATGCTCCGAAGCTGCACTGGGTACTAATTAACACACTTGGGTGCTTAAAGCCTTGCTGTCTCCTAAGGTTTCCTGCTGTTTGCACTGGATAAATATTTATGCTTCAGCAAGGCAATAATTTCAACCTGACGAACGGTGCATACAGCTTTTAATATTTTGCTAATACCAAACACCATGATTCACTACTTTTGCCATATTTTATTGCAGTTCCTTTTTTTTTTAGGAAGGGGGAAGAAATCCTATTACACTTTAAATACGTGATAGAGAATAATATCTAATACCCAACAATTAAGTTGTCTAGTAGTCTTGAGTATTGTACAGGAGCTAGTGCTGGATAATGTAAGGTCTCCCTGAGCATCTGGTTAATGGACAAGGCTGTACTATGTCATTGTGATTTGTTTTCAAGCATTTGAATCCTGTTCTCATAAGTAAAGGCAATAGTTTTCTATTTTAAATTATTTTCAATCCTTTAATAGTGGTTGCTGTATTAAAAGAGATGACTGGAACATGTGTAAAAGCATTAAGTTGACCTAGTAAATTTTAAAAAATTGCATTTGACAGATTTTTAACACCAGCCACCTTCTTTGTCAGTTAGGATACTGTGAGTATTTTCAGTCTACTGTGTAAGACATGTCAGGTGTGCTATGGTAACATCTCTATCTGAGGAAGCAGACTAATGGATCTTCAGGTGTGAAAATAATTTCTTTTCCCCTGGTTAATACTCCTTTACAGTGTTTGCTGGCTGGAGAAAATTGTGTTTCTTCCAGACTTGAAGTAGGTTGCAGAATCAGACTGCAGCGTCATGTATTTTGTGTTAGGCTGATGAAAGGGAGAAAAGTGTGATCAAAGTGTGGGAAGGAGCAGTACTGGGGAGTTCCTTCGCTCTGGGTACTTTGTGCTAAAGCAACAATCTTATGTTCTTTACAGTCAATTTAGACTTGATTTGGCAGTGAAATTGAGTATTATCCTCCAGTCTGTGGTTAGTAGCACATCTGCTTAAACCAATTACTATATACTCAGTTAAAAGAACATAGTTCTTATCGACTTGCTTTAGATTGTACCAAAGTACCTGCCTGCTTCATGTCATGTGCTGCAGCCATGCTACTGTTTTTACTCAGTTACAGCTTTTAGGCTCAATAAGCTGCAGTCTTTCTGCTCACATCTCTCACGTTCCTAATTATATTGACTCCGTATGTCAGGTCTAGGAAGACTAATAGGCTCCTGCATTTTTTTCCCCTGCTTTGAACTAAATTCCCCGTGCAGCAGCCAGAGGAGCAGGTGAGAGGCTTTTGACAGTAATTCTGCACATCCGCTTTCGCATGCATCTGTAGCTTTGGGGGTGCTGGTATAACATTTACCAATTTCTGCTTGTCTTAAGAGAATGGGATTTGCATTTAATTGTAAAGCTGAGGAAAAAAAATTTGAGTTTCTTTACCCCTCTCCCTGTTTTCTCAGCAGCATTATGTGTCAATACTGCGAATGAGGGGTATTTTCACCACAGTTGTTTTGTGATGAGACACTTCAGACAATCAAATTTGTTATGTTACTTAGCGAAACACAACAAAGGAAACATCTGTTTTGCAACGTCTGTAATGATACAGCTTGAAGTAACAGGATTCTGTTGTCTCAGCTGGAATTGGTTGAAGTTTTGTTGAATTTCCAGTAATGTGTACAAATATAGCAGAACTATTCTTCCGGCACTTCTGCATCATGCTAGGGATTGGCTGAGTAAATCTGCAGTCTCTGCTACTTTTAATTCTTTTGCTGCCTTACTTTAATTTGATATATGTATTTTCAATATCGTTCTCTTTGTTCTTAGGCTAAAATTTAGGTGTCTGAAGCATATGCATTTGCATTGGTTACCAAAGATTTTTACTAGAATAGTCGTTCGTGCAGTGATATTTTCTCCCAGACTGTTACTGGCAAACTGTAGCTGCACAGGGAAAAATGATAATGATTTTCCACCTGAAACAACGTAATCAGAGGAGATTTCTAAACTGTGCAGTTCTGTTGCATATGTCATGCACACATTCATTCATTCATTCCTTAAGGAAGTAATGGAAAACTTTGGTTCATTCCTATTTCAGTGGTATCGAAAAGTGGCTTAGTGGTTTTGTCCTGTGTTGGTAAAGAAGTGAATGCTAGTTCACCTCTTGTCACAAAGCTGCAGGAATCCACTGAAACAGTGGCAGGAACTGCCTTGACCACTTACAGCTGCTTCTTGGTGTGGCAGAATAAAAGTCCTGTATAAATTTAGTAGGAGGAGTAGGATGTGGATAGACTTGATGTCAAAGGAAGAAAGAACACGTAGATGAAGGTCCTGCTTGTACAGTAAATAGCAGAACTGGCAGAAGTGAGAATAGGAAGTCAACTGAGTGATGAAACAGGAACCAAGTGATGCCACACTTGCCCTTGAAGAAGTTCCTTAAATGTGTCTATTGATGTTAAATGATAGGTGTATGATCTTTTGGTTTTGTGCAATTAACCCCCACCCCTCAAATGTCATATTGTTAGAAAAGTGGCCATTCACTTAGATTATATTTGGTTTTTCCTCCAATGTGATACAGCTTGCTCTTGGTTCATCGTAACACTTCTTTCATATGCTCGTAACAGTTTTTACAAGCAGAACATGTTGTGTCCAAGGGTTTTAAGGCTGTATTGATGTCCTTTGGCTCTGGTTCATCAGAGTCCACTGCACCCCAAATACACATGCAATCAGTGACCAATTTCCATGTATTGTCACAACTGCATCTGCCATTCAAGTGACTTCTCAGTTGCTGCTTGTAAGCACAATACACTAAATCAAATTCCCAAACTCACAGACTTGAGTTTATCATAGAAACAAATTTTGACCACTTTGTAGTTAGGCTACAGAAATATTTGCCTGACTCTAAATCATCAATTCTGTGCTCTAAACCAGGACTCTGAATTGACAACTGATTATAGAAGCACTGCTCACTTCTTCTACAGCTACTAGATATGTAGGTCTCAAAGAATGCTCATGAAAATCAGGCCTGTCTTGAGCAGAAGACATGGTGTGATTTAATGAGAACACAGATAAAAAACAGGAAGAGAAAATAAATGCATGCTCTGTTATTTTTAATCTTAAACTGTTTTCTGCTACTCAAGTGATAACAGTATAAATTCCTTAGAAACTTTCTGTTCTTGTGGCTTTGGAATAATGGCAGATGACTTGGTAATACCAATTACCCTGGAAATCTGAACTCAAATAAAGAGTCCTTCCAGAACCTGTATAATTTGAGTTTCATTAGCTTTCTGTTTCGTTCTTGGAATAATCAATATTCTGAGCTTTAGATGCTTTCATGAAATGGGAACTTTTTATTTTAAAAGCTTTTTCATCTAACATGAATTGAATCTGAATTAATACATCTCTTAATGTAAGACAATTATAACCCTTTTCTGCTTTGACATTATTATACTTTTGGGATTTGGCTTTTTTTAAAAATTACAATGCAGAGCAAGACATACAGGGTAGTAAATTGTCTTGAGACTTTGGGTTGCATATATTTTGTCTGTACTACAGTGTTTAAATGTGACAATCGAGCATTTAATATATTGGATGTATCTTCTGAATGAGATGGAAGTATGGGTCCTGCTCTTAAAAATTTTAGTTGAGAAGTCATGTTTTTCTGTAGCTTGTATGTAAAAACCCACAAAATTGTTCCTAGTTGCTCTGAAATGTTTTTCAAATGAGTGTGTCCTGTCTTGTGAGTATTGGCAGATGAGCTGTTGTGGGGGTGGGGGAAAGGAAGGGATGAGGAAGAATAAGAGAACTGTCATGAAGAGATAAAGCATATTTTTACTGAAACTGTCTAACACGGCTAAATACATGCATTACATTCATATATTGAGGGATAATTTTAATTCTGTAATTTAACAGGGAGCAGTTATCGACCACTAAAACTAAATCCTAAGGTTATTTACAGTATTGATGTACCCCTCTTCTGGAAAATTAACCTTTGTATAGTTTTTTTGTTTTCCTGTGAAAATGAGCTACTGAAACACCTGTCAACAGACTACCATAAACTTCTTTTGCTTTAAAATCTGAGGTGCATTCCTAATGTCACGGTTCCTGCTTTTCTTTCATGATCTTTTAGGAAATGTTAAAATGGTATACTGGCAATAATGTTTTGCTGTTACAGAGTTACCAAGAATACTAATGCTGCTGCGTTGGTAGGGTTAGGGTAACGGGATGTATCATAGCACTCATTTAAGATAAAGGCTCTGGAGTCAAAATCGAACCTTTCCATTGCAGCTGTATTTGATCATGTCTGGTATTATGCTATATTGTAGATCTACCCTGGGTAGCTCAGTGTGGTGACACAGCTGATCCTGGAGAAGCCAGTAAGAGCCTTGGGGAGAATTCTCTTTTCTCTTTGAAGGGCTGGGTGCCCTGCAATGGGTTTGGCCTGAAAGAGGGGCCTGTGCTTTACCAAATTAGACTGTCCAGGCATAGGAATGCTATTCCCCAATTTAGTGTTCCCACCGAAACTCTCTAAACCACAACTTCTTGCTCAGTCTCCCTTTCCCCTGCCCCTCCCCTGCTTAGGGATGGAGAGGAGAATTAGGGGCACAAAAAGTAAAGGTTGCAGATTGAGATAAAAGCAATTTACTGAAAACAGTGATGGAATAAGAAAGCAAACAGTATCAGCTACACTATGAATAACAAAATGAACAAAATAGGCAAACAGTTCACACCCAGTTGCTGGTTACCCCGAGTGCTTCCCTGGCAGTGATGAGGCGGTATAGAAAAACCTCTGGGTCCTGGCCATGCCCCTCTTGGCTACTGCAAAAATTAACCCTGGCCTGGCCTGAACCTGACATAATTCCCTTCTGGAGCACCTGTGACTTCTGCAGCCCAGAAATGCTCAGTTTGTGGAGCTTCTCACATATTTTGGAGGCAGAAGGAAGATTTGGTTGAAATGAAGTCCCAAGAGCTGCTACAAAATTTCTTCTTCATGTGGCTTGTGTAGTAACTTCTAAAGTCAGTCTCTGGCTTGCAGATAGACATCTGCTTTTCAAATTCAATGAGGTGCAGATACCTTGAGCAGGATTGAAAATAAGTAGATTCTCCTAAAATCTCATTCTCAGCCAGCAGAGTTGAGAAGTCTTGGTCAAAAGTTTTGCATTCTTAATGTTGCTGCTAAAAAGTAGATGAAGAATCTCTCAAACTCCTGTCCTTGCTTTGTGAACTGAGTCTTTTTCCTTCTGATAGGTCACTGCTAAACTACTTGCCGGATGAATGCTTCTGGACTAGCTGAAACTACAGCTGTAATGGTAGAAGGTGTTGAATTGTGTCTTTTACAGTCAATGCTCAGAGATGCAGTCCAGCCCTTGCTCAGTTCTCCACATGGTTTTTAGTCATACTCAAGCTATTGTGCAGCATCTGCCTTTGCATGCTTTATACTGAGCATCTTTCAGCAGCTGAGTTACCCAACATCTTTCTTTTCATATATGACTGAATGTTCTGAACAAACTTCAACTTGAGATGACTTGCAATTTTCACTTAGAAAACAAAACTTGGTTTTTAAAATTAGCTTGCAGCAAACAGACTTGACAAATAGGTAGATTAAGTGGATAATTGCCTGTAAAGGTAATACTTTGGTAGCATTGAAGGTTGAGGAGGCAAGGAACTACGTGTCACGGCATTGCTGCCAAACTAATGCTCCATGCTTTTGAAAAGACCATTGGTTGGTTCAAGACTTGCATGCAATACTAAAATTAAAGCTGCAACACAATTATTCTCTCTATAGTTCATTATATTTCACTGTATTAAATTTGCCTTTGGGTTTTTGGAAAGCTTCCTGGCTCCATAGGGGTTTAGTGTACTTTGGGCTTAGGGAACTAAGATACAAAAGAAGGTTAAGTTTATTTGGGGTTCTGTACAGAATGTTTCTAGTAAGTGGTGAACTTGTGCAGCAGTACTTTCTCTTACAGAAGTGGTCAGAGTGCTGTGTAGTGTACTGTGAAATTGCCAGTTCACTGATGTTCTCAACACAAGTTTCAAAAGTCTTGATACAGACAACACAGACAAATTTTCTAACGCTTTCTAGTTCATTCATTTGGTTACGCTTGTGCTTGTACTCATATTAATGTTACTTAATTTAAATTCTATTTCTTTATGATGCGTATGGTTATCTTGATTTTTCTTTGTATGTGTTGAACAGTTAATTATATCAATCCAGAATAAGTAAGGACTAAACACAAGATTTTTCAATTATGTATGTATTATTTACCTAAGATTATGCTGTTTATATCTGTTCTTTCTTAAGGAGTCAATAAGATGTAAACAGTAATGTTTGCATGAAGTAAAAGAGGAAGGAAGTATATTTTAGCTGCTAAGTAAAACTGCTTTGAAAGTAATAGCTTGTACTTTATTTCCCTATAATGAAACTATTGCTGTATTACAGATGATAGAAAAGCTAACATTTGAGGATGTACTCCAGATGAAATAGCTTGAAAGAGTAGGGATTCAGAATGGGGTGTAACTGGAGTGAGTTGACTCACAGGTGGTCAGTTTTGACTGACTATGGTTATCAGTCTGGCACATGTACTTAGAGTGTGCTTTTGTGCACTAGGCAACAGGGAAAAAATAGTAAAGTAGGATTAAAAAAGGCAGCAAGGAGGAAGTAGTAAAGGAAGACAAAAAAATAAAATTCAAGCTGTGGAAGTTACTGCTTCATTTTGGCACTGTACTTTTAGGGATGCTTTTGTTCTTCTTAATGTTGATCTGATTTACTATGGCTTGTATAAATTCAAGTGAATAAATCAGTGATTATAGTCTCGTATCTATCCCAGTGACATATTTGGCTGGCATGAGTCATTTGGTTGTCTTAGCAGAGATATCCCCTTGGTAGTAAAGGGTAAATACAAGGTTAGTTGAGTACAAATGTGGTTTGTAATTGATTGCTATCTGAAACTGAGCAAATAAATTTGCCAGGAGTCAAAGATAACGATTAAAATCTTTAAAAGCCTATGCTATTAGGAATCTTACCTTCTGTTTGAGACTTTTTAGAAAGCTTTCATCATGAATGTTTTGGGTCATGTGTGCCCATGTGACTACTTACCAGCAATGTAAATGGCCTTGTGACCTCATGACCTCAACTGTAGGTGGTTTGTTGTTTCTTATTTTTTTCCCCCCATTGACAGAATTGCAAGGTTGTAGAAGGCTGAGTTATAGTTTGATACGTTAAGTATTTGATGCTTTGCAGCCCAGAAACCTTCACACAGTATTTTGTGGTACTGGATATTTTGCACAAAAAACAGATGCATTTAAGACAGTTATTTATCATTTCTGTGTGGTCTACTTGATGTATGCTTGCTTTCTGCAGACTATTTTTTTCCTTAATTGCTGGCATCAAAACTGAATTGAGGTCTGTCATCTGTGGCTGAATATTAATAGATATATTATTTTAAAATTGTAAGGGATATCATTCAGGAGGACTTTTCCATTTGATGGGCAAATATCTATAACCTTTTCGTATTCCAAGTGTAAATTGTTTGAGAAGCATATGTGCATGGGATCAGGAGATCTTATTTAAATGTGTATCATGGAAAAGTCCATTGACACCTGACTCTTTAAGGCTGATGTTGCACATTGTGATATGAAGTGTGAGCTGTAGATAAGGTAGTTGCTTCTATCACTGACAGAGGGGAGGGGAAAATGGGAAGCAAAACTGAATAACGCCCTTGGCAAGATTAAATTCAAATTGACTGCAGTTTCAGTTCCTAAGGTTCACTAATCTTTACAAACCACTGGAAACAAATGTTCGGAACAGTTATCTTTGTGTGTTCACTACTGTATTGTGAAGAAGGCTGCAGAATAACCACAGTGAATCAGACCAGAATTTCTGAAAACTTTTTGCCTAACAGTGGCTGTTAATAGACCCCAAGGAAGGAACTGAGAAAACTGGAAGAGTGTGCTGGGGGGCAACCTCTGACTCCAGCTTTCTGAACTAGCTGTGCTTATCTATTTAGTGGCTCTGGGTAGATTCTTCCATGCATATGTTCAAGTGGCTTTTTTTTCCTGTCCATTTATGTAAAGGTCATGGACTCAGACGTCAATGCACTTCCTTCTTACATTGTTTTTGGTAGCGCCGGTTTGTTTTGAGCCTGTCACCTATAGTGTCACCTAAGACTTACTATTTCTCTGTTAGAAGATGCTGAATAATCATCTCTCATTTTAGGAATTTGCTTGAGCTTAAGTCAGTGATGCTTGGTGCACCATAGCTGTCTTGTTCTAAACTGAAGATGGCAATTGTCGGAGAATATTTGATGCCAAGTCTCTGAGCACTGTTTGCAGTTGTATATTTGAATAGAGCATGTGACTGTTTCAGGCTTAGCACAGTGGACGTTTTGTTTCTTTGTGGAAGTTTGAAAAATGTCAAGAAGTCAGACCTGGCCTTTGTGGTTTCTGAAACCTGTCAGAGTGGCTTTTGGAGTCCACCATAGCTTCTGTTTCTTTCCTCAAGGGACTTCAAATGTTTTGCTACCCATTACTGCACCTACAACTATCTGAACAGAGCATCTTGACCATATTCAAAATTGTATAGTAAATGAACAGATCACTGTATCACTAGAATGAGTTGTGCATTAACGTCAGGAAAATACGTTCTCTTCTTTAGCAGTTGAATCAAGAATATACTTTTCTGAAAGCTCTTTCCTGTTGTGAGGTTTACCAAGGATTCTGTCTTTGTCTCTGAAACAAGAGAGAGAAAAGGGTTCAGCAATGTGAATTTTAAGTGTAGACTGTAGTCCTTAAGTGAACTCGATGAGTCGAGTAGAGCTGACTGAAAGATATTTAATACTACTTGTACCACTTCAAAAGGTAAGAAAAGCTGAGTCCGAATTGGCCCTTCCCTACTTCTGTGTGCAAACTGCTATAGAACAGGAGATCAACATTTACTAGGGGCTTGATCTCTTATGGGTCTGATGCATCCTAATGGAATGCTCCCAAGTTTACTTTGTTCCTGTTCTGGGGTAAGTTGACAGATTTGGCTGATGGTTCCTAAATAGCTTCACTTTCTGCTCCATGTTTCCCTTAGGCTAATTTTTTTTTTAGCAAATAATACAGACTTCCCAGCAGATACTTTACAGATTAGGTAAGGATGCAGTATATGCTTTCTCTCCTCTTCCAGCAATTCCCTGAGGCTGGGACTTGGACAGTTTTTTGGCTCCTGGTTTTGTTTTTTCCAGCTCTGTGACTTTCCCTAGCAAATATCTAATACTGTGGTTTCAGAAGGCCAATTCTGCAAAACTTGAGAATTTGTTCTTTATCCAAGTCCAGCCTCCTTGTACTTAATCCAGATTTCATTCACACACGTGGATTCTGTGGATGAATTCTGCAAATGTTGGGTAGCTCCGAAGAGCAAGAAAGCCACCTATTGTGAGAATTTATTTTTTAAAAAACCCTGTGCATGTGTTGTCTGTGATTTCATTCAAAGACATGATTTGATATTGTTATATTAAAGCCTTGAGTGACAGGTATGAAAATCCAAGGCCATTTAAGTAGATGGATGCATTAGTAAGTTTGCCAGAGAATATATGTCTTAATTTGTCTGGGCTGGCCCTCCACCAACTCAGTGCCTAGTAACTTGTTCTCCCCCCTCTATTAAAAACAGGAAATTCAGTAAGTTCCTGATGTATTTGTGCTGTAATTGGTGAGGGAGGGAAAATTACCTTCTTAGGAACTTTGTAGAAGTCTCTTCTAAATGAGACTTGCTTTTGTCAGATAAATTTCCTTAGTCTCTTATTTGAGTTGTACTACTCACCTTGAAATGAAACAAAAATTGGTATCTCCAATGGAAGGAGACGTATTATTGTATTAGATTAGGGCAAGACCAATTAACAGCTCTCAGAGGCTGCTTAGGACTTGAGAATTTGTTAATTATTGTTTGTAATAAATCCTATCTTTGGCTGCTAATCCAAGTTGAGAGTCTTGTGGAAAATACTCCAAAGTGCTTTTAACTCAAAAGGCACAAGCACACAGGTTATAATAGCCATATAAATATAGGCAATTAGCCAGCAATTAGTGTGTTAGCTAGACTGCATAAACTATGCCTGCTTTCATGTGGCAAATATGAAGATAAGACCTGCAATGAAAGAGAATCACCTAAAGTGGCTTTACTTCGTGTGTGAGATAAGATAAGAATATGTATGTCTCATAAAAATTCAACAGAGATTAACTACCTGGTTCTTACTGAGCTGCATCACAAGTAGTTTTGTGGTATTTAAATAATTGAAACTTCTTGCTCTTCCCTATAACAATCTTTATCAGGACATCCAAATGAACAAGGAGTATGGGGACATTTGAAGCTGCTCGTCAGGTTTAGTCAAAGTGTTGTTTGATTTGTGGTGACAAAAGCAAGTTGTTTTTAAAGAAATTCTCAAACTCCACTCATTTGAAATCTTTGCAGGAAATTAGTAGGAAGAGACCAAGGAAAAATAATTCATTTAAAGAGAATTACATGCTGCTGTACCTTGAAACAAGACTTTTTCTTGAAAAATGCTGTGTGGTGTTTGCTGTGTTTTCTGAATTTTCATTATGGTTCTGGTATTTATAAAGTACATTCTTAATACAATTTTACATCTTTTTTTATCTCCAAAGTAGCACATCTTTGTTTTATCCACTTTATGTTGCTTTTATTTTGTTGTGACTGGGACATCTAATGCTTCCAGTGGCCTGTATCTTGCAGTTATATCCACTGAAACAAAGCTGTAATTAAGGCATGTTTTTTTAATCCTCTGGGTCTTTTTTTTTTTTTTCCTGTAAAAGGTTAGCAGATGCTATAAATTAAGCCTTATTTTGGCCTACTTAGTGTTAAAATTTCCATTTTGAAACTCTCTGTGGTCCTCAGCAAAAAAATTGTGTTGTTAATTGAAATTTGTTAATCCTTCTTTTGGAGTAGTCTTGAGTTTTCCTGCTCTGTCCAAATATTGTACCAGTCCAACTTGATCTGTTATTTAACTAGGACAAAATGTGGCAATCCTTAGTAAAGCAGTAGATTGTCTGCCTGTTTAAATAGATCCCACACAGCTGATGTGTGAAATTGAGGCTTTTTTTTCCTTGTGGGGGACATGAATCTAACACTAACTAGTCTTTGTCTTCATGGAAAATAACTGTAAAATTAGACTTATTTGTGATACTCAGATGTGTGTTACTGTGGGTTAAACAGGTATATATGAATGTTTTAATGCATGAAGGTAAAATAAAGACAGTCTATCTCCTGTGCATTTCAACTGCCTTAACTCTCAATGGAATGCCTCTGCTACTTTAAAAATAAATAAAAGAGATTTGATGAGCAAATATTTTGTCCTGTTTCTTTTTTATAGATGTTATTTCAAAAGTTAATGCCTTTGCAAAAAAAAAAAAAAAAAGTAACTTCTAAATACTTAGTCATAAAAACTTGAAGTATTATTCTTATTGCAATGGATAATGCCCACCAAGGATGCTCTTACTGTGTTTACTGGTCGAATGAAACCTCTCTTCTTTGGGAACCTTTAATCTGAAAATAGTGCTTGATTGATCACTAGAGATTGGTGAGAAAAAAATGCATCTCTTGGATAAATGTGGTATGAATTATGGTCTTGGTGTATCCAGGACTCCACTCTTTTAAATTATGGGATTTTTGCTTTGAACAAGCAGTATTAGGAGAGGTGTTTGTGCTATTAATAGGGCTCACTAGGGAGTGGTTACTACTGTCAGCTGTGCTGAAGCATGAAATGCTGCTGCAAGAACCTTTATCCATCTTCATAGGAATGAAATAGGGCTAGTAGATTGTGGGATTCTGTAGGAACTGGTGAGGTGGTTGCTTCAATAGTTGTAGTAGGACTAGCTTTTGTGTTCGTTAGCACACAGTATAATCCTGAAAAGCCTCACTTCACAGCAGTGTCTCACACACAACCTATGCCACGTGTTCAGAGGTTCCTCATCTGTATTATCATCGTTACACGTTCAGAGACTGTCAGTGCTGATTAGAAAGGCTTGGTATTTAGCTAGATGGATATTCTTCATGGCAGTCCTTCCTGTTTCTTTGTTGATACAAGATGATAGAAGAGATGAGGTTTGAATAAATCTTTGGAGATCATGAAGTCCAACCTCCTTTGCTCAAAGTAATGAAAATTGCAACAGGTGGCTGACTGCTCAGGATCTGGTCACACTGGGTTTTCAGTGTCTCCAGGGATGGAGACTCCTCAGCTGCTCTGGCACTTCAGGCAATTTTGTGCACTCTGAGATCCAGGGTTGCTGGGGACTGCTGTTGCTGATAACAACGGAAGCAAAGGTGGCAGTGATGAGTAACTTGGTCTTTTCTGTGTTTTCTCTCAGCAGATCCCCTGCTTGCTTATTCACTCATGGAGCCCTAGTTTTCCTGTTGCTGATGATATTTTTGCAAAAGACCAGAACCATTCTGGAACATTCTTGATCCTCCTTGGTTTGATCCTTCCTGTTGGGATACTGTGATCTACTTTGTCACGGTCATTGCAGCAGTGCCCTGACATCACTGGCCAGTTTTTCTGTGTTTGTAGTTATGGTATTTAGCAGAGGGCCTACCTTTGGCTGCTTGGTCACCTGTTTCAGGAAGTCATCATTGACACACTCCAAAAATCACCTGGGTTGCTTGTTCCCTCTTCTGTTGCCCTTCCAAGAGCTAAGAGGGTAGATCATGTTCCATGTGAGGACCAGGTGCCTGTAAATGTGAGGCTTCTTCAGCTGTATGGAGAAGGCCTCCTGTGTTTTGTCTTGCTCAGGAGATGAGTGGCAAACACCTGCCACAACATCACCCATGTTGTTCTGCCCTCTCGCCTGTGATCCATAAGCTCCCAGTGGTCTCATTGTCCACAGCAGGGTTCTACATGTCCCTGCTGCTCTCCCAAATAAAGGGCAACTTTCCCCCTTCACAATCCTGAAAGAGCCCGTATCCACCCATGGCAGTAGTCTGGTCTCCAAAAATTAGATGCTCACACTTCCTTAGCCTTCCCTGTTGTCCTTTCATCCTCTGCAGGCACTGTTCTTGTAAGCTTTGTGCAGACTTGCGGATCTTTCTGGGGTTGTGAGAGGACATTGCCACAGCTGGTTCCCCATGATTACACCTGTCCCAGGCTGTTATTTGATGACAGTGCAAGTGAGGAGAGGGCAGCACAGACATCTCTGGTTGCTTTATGCTATTGTGCATTGAAATGATTCTTAAAATGAAATTGCTGGACATCCTGTTCAGTTTTATTCCTTTTGCCACTCATGTCTGAACAGTCATTTCCTCACAACCCTGTCTGTGCATTGAAAGATATTGGTCACTACTTTAAGCCTTACTTAAGTTTGGGTTTTCCCCATTCCTCTTGCTTTGAAGGGTTATAGTGATCTCTTGCTGTTACAATATCTGGTACTTCTCCCTTTAGGCTTAAAATATACTGGATATAGTCTATATATGCTTTACTACAGTCTGGATTTCAGAACAAAATATTTGTGTTATAAAAGGCAGTTCTCCCCTCACATCTTTTCCTTGCTTGTCATTCAGAGACAAGTCCATACTTGGACATCAGTACTTCAAAACTAATTTAAACTGGCAAAGTAAAACCTGATGGGATATTGCCCATGACTGTACATTTCACCAAGACTGTCATAATTTTTTCCTCAGATGAGTATTTAATTTTGTCAGTGTTTGAAATCCATGATCACAACTTGGATAAATTTAACAGCATAATATTTTATTAGTTTTGTATCTTAGTGATACATTGGTCTTTTGTGTCAGAATAAGGGGATGGTTGTTTTTAAGTGGTTTGTCAAAACTGAAGAGAAATCAGAAATTAATTTCAGAATCCACTCTGCATCTCTTGTGTTCAGGTTGTACTGCTGATGATTTTTCTCTGTCTGAAGTTGGGCAGAATATTGGGCTGGAGAGTCCATCTTAGGCTCCATACTGAGGCAGCAGGCTCATTGTCTTGCAGTTGCCACGGTGGGGGAAGATTGAAAGGTTTTCCATCCGCTTTTGTTTCAGTGACCTTTTCCAAGTTGGGAATAGCAGTTGACTAGGAAAAACCTGAACAGTTGTTTCTCTTCAGTGAGTCCATACAGTTTCCTTGAGTTTAGTGAGCTGAAAAATAAATTGAAATTGAGAAGGTAATGTTTTCTGTTTTCAGAATGCCATTTCTGCACATCTTTGACTTTTTGAGCTTCCCACGCAATACATAGTTGGAATTTATTAAACTGCTGTATGTGAAGACTCCTGTGTTTAATGCTTCCAGCAACGTGCATAGGGGAGGTACAATAAAAGTTCAAAGTAATGTCACCATGTGAAATGTTAACAAGTAAAAGCAGGATAAGATTCTTTAAATATTCACAGACTTAATTTTCATCATCTTCTTAATGCAGTGACTGTGTAGTATTCACAAACTGCATTTGCTTATTCTTTCAGGCTGAAGGTTCTGAAGCAGATGTTGGAAGATGTTAGCTGTGGATACTGAGGTTGTGGAGGAATGGTTATCAGAGTTCAAGGTAATACACTCTCGGATATTTAGCCAGAAGCGTTTGAATTGCTGCTGGCAAAGTATGCAGGAGTGCTTGCATCCTGTAGAAAATGAAAAATAGTAACCTTGGGTTTTGCTGACATTATGGGATAAATACAAATGTCTGCTTTGAAAGGATTTTTTTCCTTGACCCTTTGGGGTGACATACTTCCTGATACAGAGCAGTGAAAATGTATATCATAGATGAATGTTTTTATTGGTGTGAGTATCAGGCTTGACTGCAGGTTTTGCTCCTGGTCTGCTGAGATATACTGGAGATATGATTTCCTGTCCGTAGAGTGGAGTCCTTTGAAGGACTGGAGATAAGAAGTACTGTAAGAGTTACATACATTTAAATGTACATCTTCTGAAGGGTTGTTAAAATGATTAGATTTTTACCTTCTTAAGTACTGATAAAAAAATATGTTTGGTGTTAGAGAAGAGCTGGAATTTGCGTCAACTGGAACTTTTATTTTTCCAGAGTAATACTGTATCTAGTAATAATGTTCACTGTATATAGTTGGTCTTGAGAACTCCTTTAAGTATGGATCTGAAAACTGTAAAAGTTTCACAGTACTGACATCTCACAGTGAAATTTCAGTGGGGGATTACATTTTTGTAACTTGTTTTTTATCAGTTTCCTGTCCACTGTTGTTACATTCTATATGAAACTGCAAAATGATAGAATGTAGTGCGTCTTCTGACAAAGGTCTGAAAACATGAGGATTTCTTTGTGAAACAAGGTTTAGTTTATAGTAAACTGATAAATAGTACCTTGTAATGGAAAATTGTGGTTGAAATAGCTGTTATATTTTAATGGTAGAAATGGCTTATAATATTTTTATTTCAGACATTGCCAGAAGCATCCATATCCAGCTATGCTACCAGCTTGAAAGACAAGACTGATTTGATTTCATCTCTTTACAAAGTAATTCAGGAGCCACAAAGTGAAGTGAGTATTTTGGATCTCTCACCCAAAATGTCTGACATAACACTAGAAGAATGAAACCAAGGTCTTGCATGCTAGTTAATTGATGAAGAGTCTCCTTCAAAAAGTTTGTTCTTAGCAATGACATACTATCATGGAAAAAAAATTCTAATTTTTGTAACCTACTGATCATAGCTAAGCCTGTAGGTCACATTCATGGGTGTCAGGTTTTGGATATGGAGTTGAGAAATGCATTAAGGAATTGAAAAGATGTTTGTGTCTGACAGATTTTTTTCTGTAATGTAGATCTCTAGGTGTCAGAAGCTTGTCTATTATAATCCAAGAGAACAAAGTTAGATAGGTTAGCCATCCTTTTTAAAATGTTGCTTAGGTTTTAGTTTTTCTGTTGTTTGAAATACCTACAGCATAAAGACATGGATTTATGCAGTGGATGTACCCTTACTGAAATGATGGCAAAATATGAAAAAACTCTGGGAAAAGGGGGCAGGTTTTCTCATTACCTCTACTGAGAAGGTTCAAGGTATCCCATGACTGCCCTTGTTTTAAAGTGTCCAGGTGCATTCAGAGCATCCTGAGCTGGGTTTAATTGTGTGTTTTTAATTGCTTTCTACTATCCAGCAATCCTTTTCTGCATTGTTTTAAAATTGCAACAAATCCTTAATTCCTCTTCTGAAAAGACCCAGCAGTAAGGCATCTTTCCAAAGTCTGAGATTATGCCAGTACTAAAGGTCAGAGGGTAAAATGTGTTCAGTATACATGTTTTTAGAGAGAATGCTGATAGTGAGACTCCCAGGTTGTCCAGCAAAGAACAAATGTAATTTTTATTTGCTACTCAGACAGGTGTTCTGAGTCATTCCATCTACTGAGTCAAGCCTGTCTGGTCTCTAGAATGTGTATCAAAATGTAAATTAATCTGATGAGTCTTCCTGTTGAGATCCTAATTAATACTTTCAAATGTTATTTGATTTCTTACTACTTCTTGCTGTCACTAGCTTTCTCAGGGGCCTTAGTAGC
The DNA here is from genome assembly GCA_013397955.1 of Grantiella picta. Taxonomy (NCBI): domain Eukaryota; kingdom Metazoa; phylum Chordata; class Aves; order Passeriformes; family Meliphagidae; genus Grantiella; species Grantiella picta. Next base: position 128,563 of record VZRM01006762.1, read on the forward strand.
AGGGTGCTGCTGCAAATTCTACTTGAAAGGGTTGTTGGGATAATTCCAGGGGCAAGGTATTGAAGATTTCACTGTTAGTGAGACTTTGAATTGAAATGAAAAGCCAGTGCTGACAGTGAGTGGTGTCCTGCCGTGGGAAAAAGTCCTAAAATCTTTTTTTGGACCGTTCTCCAAGTAGCTGTTGCTTTGTGGAAGAGGCTACTTGGAACTTTTCACATTGTGAAATAATTACAAACTAGCAGCTAAAAAGAAAAGTAATATCTTTTAGCTGCTATTGGAGATCTGTTAGCTGCATTGTGTAATGTCAGCTTGCTGTACTCTGTAGGGTATGTGCTGTCCTCTCTTATCTCTAGGTGTAATGCAAAGGGGAAGGATTAATACATGAAGATTACAAGTACTGCTGAGTTTAAAAATGGACAAACAACTCCATCTGTACACCTTTGAATATATGTGCTTATAATAACTATCGGTACTGTGAAATTGTGATTAATCTTGTTTTGCAGGATGGATGAGTTCTTTTTTTTAAGCATTTGGAAAGTAATTGTGTGTATTTGCATCTGTAACTACATTTTCCTGCTGGTTTATGTTTGCTTTTCATATGGGTTGTTTTGGTTTGCTTTTCCAAAAAATTAATTACCCGTTTGTGAGATAAATTAACTACTTGTTTAACATCCATTTCACAGTAGCTGTGTTAGTAAAGACTTTGTTAGTTACTTTTGAGGTTCCTGGGCCACTGCTAGGTGCAAAATGTAGTTCAATGAAAGGGGAGTCTTCAGGAGGTGTGAAGATTTAAAGGACTTTTAATTGCCTAAAGACTCTCCACAGAAACAAATAATTGAATAAATATGTGACTGTTTTTTTCACAGATTGAAGCGGTTTTTTTGCTTTTTACCTAAAACACTTTTGCTGTCTTTTTAGATAGAAGCCATGCAGGCATTTGCATTAGGAAATAGCAAGTGTTTGGAGTGTTTAACACGCTTGGGTTAAAAGGAAGAGGGATGAAACTGCTTGGACATTGTTCTGTTCCAGCATTAAAAATGTCTCTGTCGAGATACCTCTTAGAGCTGTTTAGTTCAAAATGATATCTTGAAACAGCAACAGTCTTCAGTGCGTTTTGATATTAGGTTGTAGCATGTGGTGGCATTTTGAGGAAGAAAATCTGGTTTTGTACTGATTATGCATTTAAATGTGCTGATACAAAGCTGTCTCAAGTGAGATAACTATGTAAATATGGATACCTGTCACAGCTATATACGTGCCTTTTAAAGTTCAAGCACATCATTCAGAACTGAGACTTCATTATGGAAGGGATGCAAACTGTGTGAAAAATGTGAGCTGAAGATGGAACACAGTTCTGTTGGTAAAGTTTTCTAGAAGGATCTTTGCTGTACTGCTCTTAAAACTGCTGACTAGTTTAGCTTGGCATGGCAGTTTTGCCTTTACTGTAGATTTTCCAGAGACGATTTTTCCAAAGTGAAGCTGTATCTCTCAGAACCTCATTTTTAGAATGGATCAGATTGTCCCAGATTACTTCCTAGAAAAGAACTCAAATCTGCTAAGATGTTTCAGTTTCAGAAGTAACTTTGGGAGGTAAGAAATGTTGAGTTGACTTTTTTCATATTCAGGAGGAAAAGCTTAGGAAAGCAAGCAGGTATTTTTCTAGTATGGTATCCTTGTGATTTTGCCTTCTTTGCTTCAATAAAGAGATTAATGTAGAATTGGCTTTCTTATTTTTCTGAAAACTTACTCTACGAAAACTGAAGTTGTGACCTAGACAAATAGCAGAACTGAATTTAGTAGTTCAGCTTGCTTTGAAAGTGTCTGCTGTCTTTGACAGTGTTTTCTAATTGGAGAAAATTAGGAAATCTGATTTCCATACACATGACACATGGTGGTTTACAGTGCTTTATCCTCCAGCAGAGGTAGGTGGTAGCACATTAAAGAATGCACATTTAATCCAGGAACACAGTGCAGGCTGATAGCTTAATTGTTTTAAAATGTTTTTTTAACTTGATCTAGCTCAGTGTGTTGCTTCCAGTTCAATATTTTACATCCATTTGTATCAGCTTAACAAATTTGATTCTGAAATTACTCTTGAGGCTTCCCATTTCTGTCTCAAATGTATAAATACATTGACGCTTCTATAAGATTTTAATGAGAGTGGGAAAATGAACCAGTTCTACTGTGAACTAAGTTTTTGTAATACTTGGAATTTAAGTGTTATACAGCTCTTCTTACTAGGTGGGTAAAGCTTCTAGCAATTTTTGTTTATGCTGTTGGAGTTGTAGAGTACCAAGACCTTTTGTTCATACTTTTCCTGTATATTAGAGATATTGAGAGCACGGTATGAGTTATGTGGTAACAGCTATCCTCTACTTGTGCCTTTGAGGCTGGAGAAAAGTGAGCCAAAAATGAGCAAAAGCAGCCATTGGAATTCTTTATTCATGTGGGATGAATGGCTCCTACTTTTATCATCCAAAAGTATGTTATAGGCATGAAAGTGTATAAGGTGGCTTGAGCAGTTACTGCGTCAGCCACTCCCTAATAACTAAAATACCATTTTTATTGGTTTACAGTTTTGTCTAAAGGATTGATCCAGACAAAGTTGCAGATTATTGTACTGTGTTACTCAATTACAATTGTAACTTGTATTTCAGCTTCTGGAGCCAGTTTGCCATCAGCTCTTTGAGTTCTATCGCAGCGGTGAGGAACAATTGCTACGGTTTACGCTGCAGTTTCTGCCGGAATTGATGTGGTGCTATCTTGCTGTCTCAGCCAGCAGAGATTTGCAGAGCAGTGGATGCATAGAGGCACTTCTCCTAGGAGTTTATAACTTGGTTTGTATTTCAAGATTTGTTTCAGAGTTGAAGTGATTGAATATTTCAGTCTCAACTCTTCAAATTGGTGTCCGTCAGAAATTACAACATGAACTTTCATTCTTTGGTCAATATTTTCACTGCTCTCTCTGTGGTTCTTAAATATTTTGTTACTTATTTCTAGGTATGGTGACTAAACTCATACTCTGCTTGATAACTTTTTGAGGCACTGCTTTTTAAGTTGTTGACCATATTTTCTGGGGTATTTTGACTATCTGGACTAAAAACACATAAAAAATTACCTTCAACTAGTTCTTAATATTCGACTGCTGAACAGATTGCTTAGCTTTGAGAAATTAAAGGTCTCAATTTTGAAATAACCTTGACATTTAAAAAATATTTTATATGAAAATATCCTGTTTGTTGCTAAATCTATGCTTTGGAGAACCGAATTAATAAGGAACCTTTAAGAGCACCATATTTTAGGCTTTTTATGGCTGTTTTAAAATACTTAGTGTTGTATTATTTGGATTCTTGTCAGTGTAGTTTGTTCTGGTTGTTTTAGGAAGGCTTTTTTAAGGAAGGCTGAAGTGAAATAGTGATGCACTTCACGTCTCCTCATTCTGAAGATCTGGAGAAGGCAGCTGCTATCCATCTTCTAGAAATAATCACAGGTTATTCACCAAGCAAGTGAAAACCCTTTTTTTTACCGATGAGTCTAATTAAAAAGACCTGAGCCCTTATGTTCCACTCCTCTTCAGGAAGAGTACAGGCTTCCTGCTGTTCTCTGTATGCTTAGTTATATCTGACAAGAAGAACATTCCTGGAAAGCATTTGGTTTTATCTTATGCCTTAAGGCAATTCACTCCTTTGTTTCTATGATGAAGTAATTTAAAATGGTTCATGAATGTGGCTGTAAGCACTTGTTTTTCTCCCAGAAGAGATTGCTTATACAGTTAAGCTTGAAACCAGTCTGGTAACATCTTCTCTTAGCTGTGAACAGTTTCCTTCTCAATTAGTAACTTGGCTTTCCAATTCCAGCTGCCTGGGGTCATAAGAATTTTACAGCAAGCTTCTCTAGGAAGCTGCAGATCAGTGTGACTTTTGGGGATTTTTTTCCCCATTCTGTTTTAAGACATAGTGAATGCTTATGGTAAAACAATTTCACAGTACTCATGCTGACTTCTTCCCTGCTGTTGATGTAGTATAAAATTTGTAACTGAAATTATCAAGATGGTATTGTTCTTTAGTACACAGGTTGTAAAGGTAGTAGGTGACCTGCTTACATACATATTTTCTCTTTAATCAACTACTTTATGTTGTCAAAAACGAGAGGAAATACAAACCTAATATAAATAGTAATTCCTGTGTAAATTTGTATGGTGGACTCTTGGAAACTTTACATGTTCAGTAGAAGTCCTGCAGTTTCTTACTGAAGGAAAATGAAAATTGAAAAATACTGCTCAGAATAATTTTAAGTTGACTACAGTGTGAAGGGTGTGGAATTACTGTGGCTGAACCTTGAGATCATGAACTGCTTTGTTCTGCTTTCAGCTTAGAGACATGCAGTGGTAGTGCATGCAGTTGAAGTTTTTTGCTTTCCTGACTGTAGTTATCAGGGATTTTTTTAATATACTTCAGATCTTGAAATGCACTCCTGAAACTTAATTCCAAATCTGATTAGAATGAAGAACTCAAATATTAATATTTTTAGAATTTAAAAGTTTGGATCTTGCCAGTTTCTTTCCCTTTCTCCTGTATATTGACGAACATGCTTTCCACATGGATGCAGGAGCCCTGTTAAAAATTACAGTGTCAGTGGTGTATGTGGAGAGTGGAGGAGCTGTGCAGCTTTTCAGAAGGAACAGCTCTGTGTGCCTTTTTGATTCTTTTCAGTCTTCATTTACCATTTCATAATTTATTTTAAGATGGGAGTTTTAATCATTACTATGTGAAGTTAGATGTTCAGCCTTCCAAGGCACGGGTGTTAGGAGACACTGAAACTTCTCTCATAATTATTATTTTTGTTTTGAAATCAGCTGCTGAAATTCAGAGAAAAGTAAAAACTAGCGTGTGGTGTTTGTTATTGGTCAAGTCTGCTTTGGATCTTGGGAAGTTTTTTATTTTAAATACTCCATTGCTCTTCTGTGGTACAAAACCACTTCTTGTTTTGCCTTATCCACTAGTCTTGTTAACTTACAGGAGCAAGAAGTCTGATAGCTACTGCTGTGGTAGTATCTCTCAGGAATGTAGTTTCTGTAAAGCTTTGCATCCATGCTCCTTTTAATTCCATATAGAGTTATCAGACTTGGGCTTTTGCAAATGCTGTGATGTCTGCTGCTGTCAAACCATATGAGGCTGCAGTCATTGCAGAGCTGTAATATTTCCAAAACAGATTACTTGTAGAGTGATTACTTGACGGTTAATAGTTTTCAGAACAGAATAACTGATTGTTAGCCTTCACAATTAGCAAATAGGGTATAATTAAAAAAAGATAATACTATTTAAACATGATGTTTCCTGTTGGTGTTTTTAAGGCGGATTGTGCATGCGAATGCATGTGCCCTTGGCTAAGTTATTTGAAGAGTTTTTATAAACAAACAAAACCTGCTGTGATAGAAAGCAAATAGATAATTTCTGTCTCGCAACTTGGATTGTTATAGTATCCCTATTTGTCCCTGTAATAGCAATTAACATTTTTGGGTGTCTTGTTTCTATAGTACAGTGTAACCATTGATATCTTCTGTCTTTTTCAGGAGATAGTTGACAAAGATGGACATAGCAAAGTGCTGAGCTTCACAATTCCATCTTTGTCCAAACCTTCAGTTTATCATGAAGTAAGTGACACCTACAAAGTGAAGTTACTGACTGAGAAGGGCAGTATGTTTTGGGGGCCTGTTTGTTAAGAGTAAAAGTGAAAAGTAGTTTTAGCATGTTGCATGATGATATGGGAACATACTTCTCAGATTTCTGAGTACTGCTCACTGGTCTCTCAGGCCTTGTCAAGATTGAATAGTCATAGTTCCATAACACCCATGCAGCACCTATGTCTTTTTTTTCTTTTCTGAAGCCTTACACATTATCTGGTGTAAAATGACTTCTCAAATCTGACAGCTAAATGGTCAGATAATCTTAAGCCTATTGAAAATTTATGTATAAATATGGTGATGCTTATTGTTGTCTATTTTCACTTGCATTATAGCAAGATTTGAGGTGGACATGCTTTGAATGACCCTTTTTTCCTTTAGCCTTCCAGCATTGGCTCCATGGCTCTCACGGAAGGAGCTTTGTCCCAGCATGGTTTGTCCAGGGTTGTGTACAGTGGACCTCACCCTCAGAGGGAGATGCTGACAGCACAGAACAGGTGAACTCATATCGTGGGATTTTGCTTGAGAGTTCATAATGGATCTGAACTTCCAATTTTTAGCAGAGTTGTAGACTGAAGTAGGATAGGTGTATGTTGTGTTTTGTCACGTGCTTTTTTGTTTTTAAACACATGTAAATGTAGGTGCAGAAAGATCAGCATGTTACTGCATGTAGAAGAAAAGCTTACTCAGTTGTCGATTTTACTGAAATGCAATGCCAAATCTGTTCAAATAACTCTTAAAAATTTTCATGTAAACTTGTTTTCTTTTTAAAAATAGAATTGGTAATGGAATTCTAATGTTTCTTACAAATCCCAGGTTTGAAGTGCTGACTTTCCTTCTGCTCTGTTACAATGCTGCCTTAAGCTACATGCCTGCAATGTCTCTTCAGTCGTTGTGTCAAATTTGTTCAAGGTAATTTCTTTAGGTTGTTTACACTTAAAATGGCATTTCCAGCTTGAAATGCAATCAGTTTGGACTTTTTTTATAAAAACAAGCTTCGAGTTCCCCAAGGCTGCTTTTGAACTTGACTTCTTTTCATAAGTGTTTACAGCTGCATTATTTGCTTTTAAAGTATCTCTTATGTAACTTTGGGTTGAGATCTCAAAATGGGGAAACAATAACCTGGCTTTTATGCAGGTTGAGCTTCTCCATTAAGAGGAGAAGTCAAAGGGAACTGTTTGTTTTTAATAACAGTAGCTGTAGTTGTGTTAACTAAAGAAAACCAGAAATGTCTTTTAAAAGTGTAGTATATTTTGCATTGCAAGTTTGCTAAATAAATTTAGATGCTGTGCAGGTTGAAACTTTCTTGTAATTTTTGTAGGTATTGAAACTAGAAATATATCTATTTTTACAGATTGATTGAGCATTTCTAAAACCAGCTGTTGCTTCAAAAAACCAAAATAACAATGCTAACACCCCCCTAACCTCAAAACAAAATTTAAAAAAAGCCCGCCTCAGCTTTAATTAGTATCTATTTTTCGATCAGTTTCTTTTTCAAAGAAGAAGAACTGGTAGTAAACATGTTTGGATTTTCAAAAGGGGATTGTAGGCTAAGGGAAAAATTAGAATGCTCTCCTTAATCTGGGAAACCCAAGAGACCTAGAAGTCAACTGCAGCAACATTTTTCTAGTCGTAGTTCCTAGGCTTCTCTCACAACTAAAGCATGATAATGGATGCCTGTAAGATTTCCTTCTCTTCAAAGGAGGCAAGAGACTTTGGAGCACTTGGCAATGTTAACAAGAGTCTTTACAAGATCTTTGCTAGATAAACTGCTCTAAAAGATGAGGTAAAAAATATTTAGAAGCTAAGGATTGTGGAAAGGAGACTGATATTGCTTATTCTGCTTGATTAGGTTTTGATTGTATTTGGAATAAATAATTTTTAAAGCATCCAAAAAAATCCCAAGCAAGTTACCAGTAGATGAAAGCAAGTCTTTCTATTTCAAAATGTTGAATGTTTGGATAGTGAATTATTTAATACTATACAAATTAACTTCTTTCATAGTTCTTCATTCCTGACTGGTTTTGTCATTCATGTTTCTCTGCTTACTGAAAATCTTACCCTGACAGCATTTTAGAATAGACAGCCGTGTTAGAATATGGGGAATATGTGTCAGAAGCCCAGAATGTCTTTCAGTGTCCTCTTTGGATGTGGTGGAATCTATATTATGCTATTCAGATACATGGAATAACTCACTTAATTGGTTTGAGCAATGTGGAATTAAATTTTTGGGGTTTTTTTTAAGATCTACATTGAATGTGCTTTCTGCTAGTACGTCTAAGTCAATTTTTATCACTTTCCTAAATTACAAGCATGGATTGTAAATGTGAAAATTACAGCACAAAATATTTTGTGATGTTCCCAAGCTGTAAATCTAGATTTTTTGCAGCTGGGCAGTTACTAAGTCTCTCTTCGTAAGAATGTTATCATGTGTTATAATTGAATTTTTAGAAGTAACTCAGGGCTTCTAAAAATGAATCAATACTGGTGAAGTATTGAAAGTATATGAACCACAAAGGTAATTCTGCATTATTGACTGATTACAAATGTATGATTTCTTTAGAATTTGTGTCTGTGGATATCCTCGCCAACAAGTGAGAAAGTACAAGGGAGTCAACACTAGGATTCCAGTTTCATCTGAGTTCATGGTGCAAATGCTAACAGGGATCTATTATGCCTTGTAAGTGGTTTTTTTCCTAATATGCATACTACAAAATAGAGAAAGTGCCAGCTTAATTTGTGTCCTTGTTCAGGCATGCTACCTTGGAGGCATTTAATTTTCTAGTGGGCAGATGTTGTGTCTAGCAGTAAGGTCCTTGGGAAGAGGTAGTTCTCCAAGTAGTTGGATGAAGTTGCCTGTGTCATACTGGGGAAAGATGTCTAGAGCAGCACTTGGTAAGTATAACTGCTGATGGGAAGAAAATACTGTAAAAAGCCTTTTACCTGCTGTAAAAAGCTATTGTCTGCTGTCCACATTTTTGCATCAGTCTAATTAAGGAAAAGAGGTTATATATTTTTTCTGAAATGCTGATGACATCTACCCTTTGATAGTCATGTTAATGTGTGAAGCTTACTTAGTAACTGAAATAATAGTAATACAGGAATACTCAAAAGGTGGAGTAATACAAACAGGATTTTTTAATATTTCAGAATATTTCATGACTAGCTGATCAGCAGCTAATATAATTTTTTAACTGCTTGGGGTGGCCAGTGAAAATAAAACTTCGAAATTTGACATTTTGAAGATGCTACTTCAAAGTTCTCTAAATAGCAGGCTAACAAACACAAGTAGTTCCAATCCTCTAAACTGAAGTCTCAAGAAACCCCAGATCTGTGAAGGTTATGTGACCAAGAAGGTCCACCTGTTGATATGGATGCTTATTATTACGTGTAATTTTACCTTTGCAGTTATAATGGAGAATGGGATCTGGCTCGTAAAGCTATGGATGACGTTTTGTATAGAGCACAGCTTGAACTGTATCCAGAACCTCTGCTGGTAGGTATTGTATTTCAGCAGTTTGTGGAGTAGAATTTTAGCCTGGGAAATCCTTCCTGTGAACATACATTGTGTGATATCAGGAGCCTGAATCTGTGTGTGTGCTTGTGCAAGCAGCTTGATCTGTAATTGCACACACATGCACAGGGCTTTTCTCTGTACTTAGTTGTGGTGTCATGTTTCCTAGTGACCAAGCTGTTTTCAGTAGAACACCTTTGTGTCTTCAGAGCTAAGATAATAGGGCAGCAGAACTCTGAAGGAATGGCCACATCTTGAAACTGGAAACTTTGAGAAAGTGGCAGGTGTTAGTTCTGAGAGCTCATTGCAGCTAGGATTCATTATAGGCCATTCAAAAAGGTGGTGTGCTCTTTGACCATTAATTGGAATTGTACACAGTACTCTTCTTGAAATAGTAAGAATCCCTGAAAGAATTATTCTAAAATTTGGACCTTTGTGATAAGAGCTTAAGTGCATCTCTTCTTTTCTAGGTTGCTAATGCAATAAAAGCTTCACTGCCTCAGGGTGCCATGAAATCTAGTAAAGAAGGTACAAGATGCATTCAGGTTGAAATTACACCTACTTCATCCAGAATATCAAGAAATGCTGTGACTAGCATGTCTATCCGAGGGCACAGATGGAAAAGGCATGGTAAGAAACACATTTTGCAATGCATTCTCAGCTTTTTCCATGTTTTAAAAACAATATTGAGAATTTTATTATTTCTCATATTTATTGCTTATAGGCAAGCAACAATTTGGAGGTTTTTATTTTCTTGACTGGTGAATGGGAGTCTCAGCACAGTTCAGTTGAAGTATAGTCTTTATTTCCTTAACCATGTTTTTAAAAATCCACAGCATACATGAAACCTTTTTCTTAAAGGGAGGTGTACACAATTACTGCTCCCTTAGAAAATGATGTTTCTGATTTCTTCTGAAAAGTAGTTTCTAGTACCTGAAGCAAAGTAAATATTTAACAACTTTACCACAGAACCTCATCAGTCTTAAAGTACTTTAATAAAAATTGGATTTAAGGGTAGAGGGACAAATTATGATGTTTTGGTGTTGTGGTTTAACCCCACACAACAACTATGCCTCATACAGCTGCTTACTCGCTCACCACCGTGGCATGGGGGAGAGAATTGGAAGAGTAAAAGTGAGAAATCTTGTTGAAATAAAGCCAGTTAATGAGATAAAGCTGTGCCTGCAAGCAAAACAAAATGGGGAATTCATTCACCACTTCCCATGGGCAGGCAGGAGCTCAGCCATGCCCAAGAAAGCAGAAGTCCATCACACGTAACAGTTACTTGGGAAGACAAACACCAAATATCCCCTCTCTTCCCTCTCCCACCCCCAGCTTTATATACTGAGCATGATGTCACATGGTCTGGAATCCCCCTTGGGTCAGCTGGGATCACTTGTCCCAGCTGTGTTCCTTCCGAGCTCTTTGTGCACCCCCAGCCTGCTCGGTGGTGGGGTGGCATGAGGAGCAGAAAAGGCCTTGGCTCTGTGCGAGCACTGCTCAGCAGTAACAAAAACACCCCTGTATCAACAAAATATCAACACCATTCCATCCCAAATCCAAGACACAGCCCCATACCAGCTACTGTGAAGAAAATGGTCTCTGTTCCAGCCAAAACCTGTATATTTGGGCAAGCTAGTATAAGGGCTTCCACAAAGCAGAACACAACAACACTTTTCTGGGCTGAAAAGTAGGGCGAGATGGTGCCATATGTACTGCAAAAGTAGCAGTACCGGCAAGGGATTCTGTGAGTCTTAATGTTGTATTTCACCACCTTTGCCATCCTCAGATGAGGGAAGAGCTGCTGGACCAGCAATCACAATTGGCAATGGCTTATTCTGTTGGGATTGCAATCCTGGTAATAGGCTAAGAGTGTGAGTGTAGATAAGAGTGCTTTTCTAATAGGTTCAATGAAGATTTTGTTGTACCATTAAAATTTCTGTCTGGTGTGTACTGTGGTGAGTTTTTGTAGTATATAGACAGTTCAGTCAGAAAAATTTTGCCAAGTTACTTGTCATAAATTGACCAAGAGGTAATTCAGGTAAGTGTTGCAAAAATTATTTATAAGTATGCTGGAAAAAGATGACTTTAAAATAATGATAGAACTTGGTGGTAGAACACGTATGTGGTAGTAGTACCAATAACAAGCTGCCAGAGGGGGTGAAGAGCAAAGAAAGGTAAAATAACCAAATTTCATTTAAATTGATTAGAAACTACTTAAAACTGTTAGACAAACCTGAGGAACAAAACCTTAGTGTCGTTAGTGAGATTGAGTAGCAGGTCATTACTGGCATCTCAAGGCTGCTAAGGACCATTTTATTTCTTCAGCCTTTAAATAATTAAGCCTGGATTATTGATCAGATGCAAGAAAATGTTATATCTTAGCTTTTAAATGGACAAATGCCCTCTGCAGCTTGGCAATTTTTTAGCTATTGTTTTTGAGTGGTTTTGATGTTTGTTCAAATGAGATGGTGGAGGGTAACACAGATCAGGGATACTGAGTGCTAGATCATCAGAGAAACTGAAAGTGTGTTAAAATAAACATTCCCTTTGTCTTTGTGTTTACAGGAGACCAAAATGGTACAAAATGAGTATTGGAGACATCCTTATAAGAATGCAAAATTTTCAGCAAATACAGAAATAGAGAAGTTTTTACAGTTATTGCCTCCTTGCAGGGAGTGCTGCTTGGTGAAGTTCAAGGAAAAATGTGTGGGACAAGTGTGCCCTGCAGCAGAGAACAGTAAGGTGAAAGGGAAATGAGACTAACAGTTGAACTCAGAAGCGGGGTGGAATGTTGAATTTTATTAGAGTCTTATAAAGTAGGACAAGTTGAGAGAACCAGCAGTAATCTGGTTAGTGTGATTCAAGCAAGGAGTAGTTCAGAGATGAAGATCGAAAGATAAAGGACTTTTACAAAACAGCTCATGTCAACATCTTGTTTGGGTTACTGGGAAAACGTCTCAACAGTACAGGATTTAATGAAGAGGAAGAAAATCACTTGGTGTAGGGCGGGTTGGAGTGGAATGTGTGGCAGGTTGTGGGAGTAATTGTAAATTTGAAGTCTATGCAAACATTAGGCTAATTTATAGCCCAGAGCTGAATCTGTGGTATTTAGCTAAGTGACTGTCAGTCGTGCTGTTTTAAATGGTAAATGTCCCATGCGTAAATCACTTCGGCCAATCGCCTCAAAATTTTTATTATCAAATCCTAACAAAACTTTTGTTTGGGTCTTGAAAAGCCTTTTTAAAGTCAGAGTGGATGGTTGCCTGATTTCAAAATTCCTAATAACCTAATTCAGCGCCCCACAATTCCTGAGGAAAGAAGGATATGAAATAAATCTTCAGGATCAGCATGCAGAAAGAATAACAAGGCTTGTGCTTACAGATGCTTGTTTGAATTAAAGTGAATATTGGAATTGGTAGAAATTAGATGACAAACCTCGTACCTTCGGACTTTTATTTTCTCTCTCTCTCACACAGTGTAAGGGGAAAAATGTATTTGGGGGGTTATTTTTATTTTCAATATAATAAAAAGGAGTATAAGTAGATTAGGAAGTCAGAGGAGACAGCTGAGAGGTATTTTGATGTTATACATTATGTGGATTAGGAGATCTGATGAAGCAAATTGTCTCTTGGGGAAGCAACAAGGGCAGCAATTTTCAATCACTAATTATGTGTGTAAAATAAAATAGAAGAATCCCAGTGAATCACGTTTCCAGCTGAGAAGGATGGGCTTTATTTTCTTTATATTTTAATAAATGATTTTACTATAAAAGTTTTCAGACATTAAATCCTGCTAGCCTTCACTATAACTCCAGATTGAAGGCAGTTTTGAATAAAAGTTGACTTAACGTTGAATCTTCGTGTGATACTTAACCCTGTAATTTGTTCATTAAGAGCAGCTACTTAGAAGGACTTTTAAGATTCAATTAGTATTGTGAATTTATACTTCTCAGATAGGTACTTTAGAGGTACTAAAGGGGAGGGTGATTTGCAAAATGGATCCATCTAATCACAAAAGGGTGGTGTGTATAAAGTGAGCTGATAGTAGCCACTACTTAGCAACAATTTATTTAGTGCTATTGGATTGGATTGCCTATAAATTATCACACCTGAAGAGGGGAGCAGTCGCTCTTGTGTAAGAGAAACACTCTGGTGTAACAGACTGAGAAGAGCTAACCAGATGCTGGTGAGATTCATAACACAAGAACAAAGATACCAACTGGTGAAGAAGGACAAGAAATTACTTTTTTCCTCACTGCAGAAATTGACTTTCATGTAGTACACAAGGTTTAGAATCAGTCTTTGAATTCTCTCTATGGAGAGGATTTTCTTACTCTTTTTACTTTGGAAAAAATTGTAACTTGAAAGAATCTGAAATTAATGCTGATTTTGGGATATAAGTCTGATGCTTTTGTAACTAATTAAAAATGCTAACATAGTTGTGCTGAGCATGAAGCTTAAGCTTGTGGGGATTAAAATTGAATTACAGTCTGAATGGGCAGTTTGCCTGTGCAGTCTGAGGTAAATGATCTAGGCAACTGTAATAATAAGGTAGACTGTCATTTTGAATTAAGTCTTATCAGTTAGTAATCCTGAAATGATTTATCAAGGTTGGTTGTACTGCTCAAAGCATTCAGAAATGTGACACCAAATGCATTTTCCTTCAACTGCTATTGGTATATTTATGTTAACATTCAATCTGACATACTTAGTTTTGTCTGTACACTATTCAGCAGTGTCCTTGGTTTTCTCTTTCATTACATTACCTTGTGCACTGTGTATTCATTTCTCTCTCTCTCAAAGGCTAGACTCCCAGAACTGTCCAGCTTGAAAGCAGTATTATCTTCAGAACCAAGCACTATGAAGCTGAAGGTTTGGTTTAGGTGTTCTTAAAAGTTTTAAGATAAGAAGTAAAATAAAAAGAGTATGCTACTATAAAGGGCATGGATTGTGTAGTTTTATCCCTGCCCCAAGACTGTAGATGCTGTGGTACACAGTGTTAATGGGACCTGAGATACCCAGTATCCCATTTTTTTCATTGGCTTCCTCCTGTAGTTAAACTTAGGTATATTTCCTTTAGATATAATTAGAATGAGTAAAACTTTTAAAAGTTTTTGTTGGTTTTTTTTCTCTGTTCACTGTAGTAATGGTTACACACCTGTGGGAATGCAGCAGTGATGGGTGAAGTGCTCATTTCCCAGAAGGATGTTACATTTAGAAATGCACATCACCAAATAACAATAACTGGGTATTGCTTTTATACAGAATCTTCTACCAAAAAAAAATAATCTGTTTTTCTGATTTCTGCAGTGTACTCTGAGTCTTTGTTCTTTGTAGTTGGATAATTAGTGCTTTTTGCCCTTGGTGGGAAAGGGACTGACAGCTAAGCTGTGTTCTGTCCTCCTCTCTCTCTGAGGCCGCAGAAAGGAGTTTTGAAGATTGCCATAGGAGAGGCACAGGTTGCTCACCCTAGTGAAATTAGAGCACAGAGGCCAATCAGAGCATTGGTCTTCTCTCCTCACTAACCTTTCTGCTCCTGTGTTTTTAGAAAAGAAAAAGGCTATAATTGATGGTGGTATCATTATCACAGTTGTTTCTTTATTGTTATTACTATTGCAGTTCACAGTGCTCATTGTTACCTTTGTTACTGACAATAGAAGACTTTTGCAGAAGGTGCTGTTATGAGTCAGTGGTTTTGAGTTTCCTCTCAAATATAAGGAATTTAGTGGGGAATAGCACCAGTTATTAATGTCATTTCCTTTGGATAGTGCAGCTTGTTAAATAGATACTTTCATTAGTTACTGATTAGTTAGAAAGACTTACGATGGTGAGAACTTTCAGGTGAAATAAGGGATAGCTCTTAGACCAGGGGACAATTATGTCCATCCCAGCCAGAATAACCTTCTGGCTCAGTTGTGATCAGTGCAGACAGCACAAATACTCAGGAAAAGCCCAGTGCTGGAGCCCACCTAACCCTGTGCCTGCACAAGAGTCCTCAGCGAGGGGACAGGAGGAAGAGGGGATCCCCTTGACTCAAAGGGCATCAGTGCTGCCTCTGTGAAAAATCATCTCATTGTGAATTCCTCTGGTTTTGCGCTTCGTACTGTCAGTTAAACGTGCTGCCAGCTTCTGTTATGTGCAGTAGGAAACTGGCAGTATAGTCTGGGTGGTCCTTATTTAATCCTCTGATCTGAAAGAGCTGCGCTATGAATAAAACAGGGATTCAGTTCAACTTTATTCTGAGCTATGCTTTTAGTGCTTTTTTAGTCTTGTCAAGTTTCTGTGCCACAGCGCTCTTCTCCGCTAGTTTTTCTGGGGTATCCAGAAATATCTTTCTGGTTGAAAATAGTTTTTTGAAACGAAGGAAGAAAATGGAAGTCAAAGGGTTGTGTTTGAGTTGGCTTAGTTGTTTCACTGTTAGTTTTCAGACTGACCATGATGCAGCATTGTGACTTCGTATGTGTAGAATTTCTAGTCTGCCGTGATAATACATGAAGTTGATATGCCATTTCATTGCAAAAGTAAATTTCACTCTGGCATGGTGATACAGAAAATATAGTCATAAAAGGGAATTATTAACTGTTCTTTGGTTTCTGGTAATCTGTTTCATGACCCTCAGAAATTTCAATTTTGAAAGATCAAGCGTGGGCCTTTCCAGTATGCGATGCAAGCCAATAATTGGAAGATCTTAGATGGCAATTTTAGAAATACAGCAAAGTTCCATACTTGCTAATGTTGCTAATTAACAAGAGGTTAATATGTGTACATCTGCTTTAATTTATAATGCTTAAGTCATCTGTATCTATTGGCTTTTGTTTCATGTTTTGTTTCAGACATTTTTTTTTTTTTTCTTCTTATCCATCTTTAATTCTAGACCAACCAGAGAATGGTAATGATGCTACTGAATTGGGCAACTTTATCATACCTGAGATTAGTGTCACAAGTGTGGCTGGAGAGAGGACCGGGAATGGGGAAAAGAACAGAGCTCTAGCAGAGAATGATGTTCAGCATTTACAGGGAGTACAGGAAACAGCTACAGATCCTAGAACTGACAGCAAAAGCATGCCAGAAATCAGGAGGCAAAAATCTGTAAGAAAAATGATGGAGGATGGAATAAACTCATCTGGCAGAGTGCAGTTTTAGCAGAGCACTTGTAGCTGCACTGTAAGGTACCGCTGTTGATTGAAAGGGTCACTGCTGCATGTTTCAAGAATTAAAGTATGCAGTTAATATATTTGCATGTGTAATAACACAATTGCATGCATTGCACACAGCCTCGTCTGTGCCACAGACAATGATGACATACTTACAAGTAGATCTGTTTAATCTGGAGAAAATACACCAAGACTAAACATACCTTTGAGTTTATTAATCATGTTTGTTTGAGTTTACAAAATCCAGTGATCAATGGTACGAAAAATCCATCAAAATGGATGTGAAAAGTATCTTGCTGTGTAACTCGGATTTCCCAAATTCTTCTTTTCATGGTGTACTGGAGATCTCATGTTGTGCTTGAGTTTTCAACATGTACCACCAGACCTGTGATGCAGAAAGTGACCTTTCAGTCCTAAAGCATTCTTGGGTTGCTAAACATGCAGGTGCCGTATTGGGTGTCCTGGGGCATTGATCACATACCTCTGTAATTAACAAGCTTTGCCAAATCATGTAGTGGATCACTTGCTCAAAATGAGATTTACACTATTTTTTTTTTTGTTCTGTGTGGTACCTTCTAATCTCTTAAGTTTCTGATTTCCTGCATGAATTAACAAGACTGCATTTCTTTTTTTTTTCCTTCAAAATTACGAGAAAATGAGATTGGGGGCATGCTTTGGGATGTAGTTAATGCGGCAGTACTTGCTGTAACTCTATATCCTAATGACCCTTAATTCCAAAATGTCATGGAATAGGTAAGTGTTGTCTTCTGTTCTCTGTTCTATTGCTTTATGGCTTCATGCTTGTAAATATCAAAATTGAGCAATATGTAAAATCAATGAATGGGAGATAGTCAATTGCTAATTTTTTATTTCTGTTTCTACCATGCAGATAATTCTGACTTAGCCATTGAAGAAGAACTGATAGAAGTATCTGAAACCGATGAAGGGTTTTACTCTAGGGCTACTTCTAGTACAAGTCAGTCTGCCCTATCTAACAGCAGCACCACGAGCAGCAAGAGCCTCTTGGGGAAGAGCCAACGAAGGTCTGGAGGAAGCAAACCTGGAGGAAAAGAAAAAGAAGGAGAAACCTGCAGAGAGCACTTATCACGAAAACAAACTCAGAGAGCCATGAGTGAGAATCTGGAGCTTGTCTCTCTGAAGAGACTGACACTGACAACCAGCCAGTCCCTGCCTAAGCCTGGCAGCCACAGCCTGGCCAGAACTACCACTACTGTGTTTAGTAAATCCTTTGAACAGGTCAGTGGTGTCACAGTTCCAAACAATCGTGGTGGTGTCTCTAATACAGAGGCAAACAGGTTTTCAGCTTGCAGTCTTCAGGAGGAAAAATTGATATATGGAACAGAAAGAACAGATCTTCCTATTTTAAGCAAACAACCTAATCAGCAGCGACCTCCTAGTATTAGCATAACTTTGTCAACAGATTGATATTAAATTGGCCAATATGAAAAATAAATTACTGAGACTTTATCCTGATATTGGTACATTAAGCTCTTTAATATGCCATGCATTACTTAAATCTCAAACCCGTAAATTCGTACTTGGCTTATGTTTGACAGTAATAGTAAACAGATAACAGTTATAATTGAGTCAACTTCTGATAGCTTTACAGCTTCATGAGAAGTTTATACTTTCATCAACTTAATAAGTATTGTTGGTGGTCACTGACCAAGGTGTGTGGCTTCTTACAGACCTGGGAACAAATAGAGCCTCTCTCCCAGATTCTGTTTTTTGACTACCACTTGGCATAGGCAAAACTGCAAGTACTTAGGTTTTTGTTTTTTTAGGAGGAGTCTTGCAGTATTGTCACGTAATTTTGGAAGAGCATTGTAAGAACAAACATTCTCTTACATTCTCTTTACAGCCATGCAAAAGCTGTGCTTACATGTAAGGTTAAACTAGAATCATCACTTCATTGTTTGATGTTCTGGTGGCTTTTGTATTGGTAGATAGTACATGTTGCAATAGTCATACTTCTTTCTGCCTGTATAAGTCCAATTTCAGATGAATTTTGGTTTACCTGTATGTCTTCAAAACTGGGCCAAAAGTAATACAGCAGCAGTACTTGTGGATGGGAGTTATTATCCGTTGCTATAGTAGCCACTCTTTAGACTTAACAAGTATGTGACAGGTTCTGTATTTAGGATTCTTAACTATCAGTTCTGAAACTACTCACTGAAAAGTCAGTCATCAGGATTTTTATTGTTTATGGGGAAGAGATGTGCTTATGTACCAATGTTATGTAGAAATATGAGCCCTTTGCACTGACTCAAGCAAATGAGGAGTGTGAATGAACTTAACATGAATTTTGTGCTAGAGACTAAGAGAATACTACCAAAGGATGTGTATTTTCAGTACCTTGCAAGCACAAAGGGAAATTATAATGTAAATATAACTAGCACTGTAATTCCTAGGGTTTTTTATATCTATTATTTTTCTAGTTTGAAACTCTAAACCAGCAACCTGATCAAGGTTTCACCTAACCTTCAACCTTCAGTGAATTTGTTCGATAACAACTTTTGTAATGATAAGATTTGAATTAAAAATGGACATTAAAACTTCTTATGCAGAATTCTGAAGGAGCAGTAGCTGACAAAACCGCTCCAGCAGCAGTTATTAGCTGATAAACAGACAATATATTCTTATGAGTGGAGAAATAAGTAATGAGTTGTAATAATACAACTAAGTCATAGTTGCTGCCAGCTGTCCAGACTTCTGTAGCTGTTAATACGCTATTGTCAAGAACACTGCAAAAGAACAAATGCTAAAATTCAGGTAGATATTCCCATTTGCCTGGAGATAAGTTTAGATACTCCTTTTTGACTTAAACTGAAGCACAAGTAACTTAAAAACAGATAAATGTTATTCAGGATAATAGCAATTAATAAGCTGGTTAATTAATTAAAAGAGTAAATAAGTTGTATAATTTTTCTACGAAGATCACAGACTGGATGTGTACATTCCTTAGAATTCACCAAAGTATGAGAATAACCCATCAGTCTGTAGGTGTTGGTATTTACCCGAGAGCCTGAGTTTAAAGTAATGTGCCACACTTTCTCATTCTTCATTTTGTTGTGTGACACTGTTCTAATCTAGTAATGTAGCACATCACGTTTTTACAGTGAAGTATCTCCCTAATTTTACATGAAAACTTACATTCCTATTGGAGAAACTACAAATTTACTCTGTTTAGTTTTTAATACTTTGGACAGTGAGAAAAACCGGTTCTTTGAGGTTGTTTTTGTAAATACTTTCTACAGCAGAAAATTTAGCCTCTTTTTTATAGGTTTTTCTGCAACACACATTAGACAGAACATTTGTTTCACATTGACTAATGCATCTGGCTGCTGGATATGCTTAACCACAAGCAACAGCAGAGTGTCAGGCAGCTGATAGTAGGCATTGGCTATCTCTACAAACCCTGAATGTCCCTTGAAATTTGTTCTAGATTTTGCAAAGAAATAACCTTCAGAACTTACAGCAGTTTCCCGATCTGCTTTTGCAGTGTAGGACCTAAGAACAGTTTGGAAAAAAATTGCAGTAATTTAAATTGACATAAACTAGAATAGGAAATAAAATTGCAGTAGACAAGTATCTGTTGTTATGGTATTAGTTGTGAGGTAGTGTTGAGGGGTTGGAATATTTGAGAATGCTACTGGTTTTTGTTTGTTTCGTTTAATTCATGGTTGTCTGTTGCTGCCACTGTAGACACTCTTTCAAGGTGGATTTTGGTATAAAAGGTATTTATAATACTGGGAAGATTTAGCTCTAAATAATTAGGATTTCAAAGGATCTAAAATGCCATAAAGTGCAGATATGTAACATGTTTCCTGTACTGTTGGCTACAAGCCAAATAGTGTTGAAATAAAGTTAGTTTATCCTTTTATTTTATACGGCTGGTCTGGCTTGAACCCAAGACATAGGCTTGTATTGGTACAACTGAAATAACATAAATCTTCATACTTTTTTGAGAAAATGATGAAAGGTTCTTGGTACTAGAGGGTGTTCTTTCCGTAATTGTGTGGTCTCATATAAACATGTATGTATTGGTCTCTGGAGTGACTTACTCAGTGAGCATGTTTTTGTGAGCTGACGTCACACCTTCATACTGATCAAGTCTAAAAAATTTCTTTCCTGACTACCGAAACTTTGAGTTGTGCTTCTTTCTTTTCTTAAAAAATTGAGAAGTTAAAAAAACAAAAGAATGAAAAAAAGCATGATAAGGGAGAGTGAGGGCAGAATTATTTGTTGTCCAGATATCCATGGTGCAGGATTAGGAGAGGGATGGGGAGAGACATGGGGGGAAGTTGGGCAGGAAGCAGATATTTCTAAAATTGTCAAACTCTGGGGGTTTGAGTATTATCTAATCACTTCAGACTGTCAAATGGAAAATCTTTGTTAAAGTAGATGTCTTCTGACAGTGTAAAGGAAATGCATTAAGACCCCATATTACAGTCTGCCTGGGAGTGGGTAGTTCTGATGAATACCTTCCAAACAGACACAGCTGCAACATTCTGCAGGGAAAATGTTATGTAGGAGTGAATCATCTCACATTGTAATGAGAGAAGTTGTTTCAATGCTGACGTTCATAACTGACCTTACTGTTCCAAATCAGAGGGCACTGTTTCCAAGGATGGCTTTGAGCAGCAACACTTTCAAAACTCATTGAGGCTGAGAAGAATTATTTTTGTTGTGAGAATATGCAACATCTGTGCAAAAAGTGTATGGCCTCTATAATCACTTGCTGTAGAGGTGCAATGACTTTTTTGAATGGATTTAAATGTCTTGAATTGCCCTGATTACCTAACAAATTTGAAAGGTACAGAAATAGGTAGTTATTTTAGCCACACTTCTCTCTAAAGTGGTTTCCTATGAAAAATTCTAGAAATTCCTAATGTAATTGTCTGATACCTTTTGTGGTCTTTGAGGCTTACAGTGCTGTATATGTGTGTAATATATTGCCTTTTGTATTTGTATAATTCTACTTTTAAGACTAGATGTGCACATTTCTTGATATTCCCTGAAGTCTGTGGAATATCTGCATCATGTCTGTCTTCTCATGAGAACCTGAATTTGAGCAACTGCCACACTTCCTCTCATTCTTCAGTTCATTATGTGACACTGTTCTTTGTTTTAGTAACACAGTTTTTCACCTTTTTGGCAGTGAAGTGTTCTCTTAATTGTACATGAAAACTTACATTCCTAATGTATATGCCACAAGATGTCTTTCTAGTGTTTAATAATTTTGGCAGTAAAATAAATTGAGGTTTTTTTTTTGAAGTTGTATGCTTTTGTAAATACTTTGTACAGCAGAAAACATTGCCTCTTTACAGACTTTGTTGAAATACACATTACATAGCAAAGTACTTGTTCAGTTTTCATTATACACATCCAGAAGTCACAGTAAGGTTGACTGCATTACTTAAAATATGCTGAATACCCATTTTGTACAATGTGGGGTCTGCAAATGCAAGCCTGTCAGGAAGGACACTATGGCTGAGAAACACTGATGTGTGAAGGGTGAGTTCAAGCAGGTGAGTTGCAAATTGACAGGAGCAGATGATGATCCTGCCAGTAATGTAGCAGTGCTTGGGCAGCATGGTAGTTTTGGTGGTCTGAATATTAACGTGGTTTGATACACAGCCATTGTCTGCAGTGTGTCCTGGAGGCTGCTCTTGCTGCTAACAACAGAAGCGAAGGTGGCAGTGAGTACCTTGGCCTTTTCTGTGCCTCCTGTCAGCAGCTCCTCTGCCCCACTCAGCTGTGGTGCCTTATTTTTCCCTAGTCTTCCTGTTGCTGATGATCTCTCTGCTAAATCTTTTTTTGTTGTCCTTCACCTTCCTTGCCACATTCCACTTCAGATGAAGTGCTTTGACTTTCCTGACCTCACCTGGGCATGCCTGCATGGTGCATCTCCCCTGGTCACCTGCTCTTGCTTCCACCTGTTGTATACTGCTTTTTCATGTCTAGTCAGGAGCTCCTTGTTTGTGCATCCGTGCCTTCTGCCACCTCTGCTTGCTTTTCTGTCTGTAGCCATAGACCATTCCTAAGCCTGGAAGAGATGGTCCTTGAACATCCTCCATCTCTCCTGGGTCTTTGTCTCTATGGTGGTCTCCCATGGGCATCTGCAGAGATTCCTGTGCAAGGCAAGTTCTGTAGGTCCAGGGTTGTGATCCTGCATTTAGCTTAAGGTTTTTTTCCTTTCGTCTTACAAATGGAGTCTCTGGTGCAATGCTGTTGAAAAACCTGGATGAATGAAAGAGCTGTAGTAGAGAGCAGCAGTGGGAGATCTCACTGCATAGTTTCCTTTTCTTCAAACACCAGTTTTTAACCTTTTCTTTTGAAGGGGCAAAACTCAATTTCCCTTCGTTTAAATGGGTGAGAAAGGAAATCTGATTGTGAACGTTGAAGTAGGTAAAAGTTTTCCTTTGCAAAAAGTAGAAATTAGACTTGATGCTGTGATTGTCCTGGAAGTGTGTAGGATTTGCTATTTCAGTTACAGTGAATGAAAGGCAGTGCTTAGAATGGGCTCTTGAGTAATTTCAGGCTGGAATAGCTATTGATTAGTGAAAGACACGTGAATTTTGATACCTTTTCCCAAAATGTGGTACTCCAAAATACAGCCTGTATTTGGAGGATAAGAATAGCCAAGAGCCTGGTGGACAATTCACAGAGAAAGGGATGTGTGAAGATATTACAGGCAATTAGTAACCAGTTACAGAAATTACATTTGTTCCTACAGACTTCACAGCTGGTTGCCTGCACTGAGCTTGTAATAGTTGTTTTTCATGTTTTATGTTAATCTAGCTCGGTATTAAAGAATACTTAGGTGTGGGGGTTTTCTCCCAGCCCACAGCTGCCAGGTAATAAATACAGCTGCTAATTCAGGATAGTGGGAAGAATGTCACTGTGAAACTCCAGCAGCCTTTGTGAAGCAAGCCTTCACAGTGCACGGTGCTTGCTTCGTTAACTTGATTCCTAAAATAAGGCTGTGTTTAATCATCTGTTACTCTACATGTGCTGGGACAATACAGAGATTTAATGGTGCGGAAGGACTTGTGGAAGTCAGTCTGAGTCACACAGCACTTCTGACAAGCTGCCTGGTTGTTGTTCTCATCAGTAGTGCTGACTAATACTGGCAGTCCTCCACAAAGAGTTGCTTGGTCTGAAGTATGAGGCTAGGTTTTTCTACTGTGAGAGGTGAGAAGAAATGTTGGCTTTTGCCTCCACAACACACAACACAGTAAATGAAGGCGTGTCACGTATTGGCATAACAAGTCCTTGGTGGATATGATTTCTGCAGTACAAATAACGAACCAGAATAATGAATATTCAGTGCTTTTTCTGGAAAGGTACTTTCTTCATGCATGAAATAATGGAATCACAGAATGGTTTGGGTTGGAAAGGACTTCAGAGATCATCTGGTTTCAATTCCTTTGCCATACACAGGGATGCCACCCGCTAGACCAGATTGCTCAGAACCCCATTTAACCTGCCCTTGAACAATTCCAGGATGGGGCATCCACAGCTTCTCTGGACAACTTGTTCCAGTGCCTCATCACCCTCACAGTAAAGAATTTCTTCCTAATATCTAATGTAAATCTACTCTAAGTTTGCAGTCCTTACCCCTTGTCATGCTCTTGTAAATCATCTTTGATTTCACTGAATCACTGAATATCACTCATTTAAAACATATATGTAATGTATGTTTGTGTATATGCATTTTACATAAAATGATTTCCTCTTCAGCTATCAAGGTATGGAGATTGTAGAACTGTCATGGAAACTGCTGGAGCTGGCAAAGGCTTGGACCAGCACTAGTGTCAATGACCTAAGATACCATCTGAAGTAGATGCACCCAGGCACTGAAAGGTTTTATTGTCACTGGTATATTTTCCTCGTGGTTTTATCTGCCAAGAGTAAATTGATTTGAGTATAAATTGTAAAGGCTCTTGAACTTACTCCTTAAAGATATTTTCTGTTTTTAAAAATCACAATACTCATATTTTTTCCTTTTGCTTTTTTAGTTGTTAAAATGCATTGGGTTTTCGTTATTGCTAATAACCTGCAGTTCAGACTGCTAGTAATTGGAAGTGAATTGGGATAGTGTTATATACGATAACATTTTGTCAACCAACTGTCATACCAAATGTCATCTTTCAGCAGATTGTCCTGCCCCTGAAATGTTACTGTTTAAGAAATCTGCTGTAATAAATCAGTAGAAATACTTTCACAAGGTAACAGCATTGATATTTCCTAGGAAATTGTCTACTTGTTAGTTCATTGGGATTTATATTCCTCATTTCAGCCATTAGAAAATACCATTCCAATGGCTCTTTAGCAAAACTACTGATTTCATCTCTCCATGTATTGACTGGAGAAAGATACAGGCACTGTCAAACCAATTCAGGACATCCTGAGCTTGGAAGATCCGTTCTGACACCCGTGAGGTGTTTATCCCATCTCTTCCTCCCTTCTCACCCTGAACAACTGGCTTAGCATGGCTGCTTTCTTACTGATTCTGGCTTAATTGAATCCTTACATTCCCCTTCTTGCTGTATTAAGCCAAAAGAAGCTTTAGCACAGCATCAGTGGCTCCAGCAGAGCTCTGAATGTCAGCAGCTGTCCCCTTTGCTAAAGGCCTTACAAACAGGCAGATGTCTAGGAAGAATAGATCTGGTTTAGTAGTTCTCTGGCCAGGCTTGAAATAATGTGGACAGGTGCTGGGACTTAAGATTCAAACTGTATCTGCTCTGATTATATGACTAATCATGAAGTAGTTGCATTTTCAACCATTTTCAGATGTTTAAAGCAGGGAAGGAGGAAAGAAATAGAGCACAAATCTCTCTATAGCATTCTCATTTCTGCCATTCTTGCTTTATGATCCCACTTAAAAGTATGTAATACCTTTATCAGCTTTTGAATGTTAAGGTAGAATTGCAGCAAGGCTGTCAAAGCTTCCTTACAACTGGATGATACATGTTCACCTCTAGCTGAGTACTCTGACAAATCATGATTCTTAACTATTTGGGTTTGGAATGAGCTCCTTGACTCCCTTGCATACTGTGTCAAATTCATAACTTTAAGGTTCCTTGGTTATCCATGAAAACTTGCTTTTTTCTGCTGCAAGCATAGGAAGCCATGCTACAAAAACACTGAATCTAGCAATCCCTGCTAGTTCTCTGCTTTGGCATAATTACACAAAATAAAATGAGCTTATGGACAAATAAATTACCGAGCAATGGGTTTCTCCAAGATCCACACTGTATGACCTACCTTTTTCATTAAACTTAACGTCTGTGATACATACTGCAGCAAAATACACGTGCCCAATTCTTAATGAATGACAGAGTTATTGTACCTTAGGAGCAGTATTGGATAAAAAATGGTGATGTTTGGGAGCACAAAGAGTTTTGACGCATTTGGGTAAGGGTGAGATGAGTAACTTCTTAAATATACCAACGAAAGTAGTTACTAGGTAGATCTACTTATAAGGTACTTGATGCTGTAATTTAATTTCAGGCAGAAAAGCAGCTCCTTGGAAGAATCTTGATTTGCTCTTGAGATATTGAACAGTTTTAATATGCCTTGACATTCAGTACCACGTTCATAATCCCTGTAATTATTCCTTCCTACTCCAATAAGAGTAGGCAGTGTACAGCACAAGTGCTGAGGGATAGTTCTGTTTCTTGCTTGAAAGGAGGAACGTGTGGTACAAAGCACACTTTGCACTGAGCTGCGGGAAAGAGGTGAATGAGAGGCGAAACCAGAAGCTTTAAGAGCAGTTCAAAATGTCGCTTCCTCTCTGCCTGTCTCTGGGGGCAGTTTTGAATGAATGAAGAAATGCACAAAATCAGACACACATAAAACTGAGAGCTTACTGGAGCAAGGAGAGCTTTTGGAAGAAATCTCTTCTCCCCTGGCTCGAACTTGACTGCAAGGGCAGGCATCTTCCCATCAGGCAGAACTTGTCCTATGGGATTCTGCCTCTGATTCCCTCTAGGAGAGGAAGCAGAGCGCTGGAACTACCACAGTAACAAACAGGGGAAATTTAGTCCTGAAACCACCTACCACTGGACTAGAAGAACTTTTGTGGGCTGCACAGGTGGCTGTTCTACATAGGTATAAGTGCTGATGACATTTTCTTGTCATGCTTTGCTGTCAAGAAATATGTGACTGGTACATTTTGGAAAGCAAAAAATGAAATGCTCAAAGCAATTTTAGCCAAAGGACAGATTCTGTGGCATTTGCCACCTTAAGAATGAGAGGAATCTTTAATGGGAATTTGGCATTGAATGTAGAACTAATTTAAGGAATATACCTGAGGACCTGTAAGGAACTGAATGAAGAGGGAGCAGACAAGAATGTCTAGTCTAGTGGGGTCAGAAAGTCCTTGTGGTGAACTATTGCTAGAAGAAAAAGCTGAATTCAACTTCTGTAAAGGAAATTAAAATGTAAGTACAGATTCCTTCAATATAAAAAGGGAACAAGGGAAAAACAACAAAGAGGGAGGAGCAGGAAGCAAGTGTAAGAAAGTATTTTCCAGGAGATTGACATTGCCACCACATGGCCAGTGAGCACAAGGACAGAGCGATGCACATCCAAAGGCCAAAGGTGTTCCTGTGGTCAGCATCACTCCCTGCTGCTTCTTGGAAATGCCAGTGGAAGGTCAGGCATCCCAGGCAGTGCACGGCCTGAGCTGTGCATCATTCCCTCCGCAGGCACCATGGTGACCCCACAGCTTCCCTTCTGTGGCATCATGCTCTGAATAGAGTGAACTTGCTATGCCAGGAAGAACCATCCGGTGACTCACAAGGTCAGTGCCTGATCTGCTCTCAGTTATTACAGCAGATAACATTTCCTTGAGCTTTAAGCAAATGTAGTAGAAGTCTCCATGTGGTTTGTTGGACTGTGCTGTACAAAGTACTTGCATTAACCTTTTTCTTTGCAGCTGTCATTGCCTGGATGGATGATGTGAAGCTCAGCAGGGTTACAGTGCTGAAGTCACTTTGTGGTCCTTTTGTCAGAAGTGTGATCTGACTTGACCACTTTCACTCAGATTTATCAATATCTGCTCAGTGGGCAAGTTATTAGCTAGCATTAACTCCTCTGTAGCCTTGCCAGTCACCTCTTCTAACCTCTACACTATTCTGACAGGCAAATCAAAATGTCAAATAAAACACTGACTCCCTATGAGGGACTGTGAGCAGGCCACCATATGGAAAACAGAAGAAAGTAAAAAAGCAGGTTCAGGGTGCCTTGGCAGCCTTTTCCCTATGGACTAATATGCAGTCCAAAGGAGAGGAAACAGCGTGAGAGAAAATACTGACTCATTCAATAGCAAATGTGAGACACCTGGATCATTTTTCACACAGGGACACAGATGTACCTCTTCGTAGATGTGCATGTGATTGTCATCAACTGAACTCATTCCAATAATATTTCTTTCGAAAATTTTCTGTGGAGTTATGTAGAAGTTGACTAAATTATCTGAAAAGCTACATGGAATTCTATGAGAACTTGTAATAGAAGAGAAATACTGGTTATCTAATTAATAAAACAGATAAAACCTAACTTTTTATAAGCTACTGCATTGTATAGATGAAGTGAGAGTTTTGCTGTCATCGTTGATCTGTGCTAATTACAGCAATTATAATAGTTGCAGAGAAGAAAATTTGCAAAAAGTATGTTAAATGTTCGGCACTCAGCTGCTTGTCAGCTGAAAGGAAGGCAAGTTAATTGAATGTAACAGTCAATCCTCTTTCTGTTGTTAATCAGTGGTTAATTATAATGTGCAGCTACATGTCCATATGTCACTTGCTGTGGCATAAGAGTAACATGTCACGTTATTGATCACTGCACTGGAGGAGCTGAAAGCTGTTGTACCCCTGTGCTAAATGCCTTACAGAGAGGTGGCTGCTTTCACTGTAGCATAAAATTAATCTTCATTCCAAGTGTAGGAATTAAAGTTAGACCATAGATTCTACTAGAATCTAACATATGTTTAGTGCATTGTATTAATCTGCGATTTTTGAATGGTAAATAGATGTAAAAAATCATAGAATCATTGAGGTTGGAAAGAATCTTTCAGATCATTGAATCCAACCTATAACCTAACTCTGCCAAGCCCACCACAAAACCACATTCCCAGGTTCCACAGCTATATGTCATTTAAGTAGCTCCAGGAATGGTGACTCTGCCACTCCCCTGGGCAGCCTGTTCCAATGCTTGAGAGTCCTTTCAGGGAGGAAACTTTTTCTAATATCCAATCTAAACCTCCCCTGACACAACTTTAAGCCATTTCCTCTCATCCTGTCACTTGTCACCTAAGGGTAGGGACTGGCCCCTGTCTTTGCTCTGGAGAGCAATAAGGTCCTCTCTGAGCTTCATTTGCTCCAGGCTAAACATCCCAATTCCCTCAGCTTGTAAGATTTGTGCTCTAGAGTTCTCACCAGCTTCAGTGCCCTTCTTTGGACTGAAAACCAAAATAAAATAGATTATAGAAGCAGGTACAGAATTACTGAGAAGAAGTTATTGCCAAGTGCAATTTTTCTGTAGACTTCTTGAAATTAAGCAGAGATG
This sequence comes from Grantiella picta, assembly GCA_013397955.1. Lineage (NCBI taxonomy): Eukaryota > Metazoa > Chordata > Aves > Passeriformes > Meliphagidae > Grantiella > Grantiella picta. Next base: position 157,516 of record VZRM01006762.1, read on the forward strand.
TCCCAACCTGATTTAGTGTTTCCAGGTATCTGGAAATCGACTGCTTTTAATCCATAACAGCTTTGGTTGTCCACTAAAAAATACAGAGTTGTCTACAGGACAGCTTTTCTCAAAAGTTTGTTTTGTAAAAATGGTTTACTTATGCCTGCTCAAAAATACTGCTTAGAAGCCAAGCATGGTTTTCAAATTAATGTCCCATAGAAATCGATCCTCTGTCTCTCCTGTCTTGATGGATTTTCAGGCGCAAGGACTGGCCTGTGTAGGTGCAGATACCACAAGTGAGTGTTGGAATGAAGACAAAGCCTTAAACCTCAGAGGGTGTGTGTGGGGTACAGTAGAGCCCAAGGCTGTAAACTGCAGCCCCTGGGACTGGAGATAATGGCATAGTTATTACAATTTTTAAAAAGTAGTAAGGAATACGCACTAGATTATATTGCCAGATATTCCTCTAACTTTCCCCCATGTAAGCATTTTTCATCTGTGGGAAGGAAGCAGAATGTAACAATATGTATGAGATCAGAAGGGCAATACAGTGTGGTAGAGAAGGCAGCTTAATGAAGCTGGTCAGGCTGACAATGAAAGGGAGGTACTTTCCAGTTCAGATCCATTATGTCTTCCATTCTACTTCAGGTAGCTCAATCTTGGACACAGGATTATTAGTCCAGTTTTTTAGACTGTGCATACTGTAGCTAGTGAGTTTAATAATTTTTCTTCCCTAATAATTAAATGACAAAGGGAGAAACATGCTGAAAAGGGGAATTGCATCTTTACAACATTTTGTTGTTGGAAGGTGAGAAAGCATCCAGCTACCCTCACCTATAGGAGAAAGCATGTTACTTAAACATTTATTTATCCATCTGTGTCTGGAAAACAGGGAGGTGGGTGACTGCCTGAATATCTGCACTTACCCTGAGGATTCCAAAGCATGGATAAAAAATTAAAGGAAGATTAAAAGGGTAATTAATGCTTTCCCCATTTAGACTGAAGCCTTTGATGTCACTTTCTCCTCGTGACAGCTGCAGCCAGAAAGGCTTGCTTCAAAAGGAGAGCACAGCACTGGTCTGATTTCAGTAGATCAGATACAGTATTGCTTTCTGTCACTATTCACAGCATTTCATGGGAGGCTCCAGCATCATTTCAAAGTATTTCCCTTTGCCTGGAATGAAGGTGGATGTTCTATCAGCAAACATCTCGACTTCTGAAATCAGTAAGAGTGGTGGTATTGATGCCTGTGAGAGCAGAATGTCCTCCTTCATCTTAGACTGTGTTGTTTTTATTGCATCTACTTTAAACTTCCTTTTTTAAGTCCACAGTTTCCTAAAAGAACATCATTTGTGTGCAGATTATTACTTGAAGGTCAATGGCTTTCAGATTTGTTTTTTCTGGGCCAGTGTTGGGATATCTCATGGAAGCAGAGCTTTCAACACGCAAGTTCTGAGCTTCTGTAGTGGCTTTCTCTGTTTGGTCCTACATCTTTGGTGCCGTGGCTCTGGTTTTGAAGCTTCTCTCACCTTTCAGTCATATGGTGTCTGCTCAAAAGGTGTAACATTCATGTGTGCCTCTATGGCTTAAGAATCCTCTCTAATTTGAACGGATCTTGGGGTGCTTCCCCTCACCTTGGCCCTTGCAGGAACACACGAGCAGAGAAGCTAGTGGGTATCATTCTGGGGCTCTCTGCTCCAAAAGGCCAAGATGAATGGCATTTCTGAGAGGCACTTTTACTTCTCAAAGTGCAGAAATCTATCCAAGAGCTGGTATGTACTCAAACACCAGACTGTTTGGGGCAGCATGCCCAGAAATACTGGCATTTGAGTTGAAAATGTAAGTGTTTATACATCCCACTGCCTGCATTTGTCTGTGTAGTTATGGTAAGGATCTGCTTTTTCAGGCAGAAACAAAAATACCGTTCCACCTTTTCCCTTTTACTCAGATGGTATTTTGCAATGTAAGAAAAAAGTAGTCCTTCTGCATAAGGAACATCTATCATTTAGGATTCTTTTGAGGGAGGGAAATGGACTATTTCAGGCAAAGAGTCAAAAAAGACATGACAGCACTAATACCATTGGCAGCCTTCACAGACATCAGTGTTACAGCTGGAGATAAACAGAATTTGTTTGTCCTTGTTGCATGATGAACTGCATGTTTTCAGATAAGATTGTCTTCTAACAGCGTTTATCAGACTTTTCACCTTTCCTCTGTGTTAACAGAAACTCAGCTGCCCTGAGGTGAATGAGAACAAACCAGAGCTTCTGATAGTAGTGCAAACCTGACTCTGGAGGAAGAGAACCTATCCCACTAAAGTATATCCTATAGTCTAGGTGTTAAGTAATTTATTCCATAATTTCAGTTTCTTCTCCCTGGGCTGGTCAGGACAGACAGTGCTGCTTGCTGAGCGGCACTGTGATTTTTCTAATGTTTTGTATTTCACTTGCCAGACCTAATCATGACCTTGCAATTGGACAAACACTCACCATCTATACAGGGCTGGGAGGGAGCATGAAGTTCTCTTACACAGAAATGCCAGCATTTTAAAATGCTCTGCTCCTAAATGGGGCTTTTACAAGAAAAGCATGCCAGAAGCACTGATATGTGCCTTTTTCATTGTTTGTGTTGTATATAAAATATATAGAAGGATATTATCTCAGGTTGTATGGGGCTTTGAGGCACCTGGTCTAGTGGAAGGTGTCGCTGCCTGTGGCAGAGGGGTTGGAACAAGGAAATCTATAAGGTCCCTTCCAACCCAAACCGTTCTATGATCCTATTCCATCTCATGGCCACTCCTGACAGCTTCCAAAGGTCACTGTTCATGCAGCTGAATTCTGCCCTCATGGTCAAAGATCTGTCCATGACTGATTTTGTATTACTTCACTAGACAATTGTTAGAGGCGCTGGTCTTTCAGTCAGCTTCTCTCAGATTTCTCTCTTGCAATTAGTTAACCAAAGCAGTATGTAACGTTTACCTATCAGCAGATGATAGAGCACACCTTTCCTCTGTAGCCAGAGTAACACACCAAACCTTTTCCTCAGCATGTGCCTCATCTTCTTAGAGATTTGACAGTCTAAGCTTCATTTGCAGGCGATGCCTGGGCTGGCCTCTTTGCGTTGTACTTCCATGCAGGCAGGTTCATGGAGTTTTTGGGATGGTGATAGGGTCTGTCCAATGATCTTCTTTATTTTTTAATGAAAATGCGTATGTGGTGGCTTTAAAAAAGCTGTTACATAGCTGAATAAGAGCTCATTACATTTTGGCAGTGGTTCATGCTCCTTTTTCTTTGACCTCCTGGTTATTACCTTGCCGCCTACAATGGAGCTGCAGCAGAACTGAGACTGAGTGCTTGTGGCGTGGCTGAATTACTGTCAGTACCCAGTGCTTGGCTGCTTTCACAGCTTAATTAAACTTCAGCTGTGTAATTTTGAAGCTCTGTAATTTAGTAATGTCTGAGTTAAGACTCTTTATCCTTGAAGATAATCTAGAAAGTGGGTTATTCACTGTGCTGGGCTCCTGTGACCTGTCTTGCCTGGCAAGTCAGAAGTTGATGTTGTCAGCTATGAGGAATCAGATAGAGCATGGAAATCCTGATTACCTCCAGTGGAGCAGATATTTTGTCACCACAGGCTAGGCTGGACATTGTCCAGTTAGGTCATCCTCTGCCTCTTGCAGGTCTTCGTAGTCATCATGACTGAGAGTATCCCTTATGTCACCTACCCTGCTCCAGCTATGTGAGGGAGCAAATTGCTATTTTTGCACATCCCTTCCCCCACCACCAATACATAGTTTTTTATCTGGCAGATACAGTTCTTAGCAAACCAGGCTTTCCCTCTCCCCAGTGCTCATTTTTTGATTTGAATGCCAAATATATATGAAGGCAGAAGGTTGGCAAGCCTTCTAGCATCGATTGTAAGAGAAGAAATACAGAGCAAATTTCTGCTCTTGAGCTCTGTAAATCTAGAGGCACTCCAAAGAAGAAAATTATGAGATTGTGCTGGATTTAAGACATTTTACTTGGGCAGAAAATCCAGTTTGTGATGTCAATAATGACAAAACATTTGAGTGTTTGGACACAAACTTAGTGTCTCAAAGATTTCACATTTATTGGGCTTTTAGTTAGCATTGCCAGGCATTGATCTCTAAGTAGCATCAATTCCTTACAGTTGGAATGTAAGGAATTGCCCTCTTTCCCTTCAGTTGCTGTGAGGGAGCAGCTCTTTTATGCAACACTGAGCATGTCACCAGTCCTTTCTAAATTAGCAAATATAAAATTCTCAATACATTTAGAAAGATCAGCTCAAAGTTACAGCAAAGGCCGACTGGCTGGTGAGCTACCAGTAGACTTTCTACTTGCTGCAGAAGTCCAATCTAAATTTGAAAGAATAAATATATAATTGTATCAGAATAAACATGGTAAGTGTCTAAGATCAAATACTGCCAGGTAACATCTGATTAGTCCTCTGGGAAAAGGCTTTTGCAGTACTTAACACAAGGACTTCGAGCCTCACTGACATCTGGCTGACAAGGTAAATGGACATACATATTGTGGCTTATTTTAGTGTTACAATGGTGAGGGAGAAAGACAAAGATATTTATTTCTTCATGAGGTTTTTACTGGGAAGTGCAAAGGGTAGTGCAGTCTGTTACCCTAATCATGTCATTTACAGAAGTTGATATATGAACCCTGTCAGAGCTTGTGAAAGAAACAACACATCCAAATCTCCCTTTCTGCATGCTACAGCCTAGCCTTATTGGAACTAAGCCCTTCCAGCAGTCTTCTTCTCTGGCACTACAGAGCCAGAATAGTGTGGGGTGTTGGAAGGCATTATTCAAGTGTCCTATCAACTTTCAGTCATACTGTGACTCTGGCCAAGTCCATATTGTCCTTGTATCAGGCCAACACACTATTTCCTCATTTTTATTGTTCCAGGACTTACAGCAGACTTTTTCAGTTTTCCTCCTTCACTTTCTTTCCAACCCTTTATTTTTTGTGTGCTTTCCATGGAGTATTTTTTTTATCAATAACTACTCAACTATGATCTGATGATTATTTTACTCCAGTAGTGCATGAGTTTCCTCAAAGAAGCTTAAATTACATGTAATGAAATGCTGTACTAACTCCCCCTGTGTTCGGCAAATCATCCATTTGGAAAAGTGGTGGGAGGAAATGATCATCTCTATACTTGTAGGTAAATTGCCACAGAGTTTGTTATTATGCCCCATCTAGGAAGGAATACAAGAGATAGAGCAAGTCATGAGCATCTCTGTCTCTCTGTCTGTTGGGGAGTTACGATGTATCCTCAACAAGAACGACTGTTCATTTCTGTAACACTGGGAAATCACTGTAACACAGGAATCAGTGTGAGAAAGTTCAGTGTGAGATCTTATGAAAGGATAGAAGGTATTTACAAAATCTTTAGGCAAGTTGATTTTATGCATTCACACTCATTCTGCTATAGAGTTAATTCTCTGACACTTGCATATTCTTGATCACCAAATCAAAGTCCCAGTGGCCTGGCCAGGATCCCTTGATTTTGACACAAATGAACAGGGATGTTGCTGCCATGCCCTCACTACAAACCCTTGACGAGGGACAACAAAGTGGTTTCTGGACAGATCTGTCATTTTCCTTGGGAGGTATCAGCTGGTGTGTGGTCATCTTTCACCTCAGAATCATGTTTACTTTGTTCTCCATAAATAATAGGCCAGGTTGCTGCCCATTGCCTGTTCTTCCCTGTTTGAAACCCATGTGTTTTCCAGACAGGATAACAGGAAAGGCAAGGCATATCTGATGCTGCAGCCTTGGTACCATCCTCCTGAGATCAGGATCCTGGGTCTTTTGCTCACAGGTCATCTGTGTTGTGGCTGTTTTCAAAGTGCAGGTCTTTGGCCTTGACATAAACGGAGCAATTCCTTAATTTTTCCACTGGGAATGATTTTCTGTGTTAACACGTATCTACCCTTTTAACCCTCTGTTCTGCTGTTCCTGCTGGTGCTTTCACACATTTTCATTCATTCTTAATTCACATCATCCTTCACTTTGCTGTTACAAATTTCTACTGCTCCTGTAGACATTCCTATTGCACTTTTATTAGAATTCATAATCTAAAATACCTAATTTAATGGCCCCCCCAGTCTTTGACAGAACACAGATGAATGCTCAGTTGCAATGTAAATGAAGCTTGTAAATATTGTTATACTTGGTGAAAGAAACTCTAAAACTGGGGGACACACACACTATATCCCCTATATCTGCTGCAGCACAGTCTTCTTGAAATGCTGAAATATGTGTGAAATAATGAAAACATTGAGGTGGCCAATATAAACAGCTTTAAAAATAACAAAATTATGCCTGCCAAAATAGTAATAGAAAACTTATAGTCTGTATTTCCCATGACATGCTGGAAGATTTGAACACACTGCTCCCACTGATGTCATGAAATTACTGCTCTAAATTTACTGTTAGTAGGAGAAAAACCAAACTATTCCTGGTTTAACATCTTTTCGCTTGTTCCCAGCAATAGAAGATATAGATTATTGCTGACAGGAGGCAAAATGCTGACTCTACCTTAAACCTTGAAGCTGAGGTCTGCTAGCCCTGACCAGTGCTGGATATGAAGTTGAGTCAGCAGTCAGTGTTAGGTGTGTGGCTACGTGACAGCATTCGACACTTTGAAATGTAGGATGGCACGGTGATGTCACTAATTTGGCTTTTTCAACTAGTTATTAAAAGCAAATGCTAATCAACTGAAAAATGACCAGCAGGAGGTTGCATGCTCCTGGCTTTTAGCCTTTTTTTAGCTATTTATTATTTGGAAGTAGAATTTTAAAACGTGTTCTTCTAGTAACCTTGTTCCTCTTTCTGTAACTATTAATTTGTGACACCGAGGCTAAAATGTGTTTTTGATATCAGTGACTTGTGACAGAGATGCAGTTAAATGGGATAGCCTGAAAACTCCAGCTGCATTTAAGGGAGAACAAAATTGCAAATGCACGATACAATACTTTAGAGAGAACAGAACTGTACTGATCTAACAGTTTACTCCATGAGTTCTGACACAGAGGAATGTTTTCTAGGGACAGGTATTTGGACACCCCAGAGGACTCAAAGTTGCAAGGCTGGATTTATTAGAGTTGGAGATAAACCAAATTTTGTACAAGTTAGAACTTGCATTTTTTTCATAATGTTAAGATCTGATTTAAAAAAATGGAAGTTAAATGTGGTTAAGATGCCACACACTGTGCTATGTACAGTCTTAATGCAGAATCCTCATTCTCAATAAAGCATGCAGACACCGAGCCATGGACTGTGACTGTTTTTGTAACCACGCACTTCCTGTTTTTTTCAGAGCTTGGACTGGACTCTGGTACACCGTTCACCCCAATTGTGCAGCAAGTGCTGGAAAAAACTTTTTTTATTTTAATTTATTGTGGAAACTAGTCAGAAAATTTAGGACTATCTGTTCCTGCCTCTATTATAGAACTCCTATGTATCAACCCAATCACTCTAATCAAAATGCTTCTAATTTTCTGATGTCAAATATTTGCATAGGTGGTTCAAGGTAGATGAAACACTAAGAACTTCCAAGCTGCAGCTGAGGTGTTCCTATCATGTGTCTATACATATATCCTCTACTTATCTTGGTGGCCTCCTCTGGACTTGCTCCAACAGGTTCATGTTCCTGCACTGAGGACCCCAGAGCTAGACGCTGTACATGCATGTGTGTGAGCTGCAGGTTTTTCAGAATTAAGACAGAATTGGGTAGCAGTAGCATTCCTGTGGTAAGCACAATCTCCCCCAGCAGTTATGAAACAGCTTCTTCTTGACAGGGACACTGGAACTTGCCAAGTAGCTGGTGGGAAATGTTTGTGCCTTAGTGTTTTCTTCAGCCTTCAGAAGTGCTGGTTACTGCGCAAGTGCTGGAGGCTTTCTCTGTCAACTGAGTATGCCCTATTGAGGGAAGAATACAACCTTATAAAAAAAATGATTAAATGTGTTTGTGCTTAGGACTTCTATGTTACAGTTAGATGTCCATGATATGACCATGGAGAAATAGTTTTATTCAGTGCATTTAAAGTGAAACAAATAGTAGTTTAGAAAATGCATTTTAACCACTGGTCCATTACACAGCAAACATGGCAAGTACTGATTTACTATAAAAGCATCCACCAACAAGACAAGCAGAAAGAAAAGAAATATGAACACCTTTCCCCCGCCGCAAGTGTGAACAAGGTTAAGAAGCATTTGTGTAAATTGATGTATTTCTGGCTGGGAGCCAACTGGGGAGAGAAAGCAATTGCTATCGATAGAATCCCAGAAGGTGTAACAGAAGTTGCAGCATGCTCTTGGAGGCTGAAGTGTATCAAGAATGAGGTTAGAGATTAGTAATTCCAGGGACTTTAAGTGGAGTCTACTTATAGGTAGCAGACTGCACAGAATTCTAAACATGGAAGCAATTTCTGGTGTTCCTCAACTACTTGTGACAGTAAGTATAAACATTTTTGATTTACTAAAAGAAGGACACTTCAGCACACCTTTAAGGGTCCTGACCACTTGAGAGCAACAGCCTATTAGATGTAGAAGTATCTTTTCCCTGTCATTAAAACTCTCACCTCTGAAGGAACATTACCAGAGGAACTGATCTTTGTCAAATATGAATTTTATACATGGCATCTTCCAATTTTTTCAATTCAAAACTAAGTTTACTTTTACAGTAAAATACTATTGTATTTTTTTTTTGGCACAGGCACACATCATCATGTTCTTTATTCAGACAGTACATACATCTAACCCTTTGTTCCCATGTAAAGAAATATAGGGACAGGCTTTTGGCCAATCTGCCTATAGCAACAGCTACTTCTCTAATACAGTTATTTTGCATTATTTGTAACTCCCTCAGTAACTCAATTGGGCCTGCTCAGCACAACAAACACAACTGTACATAACAATTATGTGTTTCTGAGGTAGTAATATTTTAACTGCTCTTAAATCACTATTTTTTGTAACGTTTCACACATATATTACAAATAAAAGGGAAAGTTAGGTGCAAACAAAATATACACCATCTAGGATTAGTGTAAGAAAAGATCATTATGGTGGTAGAGCTGTAAACCTGTGAAGCTTACAGCAGGCAAAACCGGGCATACACCAAAACTTCAGAAATATTTCCCCTTAATAATGGTTAACAGTTTTCAGCAAGGTATAATTAGGGATAAATAAAATAAGTTTGACACTGGAAAGCACGTTTCTCAAAGCAGCAGTTTCAGTTAATTGAATTGTTATCTTTCTTGCTTCGTCTTGAGCTGGGGGATCCAGTGGTTTACTCTAAAATGAGCCTGTAAACAAATGCCTTCAATTAGTGGTTATTTTGAGGAGAGTTTATGTTCTGCAGAAGAGCAATTTAATATTTTCCCTTTTGAGATAATTGCATATTCAGGCCTCAGTGAATACAGAAAGTGATGACTATTTGGAGGTGACGACTCTTTGTGAGGTGCACAATTACACAGGGTACAAGGAGAAATCACCAAGAAGCTTCAAGAGGCCTCTTTTATAATATATTCCTACAAACCTTCACACAGCACCTAAAAATGTTGAATGTAGAGCTGAAGACTCAGTAACATATCATAAGGGTTTTGGAAAGACTACAACCTAACTTAATGAATGACAAATATGCCTAAAAATGCAGAGTACTTGTTTTAATAATAAAATACTACTTTAAAGCAGATCTTTAGCCATCTGATCTGACTGCCACCCATCTTCTTGGGAAGAATATTCTTCTAAAAATCAACAACCTTACTGTCAGGTTGCCTGCTATTTCATCAGTGTAAGCTCCTCAGTCTCCACAATTTGGGCTGCTAGCGATCATTTCCACATTTGCAAGAGTTAAAACAGTTTATGTGTGTAAAGCACGGGCTTAGATCTCAGAAATCTGGATTTTGTTCTTGGTTCTCTAGGTCACCCAGATAGGTAATCTGCAATGTTACCACTCTATTCCTGAGTTTCTTCATCTGTAAAATGGGGATAATTATATTCACTAGCTTTTAAAAAACATTTCAAGAGATACATGGTTAATGATTAAGCAGTGTGGATTATCCCTGATGAGTAACACACAGCTGCTAATACACTGACTTATTCACTTTCATATTAGCATCTTTATTTAAACATTCGCAAAACACTTCTTTTGTCAAACAGCAACTGCAAAGAAGCTTTTATCCAGCACAAGTATAATTAGAATAGTAGAGAAGCAATGAGACTGAGCTCAAGGGACTATCTGGTATTTTAAGCTCAAGTAACTGAAGCAGCAAAAAGAGTTCCCAATTCAAGTCTGCCCTCCACTGGCTTTAGCAGAACACTGCTAATAATTTTTGGATCAATAGTGTCTTTCTGTAATGAAGTGGAGGAACTAAATTAATAGAGGCTGATACATTTATTAATTGAGACCCTTATTCAGCATTTATAAAAATTTTTAATAGTAGTTAAATGATTTGTAATATTTTTCTTTGAAGTCCCATCTAGATTCCCTAGATTCATGTTCTTCAGGATTTCAAAAGCCTATCAGCATATCATTTATATTAGAGTAGCTAATTGTATGCTAATTGTTGCTAGTTGTATTTTGTTGAACTAAAATACAACATGGGAAATAACATTTTGCATGTGGCTTTAAAGAAATTTAATAGAAAAAGTATAGAAAAATATTTTGCTTGATACAATTAATGATTCTAGTAGACAGTGCTGTATGTATTAGTCAAGTACAAATGCCCTAAAAGAGACCAGCATCAGTCTAGTCTAGTACTCTGTCACTAGAAGCAGCCTGTTCCCTTAAAATATGAGAGGAAAAAATAGACCATTTATTCCTGTGTTTATTTTAGAAAGAATTTTCCATCACAAATACCACCATGTAAATAACAAATCTCTTAACTCAGGAGGACTCATTTTCCCTTCTATTTTTAAAGTAGGAAGGTAATTAGGGTGTGGGGAGTATCTTACTTATACTTACTCACACAGATTCAGCTAGGGTGATTTCAACCCCAAGGTGACATTGGTGTCTGAAATACAAAATCTGTATCATTATGTGCTGGATGATGTGATCGAGCTGAAAAGCCTCTTGTTCATATATCTTGTCATCTTCATGCTTTGTTACACATAACAGCATTTAATCTCTCGTGACTGCTACCTAAATCTAAAATAAAGGAGTACAATATTGTCTCTTCAGATGGGTACTCAATATACTCTTGAAAAAAAGGGGGAAAATAAAAGTATTACAGAAATGGCATTTTATTTGGACCGTTTAAATGCTTGAAGTCAGGGTCAGAGTCACAGCTTGTGCCAAATGTGCCTAGCAGACTTTGTAACGCAGAACACGAGGAACTTTCACAAGTTCCTTGAATATCCTCTGCATCTGCTAAAATTCTTGCTTAAATGGTTCTCATTCAAAAATTGAGTCCATTAGCATTTTACAAGAAGGAGTGAAAGGCATACAACTAATCTGCCCTTACTGGTTTGGGGTGGGTTTGTTTGTTGATTTTTATTTCCTTTTTTTTTTTTTCTCTGGGCAGGAATTTATGGAAAAAATGACTAAAATATCATTAATCACTCTGGTACCTACTGCTACAAATCACCATCTTCAACTGGACTCCAAAACAACCAGTATCTAAAATGACTAAAATGCAGTCATTCTGCACTCCTAGGAGATTAGAGATTTTTAATAATCCTAACTGAAAAGCAGCAGCATTGATTGAAACACTGATAGGTATTTCCCTGAAAGGTCATTTGTTTTCTATGCATTAGTGGAAAGAGTCTTAGAGGAACTTACAGGCATGTGAATGAAGCTGTCAATATATCGAGAAGACACATTTGTGTGTCCACTTGACAATGCTTTGAAGTTAGTAAAATCTAAGAGCATTTGTCTGGGCTAAATATGGCATATGGCTACACCAAAATAGACAAAATATGGACAGAAATTATGTATGAAAGGCAAAAGAGAAGCATTTTAAGGGACTAAATTTTATTTTAATAGAATAGTAAAAACTTCATTAACCATGAGTTGCACTTCATTTAATCTTGATAGCACCAGATGCGACTTGGAAAGGAAGAAAAGAGCTTTCCTTGATCGCATTTGGTATCTAGGAAAGGCCTTAATTACTCATCATTATAATACTAAATTGCTGATTCTAATGTTCCCAGTGCTGAAGATCTCAAAGAATTTTCAGTTAAATCTGAACTACTGAAATACAAAAACTAAAGACAGACATGAATGCTGATACTTTTGTCCATACTGGTTGAATTTCCAAATTCTGAAAGGCAGCTCTTGCTGGAGGAAGCTCAGGCAGCACACCCTGACAGGGCTTGGCCAAAGGAGGTGTGAACTGCTCCTCACCTTGTTGGTCATGGTTAGGCTGTGCTGAATTAGGAATATGACAAAAGGTTTGTCCTTAAGTTTTTGAAGTCAATTCACCCAAAGTGAACAATGAAGATAAATTAATACCTATGTTCAGTTTAACTAAATAATTAGTTCAACATTTAGATATATTGCAAATTATTCAGTTTGTACATATACATGACACATTTCCTTTCCTGACTGGGCAATTTTATTCAAGATCTGAAAATACATGTATTTCTACCTTTCCTTTCATGCTCTGGACTCTGTATTACAACTTGTTAAAAACTATTATAATGACAACACTAAAACCTAGACTCTGCTATGCTTTAAATTCTATTGAAATTAAAGCTATGTTAAATTAAACTTTAATTTACACTTTGGAAAAAAAAATCTTAGTTTCAACAAACACCCTTCTTGTTTTGGAAGTTACAACAAAAAAAGGATACTTAGGGATATACACAGTAACTGAAACTACATATAATTCGTTTAACTGTAACTTAAGATAAAACCCAGAGCAAACTGGCAAAAAACCCACTCAGACTGTTTCAGATCCACCTGGCATATTTCAACTCAGAGGTTCTTCTTTTTGCTTTACTACTTGTTTTCTTTTAGCTTACAAACAGAGTTAATGAATAGCTTGTTGTATATATTTATCTTGCAAAATCTGAGTGCATCCAAAACCTCTCTTCTCAATGAGTGAAGTGAGAGCTGTGCATCAATCAGTTACATGTTCAAATATTTCATTGTCAGAAAAAGTCGTTACAGCAGCATGTTTATTTTTTGTAGTTGGAGGCTAAGAAAGACTATCACAACACTCACTGAAGAGAGAAAACAGAACATTACATATAGTTACAATTATTATTTTTCAAATGCTGCAATTCTGTGTTCTGTATCAGAGAGAAAGATTTCATTTTCACATACAAGGCTGTCAACTGATTGCAAAGACTTACATTATCAGTTTCATGGTTGTTTCACCATAATATAATTTACTAAGGTTGGAACTGGTATAAAGGCAAGTATACAAGCAGAAACTTTTGAAAATCAGGATATATTCATTGTTTTCCTCATCTTGTTTAAATCATAGTAAAAATTTGCCTAAAATAAGCATCTTTTAAATCCTTTAAAATTTTTATAGATGTGTGCTGTTAAAACAACATATTCTTCAGCAACAAAAATCTTTTTGGGATCTGTTGACAAAGAAAATGTTTACATTCAAGTATCTTAAGAGGAAAATTCTCCTAGAGTTACCAAAACCTTTGCTGGTCAGCTGCCAAAAAAAAGCTTAATTTAAAAACAATGAATGAGTAAATATGGGTATTAGTTTTGGCCTCAGAAAATCCTTTTATCCATCAGATTTCTGCGTATCATTGAAAGTATTTAAGGAATCAGATTATTGTTTTCATCCTTGGCCAAGTACTGCAACTGTAAAAACATGCTTTGAGGAACTGTGATTTTAGAAAAACTATCTATGGTAAAAGGTAGCAATATCTCTGAGTGTAACAATTTTCATTATTAAGATGGGGAATACGGGAAAGTCACACTTCAAACCACACTACAATTGTGAAGCAGGTAATATTAAATTTTTAAGCACATCAACAGTTCTCAGAGGTCTCTAAAAGCATTTGATGAGGTTCTTTCAAAGCTATCTCACCTCAGACTGCTGTTTCTCCTTCCCTGGCCTCAGAAGCTGTAATGAAAAATAATGAGGTTATAACTCAACTCCATGTTACCACTCAGTCTTGGTTTATTTATAAATAAATAAATAAATTGTACAGTTACTGTATTGCATATATGAAATTACTACACTTTGCTTTTTGTTCCTGCCATTCTGACCATTCTACTTTTCTAGACAGCATCTGACCTGCTTTCATGTCAGCCAGCCCCAAGCCCCACGCAGCAGCCTGCTCACAACGCCTCACAAACACTGGGATCAGGGAGAGAATTGGAAAGGTAAAAGCCAGAAAACTCGTGGGTTGAGATAAAGACAGTTTAATAGGGAAAGCAAAAGCTGTGCACACAAGCAAAGCAAGGAATTAATTCCCTGTTTCACAAGGGCAGGCAGGTGTTCAGCATCCCCAGGAGAGCGGAGCCCCATCACAGCTAACAGTTACTTGGGAAGACAAACTCCATCACTCCAAACACCCCTTCCTTTCTGCTACTTCCCTCCACTTTATGTACCGAGCATGATGTCACATGGTCTGAAATAGCCCTCTGGTCAGTTTGGGCCACCTGTCCTGCCTGTGTCTCCTCCCAGTTTCCCAAGCACCCCCAGTCCCCTCGCCAGCATTACAGTATGAAAAGCAGAAAAGGCCTTGGCTCTGTGCAAGCCCTGCTAGGCAGTAACAAAAATATCTCTGTATTATCAACCCTGTGTTCAGCACACATCCAAAACACAGCTCCACACCAGCCACTGTGGAGAAAATTAATACTACCCCAGCTCAAACCAGCACAGCATCTGGCACTATCACTTTTCTTGGAAATATCCCATATCAGACAGTGACCAGAGTACATCCAACAAGTATCATACAGAAATCCATATGAAAAAGATTCTAATTTGGACAGAGATTTTTTATTTGCATTACAGCTCTGCATTCCAAGCATGTTTTGAAACTATGCTAAATGCAAGAACTCAAATACACTCACCCCCAAGTAATCTATGTCTCAATAACATTCAGGAGACGTTTTAGAATTCTGGTTATTTTGCACACGACCTAATTGGACAGCCTTAGGCTTTTATATTTTGACTGTAGTACTTTCCAATTCTCTTTGTCTTTTCTTGTCTTTGTGAAATGAAAAGGAACATTTCCAAGATCAGTGGTACTGCGGAGGAGCAGGGATTTATTAGACTAAAATAACAGGAATACTAAAATGTAATGGAAGGAACATCATTGTTAGGGCACAATAAAAATAGGAAGTTCAGTCGTAACAATGAAGAAAAATAGAATGTCTAGGCATAATATACTACCATTTTTACTGACATCGTAAAGATTCAGCCTGTAGTGGAAATATGTTAAAGAGCTCTTCCTTATGTTCCTGTGCTATTTATACTGATTTTTGGTATAATCCTAAAGTATGAAACATCTACTATAGCATCTTTGAAATCTAAGTTCCTCCTAAATAAAGTCAAGCTCGAATTCTGTTCCCAAGCAGATGAATTTATTGCAGCTTGTCAGTAAATTGAAGGAAAAATCTCAAAAGTGAGAGTGATAAGTGCATAATGGAGACCTGCAGGGATTCCCTATTTAGTTTACAGTGATTTTTCACAGTCTTCAATGTGTCACTGAACTTTGTCTCCTTCATCCACCTCTGAGTTACATGTACTGTTGCATGGCTTTATTTTGTGGTTTGCTGAGATAAAGCTTTAGAGGTCTGGAATTCTTTAACCTGAAAGGTACCCTTTGCACTCAAAAAGACAAGTTAAAGCCATCTGACTGAGTGACATTATTTCCCTGAACCTGAGACTGACACTTCAGTGATTCAGTCATGTATGTAAGAATCTCAATTGTCTCATTTACCCATAAAAATGGAAATATCTGGCCATTTTACAATGACTGTTAGTGATAATTGCTGTGAAAAGACTTGTGGAATTACTGCTAATGGAGTTAATAAACAGTAGGGATTCACATTCTTGTTGTCCCAGTTGAAACCTCTGCAATTTTGTTTCTGATTTTATTGCTATTGCTGATCACATGAAGAGACAAGGCGAAAAAAAATTCAAAGAGATTTATTTTTTTGCAACAAAAGACTTTAATCTATGGTATCACTAATTTTGTCACTCCAGCAATTGGGATTCTTGTTCTTCTTATTTAATGGACACACCATTCCAAGTGGTTTTGTCTTCATTATCAGCCATAAGAAAAAAATCAAATAAAATCAAAATCCTTCATGGAAGTCTTACCACAAACATGAGTACTCACAGCACACCCATAAAATCCTACTTCTGTCTTCTCCTGGCAGAGTCTCCTCCATCTTATGGTACCCATTTCTTTGGATATTAAGTTTTCTCTCTTCAAAACAGCTCACTGTTTCATGCCCCATCACAGGCATCTTTGCTTTTAGGGGCTAATTGTCAATATTTAAATTATGTGAATAGCGCTGTCTCATGAACTTACAGGAAGGATGACTGCAGCTCTCCTTACCACTTTGTCTGAGTCAGCAGATCACCAAAGGATTGCTGAGCTCTTAGACCCTCTAACATCCTAAGTGACACAGGAGCCAAATAAAGACATGGAAAACTTCTGCAGTCGGTACATTTACTGTTTTTTGTTTGGTTGTGGAGGTTTTGTGGTTCTTTTTGATTGGCTGGTTGGTTGGTTGGTTAGGAGAGGGCTTTTAGTGCAAATACGGTATGTTGGGCAGTATGAGACTATGGATGTGTGTTATGATGAAATAAGTGCTCTTCTCCAGTCACTCTTTTTAGTTTACAGATATCCTTTCACAGCTTCAGTATGTAAGACTATGTAAATCTAGACTAGTAACTATACAGAATCAACATGGATTTATTTGCATACCAAACACACACCCTTGTGCTCTGCTACCACTGATTTTGTTTGTGAGAAAACTGAAAAGAAATAGTAACTTACTTGCTATTAATTTCCTGGCTTCTGTAGTTAAATAAATTAAATAACCTAGAAGCTTTTAGTCAAACATTCGAATTGGCAGATGTGAGAAATGAAAGCTATCAAGTTTCTGTGCTCTGAAAATTACTCCTTGACTCAATGTGTGAAGGGAAGAAGACAAAGATGTGGTACATGTGGCACACTTTGGTGAGTATCCTTTCTCAAGCACATCCACAATAACATTATATGAAGTGCCACATATGACACTGTTAAACCAATTCTCAAAGGAGACAGAGCTGTTCAACCTTTTGGATCACGTGATTTGTACATTCAACCTTCTGAATCCCAGTTGCTCTAAAATAACAGGAAGTTTAAGGAAAAATACCTTTAGAATTTAATTCCACTATAGTGGGTCACATTTTATTGCAATATTTTGTAAGAGATTATTAACGAACTGTGCGCTATAATGAACAGTTGGTTTTGTATGTTTAGGAAGAATGAGCTGTAACAGTAACCACAGTGTGGAAACAGATCTTACTTGGCCTCATCTACAAAGGAAAATCAATTTAATACAAATCGTTGGAAAACAGGTTCCTGCAAGTCAAAAAAGCAGGTCCAATGGTTTGAGTTCTCTTTTGAGCATGACAAGCCATTACTGATTAATGAATGTGCTTCTTGCACTAAACCGGTTCAGAAGAAGAGTAAATTTGTAATTTTGAATGTTGTACAGTTCTACTTATGTGTACTAATTTGGAAAGTCTGACAACAGTGATATACAAAAAAAAAATTGAAATCCAACATAAATGTATGGATAGAAAGGCTTTTTCTCTCAATTTCCAAGTAGAATTCTCAGAATTTCCCTCCAAAAGGCATATTCTTTTGGGAAAGACATAGGTTCATGAATAGTCCCATGAATTTCATACTGATGTTCATGCTGAATACAGACAGCACTGGTGCCTAACCTTTCCTTAGGGATAAGCTATTCAGTTTACAAAGGAGACACTCACAAACTCTATGCCTCTACTTCACTTGTCAGATATCATCAAATGTGTCAATCATATGATTACGAATACCAGAGTATCCCACATTTAATGTTTATGGAAGCACAGGGCACTTGGACTGGTGTACAACAGGAAAGGCTGTGCATTACATAACGTGACTGCACTGTTTGTGCCATGGTATCACCAAAATAGGCTTTCATTCCCCACACTTTGATTATTCACAGATTAATTTGATTATTCACGGCAAAAGCAAGTTATGAGCTGGCAGAACCCCTCATGCTGCCTGCAGTTTGGTACCTGCCTGTACCTGGAGAGCAAGTAGCAAGCTAAAAGCTCCTAGTTTTATCATCTTGGAATGGCAGAGGAGGCATCCATACACTGGAAATGAGATATCTGCATATATATTATATAACTGGATTCTTTCTTGGCTCTATAAAGCACTGACCTGCTGTTATGCTTAATGTGACAAAATGGCCACAGAACTTCAAGAAACTGCCATAGGCATACCAATATATAACATGGAGAACTTCACTATAGGTAGTAGACATGATATAGCCTGATGGTGGTAATGGCTGCAGCTGCATTTGTAATAGCAGGACTCTAAAGACCTGCACCTGGCCAGGATTTGGCATTACAGCAAAAGGCAGGAGGCTACCTGAGAAAGAATGAAAATATGGTGAAGACATGACATAGCTGGTTGAGTAAATGGCACAGACACTATGCAGCAAGACATCATGTCAGTTGTGTCCAACAGACAGTAGCTTGGTGTTTAGGGCATTGCAAGGACAGAGACCACTCATTTATTAGTTAAAAAAGAAAGTGCCTCAGTGCTTATTCAAGCTTTGACATTTGTAAGGACAACAAACTCCAAGCACTGTACTTGCATTTTGTAGGTATCAGGACTTCCCATATTTCTAGTGAAGTTTTCACTCTCTGAACTCCGTGTTTCCATGGCCTGAATGCATCACACAGTCTGGTACCAAAGATCACAGAATATCCTGAGTTGAAAAGGACCCACAAGTACCATCGAAGTCCAACTCCTGGCCCTGCACAGGACACGCCAAGACTCACACCATGTGCCTAAGAGTGTTGTCCACGCACTTCTTGAACTCAGTCGGGCTTGGTGCTGTGACCACTGCCCTGAGGAGCCTGTTCCAGTGCCCAACCACCCTCTGGGTGAAGAACCTTTTTCTGATATCCATCCTAAACCTTCCTTGACACAGCCTCATGGAGAACTTCACGGAGAGGCATTNGCTGCGGCGCTGGCAGGCAGGCGGGACAAGCCCGCCAGGTGGCGGTGAGGGCAGGCACCCACGGCCGCCATTTCCCCGCCCGCCCAAGGGCGCCCTGTCCCCGCCCCGCAGCCCAGCAAGGAGTCCCGCCTAGCGCACGGCGCTGTTGCGAGAGCGGCTGAGCTCCTCCTCCTTCCCCTCCTCTTCCTCCTCCTCCGCCTCTCTGCCCCGCCGCCGGGATGCCGAAGCTCAGCAAGGAGGCCAAGCAGCGGCTACAGCAGCTCTTCAAGGGCGGCCAGTTCGCCATCCGCTGGGGCTTCATCCNTCCCCGTGGTGCTCTACCGCGGTCAGTGCCGGGCGGGGGACGCGCGGGGGGCCCTCGGCGGCCATTGCCGGGGCCGGGGCCGGGGCGGCCGGGTCCGATGGCCGCTCTCCGTCCCCCGGGCTGTCCGGACGCTGCCGGGGAGCGGCGGGGCCGAGGGAAGGGCCCGGGGGCAGGGCCGCCCCGCCGTGTGCGCCCCGCGGCCATAGCCGCGCATGTGCGGAGGGGAGGGCGGGCTTGTCCTTGAGAGAGCTGCGGGACGGGGAGGCGTCTTGTTGCTGCTGCGGTTTCTGTTCGTCTGTGCGTTTGTCTGCTTTTGGTTTTTTTTCCCTTTCTTTATAAAGAAGAAGTTTGGGATCCTCCCACTGTACTCGGCCCTAGCGAGGCCACATCCGGAGTGCTGTGTCCAGTTCTGGGCTCCTCAGTTCAGGAAAGACGAGGAGCTGCTGGAGAAGGTCCAGCGCAGGGCCACGGAGATGTTTAAGGGACTGAAGCGTCTCTCTCATGAGGAGAGACTGCGGGAGCTGGGCCAGCTTAGCCCAGGGAAGAGATGACTGAGAGGGGATCTCATTAAAGCATACAAATATCTCAAAGGCAGGTGCCAGGAGGCTGGTGCCAGCCTCTTAGGTCCTGCCCAGTGACAGGACGAGGAGCGATGGCTGTAAGCTAAAACACGAGCATTTCCACTTCAGCATCAGGGAGAACCTATGTGTGTTGTGGGTGGCAGAGCACTGGAACAGGCTGCCCGGGGAGGCTGTGGAGTCTCCCTCCCTGGAGATACTCGAAACCCACCTGGACACATTCCTGTGTCACCTGCTGTAGGTGACCCTGCCTCCTTGGCAGGGGGTTGGACTGGGGGAACTCCAGAGTGTCCTTTGAATCCTGGCAATCTGTTGTTCTGTAATAAAGAGGTTTTTGCCCCTTTTCCTTCCTGGAGGCCATTCCCCTATGCCCAGCTGTGTGAGGGCCTCTCTGGGGAGTGGGCAGAGCACTGAGGCAGCCGAACAGCAAACGGGGCTGCGATTTAGCCTTGTGTCAGTGACTGCCTGCTGTCGTAGCCAAGGCTGTGCTTTGTGTACTGGGGAGTCTGTGCTGAGGAGAGCACTATCAGGTCTGGGAGCACTTCATGGCGCCAAGGGAGTTGCCAGCCTCTGGCTGAGGTTGAATGTCCAGCAACGTAGAGTTACAGTCTCTCTCCCACCAAAAATGGTGGGGCTCCTTTTTCCAAGCTGCAGTGGAATGTTAAGGGGATGCCTTGATGTTATGCCTGGTGCCCAGAATATATTTTTCTTGCTCCTGTCATAGGGCTGGCCAGGCATCACTATCACATGTTAGTTCTCCTGCTGAGTTAGAGCTGTATGCCATCAGCTGTCCTTGTTAAAGAGCTTGACCCACTTNCATCACACAGTCTGGTACCAAAGATCACAGAATATCCTGAGTTGAAAAGGACCCACAAGTACCATCGAAGTCCAACTCCTGGCCCTGCACAGGACACGCCAAGAGTCACACCATGTGCCTAAGAGTGTTGTCCACGCACTTCTTGAACTCAGTCGGGCTTGGTGCTGTGACCACTGCCCTGAGGAGCCTGTTCCAGTGCCCAACCACCCTCTGGGTGAAGAACCTTTTTCTGATATCCATCCTAAACCTTCCTTGACACAGCCTCATGGAGAACTTCACGGAGAGGCATTTTCAGTCTCTTCCAGAAACACCTTTTCTTATTACTCCATCTCTACCCTTCACTTACCAAAGACACTTCCTACCCTCCAGAGGCGGCGTGCGCGCAACACCTCGAGAGCTCCGGGGAAGAAACAAGCACAAGTGGCCGGCAGCACCCCAGGCGGGCGAGGAAGACCCACAGCGCCTGTAGACCCCGCGCCCCCTTACAGCCGCGCGGCCCTGCTGGCACCATCCCGATCCCGATCCCGATCCCGATCCCGATCCCGATCCCGATCCCGATCCCGATCCCGATCCCTCAGGCTGCGGCGCTGGCAGGCAGG
>VZRM01006762.1:179330-194862 GCA_013397955.1 Grantiella picta
GTCAGTGCCGGGCGGGGGACGCGCGGGGGGCCCTCGGCGGCCATTGCCGGGGCCGGGGCCGGGGCGGCCGGGTCCGATGGCCGCTCTCCGTCCCCCGGGCTGTCCGGACGCTGCCGGGGAGCGGCGGGGCCGAGGGAAGGGCCCGGGGGCAGGGCCGCCCCGCCGTGTGCGCCCCGCGGCCATAGCCGCGCATGTGCGGAGGGGAGGGCGGGCTTGTCCTTGAGAGAGCTGCGGGACGGGGAGGCGTCTTGTTGCTGCTGCGGTTTCTGTTCGTCTGTGCGTTTGTCTGCTTTTGGTTTTTTTTTCCCTTTCTTTATAAAGAAGAAGTTTGGGATNAAGCTAAAACACGAGCATTTCCACTTCAGCATCAGGGAGAACCTATGTGTGTTGTGGGTGGCAGAGCACTGGAACAGGCTGCCCGGGGAGGCTGTGGAGTCTCCCTCCCTGGAGATACTCGAAACCCACCTGGACACATTCCTGTGTCACCTGCTGTAGGTGACCCTGCCTCCTTGGCAGGGGGTTGGACTGGGGGAACTCCAGAGTGTCCTTTGAATCCTGGCAATCTGTTGTTCTGTAATAAAGAGGTTTTTGCCCCTTTTCCTTCCTGGAGGCCATTCCCCTATGCCCAGCTGTGTGAGGGCCTCTCTGGGGAGTGGGCAGAGCACTGAGGCAGCCGAACAGCAAACGGGGCTGCGATTTAGCCTTGTGTCAGTGACTGCCTGCTGTCGTAGCCAAGGCTGTGCTTTGTGTACTGGGGAGTCTGTGCTGAGGAGAGCACTATCAGGTCTGGGAGCACTTCATGGCGCCAAGGGAGTTGCCAGCCTCTGGCTGAGGTTGAATGTCCAGCAACGTAGAGTTACAGTCTCTCTCCCACCAAAAATGGTGGGGCTCCTTTTTCCAAGCTGCAGTGGAATGTTAAGGGGATGCCTTGATGTTATGCCTGGTGCCCAGAATATATTTTTCTTGCTCCTGTCATAGGGCTGGCCAGGCATCACTATCACATGTTAGTTCTCCTGCTGAGTTAGAGCTGTATGCCATCAGCTGTCCTTGTTAAAGAGCTTGACCCACTTAAGACAGGTACGTGTGCCACAGGCCTGACACTTTTGTTCACTTCTTTTATGATTGGGGTGCCCAGGAAGGCTGATCCCTGCAATTCATCATGCTTACTTTCTGCCCAAACTGGTGGGCCTTTTGGGAAAAGCACCTAAACCAGGCAGGCATCTCTGCATTGAATGCAAACATGAAGGAGGGCTGGGAGCTTGATGTATTTACTGTCAAATCTGATAGGTTGTTTTGATGAGAGGAATGCAGTGTCCTGTTTGAAGGGCTTTCAGGCTGATTGTCCACAGATAAAAAACAGGGAAAAGTTGGTCTCTTCAACTGCTACAGAAGTGCTTTAATAACAGCTACAAGCAAAAGAAGTCACTTCAAAAACTATGGAAAAAACTAATTAGCTTTATTAGATCTGAACTTTAATTGCATTTCCATTTTCAATTTATCAATTATTTTAAGTTAATAAGTTTTGGGTGGGATTTCAGCAGTGTTTTGTGACTTAATTTGTTGTTGAAGTTTTGTTTAGATTTTACTTCTATGACATTGTCTGTGGGTGTGGGAAAGATGCCTTTTGTTCTTAGTGACACCAGAGGACATTAAATATTTAAGTCACTTCAAGTTATGTAAGGCTACCTTACTGTTCTTACAGTTGCACGAACACCAGAGTCCATAGTATATTTTTGTTATGTAGCAGTGAGAAATTTTAAGTTGTAGTAGTTCAGGTTCATGTCTCCAGAAAATAAGTGTGCTATTCCACATCTGCATGGTCTTCTTAAAAATTTATCTGCAGTAATGAAGATATAAGCAGATGGGAAGGGGATGTGCAGGTGCCATCTTGATTGCCATAGACATTTGGAGGTGGCATGCGCTCAAAGTCTGCAGGGCTGGAAGACCCTCTTCTCTACTGGGATTACTTTTGAATCTAGGAGAGAAGGTGTGACCCCTGTGTGTTTAAAATACATGCGAAACTAAACTTAGGCAAGGAAATAGTCAGAAATTTTGAGCCTGTAACTTTCTCTGAAAGAACTTCTAGTTCAGGGCATGTAGAAGGAGCCCAGTATGTGAATGTGCAATTATAGGTCCTTGGTGGAAGTTTGTTGTATTTTTTCAAACTTGCTTTGATGTGGCTGCCTGGTTTTAAATCAGTAAATTTGACCAGTGCAGTTTGGTTAAACCTGTTTTGCATATTTAGAAATACTGGGGGGTGAGAGGAGGAGCCAGAAACATTCACACACGGAGTGTGACTCCAATTCATGGATTTTTAAACTGTGATGCTGGACAGACAGTATGGCAGCCAAAGAACTTGGCCCAGGATGTCAGATCACTAGAGGTTGTCTTCAAAGAGCTTTTCCAGTGCCCGTGAAGTTAATGGAAGTTTTTCCATTAATCTTTGTGGCCTGTGTTTCAGGCAAGATTACATTAATTATTTATTTTCTGTAAATGAGAGAAATAATGTATTTTTCATGAAACATTCACTTCTGGATAGCCAGTGTAGTGTAGAACAGTGCCTGAATGGCATGATTCTGTTTCAAGATTTTTATTTGACAGTCCAGAGAGCAAAGATACTTCATATACTAAACTTTCAGTTGCTTCCCTAACATACATGTACTTTAGTCAATTGGTATTTGAGTCAATGGCTGGGGATAAACTCTTTGTAGTTAACTTTAATTTAATTTTCCTCAGTGTTAAAAAACATCTTGTTTGTTTGCAAGCTTCAGTACTATGTAGCTTTTTCAAAAAAGTGCCAGGATAGAAGATTTGAGGTTTAATTCATTTAACATTTAGCATTCTGCCATGCTAAATGGAGTGAACTGTTACTGAAATACTGCTTTTAAGTTCTGTGTCAGAAGTCATTGCAGAATGTTGCCTGTTAGGCCTCCAGGTGCTCACTGACACCAGTTGTAGGTGTCTCTGTTGGTAGAGCCCTGCTAGGGTGCTTTCTGAACAACATTTAAAATATGTGGGTCTGTGTGTGTAAAGATATGTATGTCTTGATCTCCAGGATAGATGACTTCCTTAATCTCACACAGTTAGTTGACTCTGAATTTTAAATCAGGCAAAGATGCAGGTAAGACATTTAAAAAAAAAAAAAGAAAAAGTGTACACTTGTATTTATTTTCTTTGCTTTCTGACCCTCATAAAAATTTGCAGGTTTTATTCAGGTTAGTGCACAGCTTCACGAATCACAATTCTCTGTTTGGTACTTTTCTTTTTCATTGCAATTTAATGGGTTGGAATAATTTGATAGAGATTTAACTATGTAGGTGTCTGCATATATTTATTTTTACATATATATATATGTAATTATGTTTCACTTCAGGTTTTAAAAGAGGTGCAGATCCTGGAATGCCTGAGCCAACTATCTGGAGGTATGTATTGGTTCCAAATGCAAGTGGAAGTGCAGATTGTTACTGGTTTGTGTGTTATTTCTGGACAGCAACAGTTGTCAATGTTGCTTCCATCCCTTGTTTTCAATTGTTGTTGTTCTTGTTTCTTTGGAACTCGAAATGACAAGTCAGCAGAATTCTAGTTCTTGGGAAGGCCTTCCTCTTAATCTTGCATGGCTTTTAAGATATGGAACTTCCTGTGTCTTTTGTGTGACAGCTGCCTTTCTAATCATTGTAGAGCTAGTTTGTGCAAATTTCTGCACTGAAGAAGAACTTCTCAGCTTTCTGGCACAAATTTAAATCACAACCCAATCTCCTTCTGCCTTTGCAAACATGGCAGTAGCACTGCATAAAAGCTGCATGAAATAAAGGGCTATATCCTTCAATATTAGTCACTGCCATGAAGCAAAGTGCATTTGGCTCATGTTGCCTCGTAACAAAGTCATGGGACTCTTTGTTATGCTGCAATGTTATGGCATTAGTAATGCTTGAGTTCTAGTGATGCTTGAGTTTTATTGAAGGGCTTCCTTGGGTCAAACTAATTGAAGTTTTAAAGAAAAGGTGGTTCTTCTGTTTTTCAAGAAGTACCTTTGGTTACTGTGCAGGACCAGGTATTCCTAAAACAAATAATTGATGGATTGTCTTGTTTGCAAAGTCATAGATCAACTCTTCTAGCTGCACATAGTTACAGTGTGTAGAAATGCCATCTTTAGGATTCAGTGATTCAGTAGAAACAGTAGAAAATATGGGAAAAAATGTATTAAGATCATATTGCAATTTCAGTAGAATCTTCTGTTTAAACAGCCAGGTTTCTGCAGTTGTTTGCTTCCTGACAGTGTTTCTATGTTTAGCTTCTCTGGTGGTTTGAGACTTGGTTTTTTTGGTGTGCATCTGTACAGTGTAAAATATGTGTTTCCTACCAGAATATATATACATAGATACCAGAAGCAGATGTTTGGTCTAATCTGAAGCTTACAGATACTCATTTTTGTGAGCACATTGGTACTCTGTAGGCTTAAACTGTACTTTAAAGGCGGCATAATTCCAGTATTTTGGGGGCTAGCATTTATTCTGTATGTTTATAGGGCTGTTCCTCCAGACTTGTGTTTTACAAATATGAATTTAAAGACAAGTACATACTGCAAATCTGACTTTCATTTCCTTCCCCCTCCCCTTTCAGTCTACTTTGGGGATGAAGGCTGTGGTGGTCCTGTTCTAGACGCAGCCGATGGACAGAGTGTCAGAAGAGACGTACATTCCAGAGGATGAGGCCGACACTTAGACCAGCTGGCTCAATCAGCTTGCTAATGGCATAGGTTGTACATAAAACAAAAGGAAGTTTATATGGACCTAACTTATTTGCATTATGGTGTAATTGAATAAATACAATTTGAATGGATGCACATTGTTTTTAAGTCTTTATGTAAGTGTAATGTAATAATTTATTTGTTACAGGAGCTCGTGGTGGGCATTTTGTTCTGTTGGTTTTTTCCCAAAATATGGTAATATTCAACCCCCATACTTATCCCTGTTAACAGTTGTCTTTTGGGTAAAGATTCCTCTTTATCTTCACAGTAACCAGAACACTGAGCTAATGTTTTAAATACTTCTGTATTCTTCAAAGGTTCCTTGCCCAAATGTTGGTAAGCCTCTGTGGCTGGTTACTGTGCTGATCCACTTGGGTTTTTTTTCCTCCTTCTTGGATTCTTTTATCTGTGGGTACAGTAAGGATTGAGAGATGTCTATGTTTGTGTTTTCTAGCACCATCAGATACTAAAAAATATGCTTTTCTGCTAAACTTATTTTTAAATACTATCTGTGTTTTCTGGGATTTAGGATGGGGTGGGAGGACACAACAGTTGAGTGCTCTGTGTGTAGGTGTATATATTGGTCTTACTGTAAGAGAAAGTTACTAGTCTATAACTGAAGGAAGAAAACAAGTGCACTGGACAAGGTATATGCTTCATTTTTTTGCTGAAGTCTTGCTCTTTGGACCATGGTTGTTTTGGTTTCAATTGGTTTTCTCCCTTATAACACCAAAGTTCAAGTACTAAAGTGGTGACTGCTTGGTTTCTGTTAAATAGAAGCTGTGTTGGGTAGATTGCTCTCTCCCCTCCAGAACTGTGCAGACTAGTTTGTATCTCTGTGGTGATTTTTAAAAAGTAATGTTTATTGGCCCCAAATTATCATTGTAGCAAAGGTATTCTGGATTTTAGTGTGGCTTTTTTTTTTTAACCCCATAGATTGGCAGACATCAATTAACAAACATTAATTAAATGTTTTAAGAATAGGAGGTTACTCAGTTTTTAATCTGCCGTGAAAATTCATGTTAAATTGTTACTGTGTTTAAGGGCTGTGATTAGAAAAAAAAAGAGAAATTAGCCAGAGGAAAAAGCTTGGATTTAAAGACAAGAATTGGAAAGAAAAAGGTGAAAACATTTATGAGAGCTAATGCAAATCAGCATGTTCCTTAAAATTCTATTAATCATGATGACTCAATCAAGTGCCGTGAGATACTGGCATGGCTAATGCTGATAGACTGCTGACAGTGGAGTAGAACGAGGACTGAATGCAGAACATTTTCTCGTGACTGTATATGCTTTTGCTATTGCAGCCTTTCTAGTGCCTTTTCTCTAATGGTAACTTGAGATTAATGTACATGCTCATATGTCTTAAATTATGAAAGTATTTAAAATTTTGATTCTTTTTCTTGACTAATCCTAATGACAATAGTAGTGAAATAATCTGTTTGCGCTTGATAGTGACTTTCATCGTGATCAGGAACATTTTTCTTCTGTTGAATTTTGTGCAGTAACCTGAGGTACTCAGTACAGGATACAGTATTCAGTGTGAAGTAACTTGTATTTCTCAATTAGAGTTTGCATTTCACAAGGGTGTACAATACCCAAAATGCACCAGTGGGTAGATGGACCCAAACACCTGCAGAAGTGTATTTCATATGCTCTGTTGTGAGTCAGACTTTTGGCTGTGTGGTTTGTGGGTCATATCCACCACATGGTTGCTGTGGCTGCTTTCCAAGAATGATAGCATTTGGCAAGAGGTGGAGAAATAGGGAAGTGTATACTCTTTCAATAGAAGTTTTACAAAAGCATGGACCTGTCAAGCACAGGCCAGATTTTTTGACCTCTCCATGTTTAAATATAAAGAAATCTTTGGTATGGATGTTTTGCAGTTTCTGTGATTTTCACAAACTTTGGATGTGCTTGTAAGAACAGATCAGTGGTTTATGAAGTTATACATTAAACGGATTCCTATGAAGAATCTTAATTTTCTAAAATAAGTTCAGCAAATATGCTAGTTTTAGCAAGACTAGGTTTTTTTGGTAGTGCTGGGGGAAGAGGGCAAATCTCTGGAGAGAGGTGGAAGGATTCTCATGTTTGTTAAGGCTGTGGGCTTGGGACTTAAGTTAGGTGTTATTTATTCCTAGTGTTTTAATCTGTGATTTTTGCTTTTCTGTCTTTCTCCCAGTAAAAGCTGAGAAAGTTTTATTTTTACTGTCATATGGGAGACACTTAGTAAAGAACAAATATATGTTTCCTTGCTTGGCTGTATTGATCTCTGTCACTGAACCAGTGCCTTATGCAGCCACATGCAGATTCTTTTCTGTGGTGGGTTTTGTGATACAGTCCTGTGAGACATTTGAATCCTTAGTGTTGGAATAAAGCCAGTAAGTGTAGTTTACTGAAAAATGAGCTGTGACTTTCACAACTGAGCTCAAGGCTACAGTCTAGATGTGTGAAATAAAATCATTGTTGCCTTCCTGTGTTTGGTGTAGATTGTACTGACTTTGAGGTATCCAGTTGATCTTACCTGGAGATAGGGATTGTTTGGCTTTGTAGTTTGTGCCTTCAAAGTGAAGGTGGAGTGTGCTTGTGGTTGCCTTAGTGTCAGGAAATGCCACAAGTGGGAGCCTTTCACTGGAGCCTGTTGTACCTGATGTCAAGTAATTGTGCAAGAGACTGAGAGGGAGTGTTGTGAGTTTGGTGGTTTTCTAGGTCTTGGTGTATGGACTGTGGATCTCCTGGTAGCAGGGTATGAAAAAAATGGTCAATTTAGTGTCATCACTGAATAAAAGGGAAAAACAATCTGGCTTTCAGTATACTTTTGTTGTTAATAATTTAATCTGTTAAGAAACCTGCTTGTGTGCTCCATAAACTCTGCAAAGCCTGACCAGTAGTGAGGCAAAAGGAAGGTGATAGGGAATTTAGCAGGTTTTTAATTCTGCTACAAATTCCTGGTGTAGACCCAGCTGGTACAAAGTAACTGTACTGTATCTCATCACAGTTATTAAACAGAGGCTGTGTGATTGTTTTTTCCCTTGAATTAATTAATCAGCACAGTTCCTGTTAGCTAAATTATAAACATGTAAACTATGAAGACCAAATCAATGTTCAGAATTTTGTTGCAGCAGGCCTGTGTTGGTGAAGTATAAAACCTGTCCTTTGCTGCTTTGTATGGCAATCTTGCAAAATGGCTGTACGGGCAAAGAGCTGCTTAACAGCTCAACTTCTTGCATTGTGCTGTAAGTGAAACAGAAATCTAACTTAATGGTTTTTATCAGGAAAAAATGCTAAATCAAACTATATATACCCTGGATATTTTTGGAAATACTTTGTTATAGGCTTGGAATTTAAGCTATGATGATAGTGATGATATTTGGAAATTAAAGCTCATTACATCTGTTTTCACCACAGGAGAAGAGACCACATCCTGTTAAATGTCATATGACTAATTTAATTTTTACAAATAACCACTTAATTGGAATTTCTAAATACTTTTCCATGATGGTGTGTGATGCAATAGCCATTTCTTGGTTAAGCTTGTGGGTTACATACATTGTTTCTTGGTTAATTCAGGATTAGAGGATGGGTTAGATGGAGGGAATGTTTATCTGCTATGTGGAAAAGAACATGACAGGACAAATCAAATCTCAGTGTTTTGATTTTGAAGGTGAATGTTTGTTTGGGATTTTTTAAAATAGATTTTCTCAGGAAAGATTGCATCTTAGATTCTGGTCACTGAATAGAAATCCAGATTGCAAAATTTCTGTAGCATGTTTTCTGATGAATGCCGAGGTCAGTCTTGAAAATATACCAGGATTTGGGGTTAAATATGTTTAGATTACAGAAAATGGTTGATTTTCCTAGTAATTAATGGAGGACATAGTACTTCATAGTTGAAGCCTTGCAGGGGTTGCATTTTTTGGGAGCAAGGGGGTGGGTGGGTTTGGGTTTTCCTCTTACTGAGAAGAGGAAATAAATGCACTAAGAAAGATCAGAAATTGTTATCTAATCATTTGACTTGAGAAGCAAGGACTTAATCAAAAGGTTTGTAGTTACATATATATATATATTTGCCAGCCCTCTTGGCCGTGATGACTTTGGTGTATACGACCGCGTACTTACCTTTCCACCATTTTTTCTTTTAAATTGGAAGTGGAAAAGATTATTAGTCACTAATAACAGCAGTAAATGTAAGGGGAAATTTCCCATCAAGCTAAGCCAACCTAATGGCTCATTAATGCTGGAAAGTGATCCTCTTCCCATACTTTACTGGTGGTGTAACTTCCATCTCTTGTAGCATCAGCTTGGTTTTGCTAATCCCATCAGCTGTTAGAAAAATCTGTGGAGGCACTAGAGATGCAGGCAGTCTCTTTCAAGTAGCTGTTGTTATTTCTGCCAAAATGTAGTGTTTACAACAGTACTGGGTTAGGGGATGGTGCTTCAGCCTGGGAACTTTGTCAGACTGAAATGTTTTCCACTTTTTTTTTCCCCTTAGAAGTTTCTTACACAAAAAAGGTGTAGTTAAAAAATAGAAAAATGGTACTTCAGAGACTATGACTTAAAAAAAAACCCCTACTTTTCTATTACAGATTACTTTAACATAAGGTTGCATTCTCTCTTTTTGGTTTTGGGGGGGTTGATTTGTTTTTTTGGGGTTTTTTTGGTTTTTTTTTTTGTTGTTTTTTGGTTTTTTTGTTTGTTTGTTTGTTTGTTTTTGGAGGGTTTTTTTCTTGGTTTTTTTTTTTTTTTGTCTTAAACAGTATTCTGGTGTTACAGCAGCTGCTCTTAGGGATATTTTGTTTCTCATCTTAAACACAGTTTCTGAATACTGTGGGCTTTCGTTGTATACTGTATACTGTATGCATGCTTTTCAACGTAGCTTTACCTTCTTTGGGAATTCAGCATCAGGATGAGGGGAGCTGGTAATCTGTAAGCATTCCAAAATCTCAGTGTGAGGTTAAGGAGTAGGGACACATGGAAATGTGTGGAAAGGCTAGCTGGGATGTGCAGGGTGAGGCTGATCCTCTACAGTGGTGGGTGATTTCCTATTTGTTTAGATAGTTATTAGCAGGTCTTTTTTTTATTTGGGTTATGTTAGTGTTTTTTTGTTGTTTTGTTTTTTTGATTTTTCTTTGCTTAATGAGTTGGCTGTCAGTTTGGAGGAGCTCTCTTCAATAGAAGTGTTGAGGTATTGCTGCTGAGTGTCATTAAGAATGCTCACTGTTACTATTGTTCTGGTTTTCTATGTGTTTGTGCTGGTCTGCCAACTCAAATAAATGTGTTTGTGCGTTTACTGATGTAAAATACTTTCTACACAGCAAACTGGAAAAAGGATAAGTTGGTTCATTTGAGACGTCCTGTAACATGCTCAGCAGTTTTTCAGTGTCCTCTGACTTCCATCTGAACTCCCCACTGCAAATATTTGTGTGCCACGAGTACCAGTGAGTGTTGGTTTCAGCAAGTGGTGCTGATCCTGGGAGCAGTCCCTGAAGTTACCACTGTGACGGGAGATTGATGGCCAGCAAGGCAGCTGCTGCACTGAAGTACCCAGAGAACTGTGGGTGGCTGTGGAGGAGCCTCAGGTGAAATAATGGCAGCTCAGTGACACATCAATGATAACATTTCGCTCCAGGAAGGGTTTGAAAGTTGACTTCCCCACCCAGCAAGTGGTAATCTTTGCTGATCTGCACCCTAAAATGTGGCAGCATTTACATATTTACTAGAATTGCAGACAGCCTGGGGTAGCCATCAGCTGAAGGGTGGTGGTGGAAGCGTTGACGCTTGTCTGTCAGTTCCAAGGGATTTCAGCACTCCAATTCTTAATGACCTCACAATTTTTGGCCTTTCAGAAGATCAGTGTGAGTTGGTTTAGGTGCAGTGTGCATAGTAACTGGTGATCTCTGGCAGCCACTTTACTGGGAGAATTGAAACCAGGAGATGCCTTTCCTTTTGGTCAGGTTTCCCCCCAACCCCCCATCCCCCTTCTGTTCTCACATAGTAATTAGGTCCAGTGTGGGATCCACTTTGGGTCTCATAGCTATTTATTGGAATAATAAAGGCCAGAAAGGTCTCTAACCAAATGGTCACTAAAAGAAAATCCCTGTGAATGCAAGCAGTGAAAAAGCTAAACCAGGCTTTCTTATGTTTCCTAGAGCATGTGCCAGGAGAGTTAAAGCAGGATCTTACGTGCTGTTCGAAAACCCATTCCTCACAGACATCTTTAAAGATGTCCTTGAGATCTCCTCATTCCTTCTCCAGATGTTGCACAACTTGAGATGACAGTTTTACCATATTGGGCAAAGCAGTGGTTTGTTTTGTTTTGAGCATCTGAGATGTGAGCAGTGGGTGGACTGGTCATTCTTTTGGCATCCCCAGTGGTGGAATGCATATGTGGACAATCAGATCACTCAGAGGAAGAGGAGAGTTTACTGACATCCTTATCCACATTCCAAGGCATGCCTTTCATCTCCGCATCTTCACCACTGTGCCAGAAGAAAGAGTGAGAGTAATTAATATTCTACCATTTTTAGGGACAAACCTTGAGGTTTGCTTCTGCTGCCTGCATCCCCTGTGTGGTTTATGAATTCCTCTGAGTTTGGGTATAGGAGATACCTGCACAGCTACAGTGTTAAGGAAAGTTTCAGTGGTTTGGTACTCAGGCTTAGGTCATGTTTTGGGGTTTTTTTTTCTATACAGTATTCAAGAATATGCATTCATGGTATGTGGCTTGTCCATACTAGTGAAATATAAATTATAAAAGACAAATGCATGTTGCTGCATTGCTCAGCAGCAATATGTTGATTTATATTGCTTAAGGAAATAACCTACATTTTTTTGGTTTAACCAAACTTGGAAAATTCCCCTGGATGAGAGCAATAAAACTAATCAGAGGATAGTATTCATGTCAAAGTGGTTAATGTGGTTGTCTCACCACTTTATTTGTTTAAAAGGGATTATTTGACTTGTAAGAAGAGCCTTACAAACAATTTTATTGGGTGTTCCTTATTAAATATAAGGGACTTGTTCATTTCTCAGGATCATTGATGGTTTATCTTGTTAATTCTTAAGTGCCATTTTCAGTGCATCTGGTTCCTTCATATCCCATTTTAAGAATTATATGTTGATCAAGTTGTCTGTGTGTATATATGTGCTATGTAGATAACTGGCCTAATTATACAGATAAATTCTTGAAAGTGGTTATTCTGATAATTGCAGGTATTAAAAACTGGATATGTCAGAGTGCCTAAGTCTTACTTAAAATTCATGCAGGTTATACAAGCTTTCTTTAAAAATCAGCTTTTATTTGTTCTAAAAATATAAATAAGTCATAAATACCATCTGTCAAATATATAAAAACATAAGTTACACAACAGTTTTTCTGGATTGTGAAAATTTTGTTGAATACATATTCAATAAGTTTATATTCTGAATAGTACCATTGGAAAGGAAATAAAATATGTCCTGTGTTTAAATTATTTCTAAATATTGAAAACATAAATAAGAAATATTAAAAACTAATAAATATTTTAAATACAATAAATAAGCTCCTAGAAGGAAATTGGAATGTGTATAAATGCAAACCATTGTTACTATTTCTAGTTCTTAAAACAGAACAACACTGTCATCTGCCACATGACAGATTTGTAACAAAAGGATTGTGCCTGAACTAAAACATTCAGACACTGAAACTCCTGGTATTTTTCATATAGCGCACGGCCCTCACTGTCTTCTCCATAAATGAAGTAAAATCTCGGAGGATGAGGTGGATGGTGATTTTCTCTGTCCAGGCCTTAGTGGACTTTAGCTTTGTGTGGAGGGATTCCTTGGTAGCTGCGTCTGGGATGATCACTTCTTCGGGATTGATCACCTGTGAAAAAGACAATATTGGGGGTGGCTCAGTTAACACGTTGTAACTGAGCTTGTTGGAGAGAATCAGTTTGTATGTTCCCAACCAGCTGCATGTCCATCCTTTCTGTACCGCAGACAACAGCCCTCCCTGGGACCTGTGCTTCCCCCAGCCCTGCTGCTGTGGATGGAGAGGTGTGAGGAATGCTGATGCCTGCTACGATTGCTGTGTAGGAATCTCTGGGCTGTACTCTGCTCTGGTTTGAATGCAGTGTCTGGCATCCGAGTCCAGCAGGCTCTGAGCAGATCAATACACCACTCCTGCTGCCTGGCAGTGACGTGGTTGATTAGGTGGGGAGGTGCTGATCATGGTTTGTCCTAACCTGTACTGCTCCATCCTGAGTCATAAGTTAATTGGCTGACATTGGAGTACTCTCACATTTTGTAGTGAAATAACAGTCTCCAAAGATGTCAAGCTTGTTTAGCTGCTTCTTACTTTCTAGGCATTTAGTCACATGTGAGACTAAGTGCCACCAACTTTCACTGATACATGGGAGCATAACAAGATGAGTAAAAGGAGTTATTTATCTAATGATGACTCACAGCACTGTGCACCCAGTACCTAAAGGCCTTTGAAGAACTTGTCCCAAGAAGTGGGACTTCTGAAAATGGGAATTACACACCCAAATCACGGAGCTGTTGTAGGTAGAGTCCAAAATTCTAGCAAGTATCTGCTTAATCTGTGTTTAGGGTCTCTCCTGCCCTTTAACAAGTGACAAAAACATGCAAACCTCCTTCTGGAACATCTCTGTTTTGAAATATGAGAGATAAATATTGTTTCTGTACAGGCTACTTGGGACTGAGTTCTGACCACACCCCCTTTTACTGGTATGCCCAGCTCCTTATTGCGCTCTGTAAAAGTTTGTATCTGGATATCCAGACAGGTATCATGCTGGTGGATCTAACCACAAGTGATGGATTCTGGCTTTGCTGTCCTTGCCTTAAATAGCAGATTTTTGTCTCACAAAGAAAAATTTTCAGCCTGAAGATCAAGACTTTTTTTCTCAAAACCTCCGTAGTTTCTACTAATACGTTTTTACTTGTGATCGCTGTGTTTAATTCTGCCCATTATGTTTACCTTGATCCAAAAAAACCCCAAATCCCCACAAAAAACCCCCAAACCACCCCAAACTAGAAAACCTAGTTTCACTCAGTGATGAAACAAACTTCCTGCAAATTTACATATCAAGCTGGAAGCCAGCAATCAGTTGCTGTCTATGACAAGGCTATTCTTCTCAGCTAGCACAGTGTGAAAAAAAGCAGTTCAGCTTCCTTTCACATGAAGAATGATGGGCATAAGTAAATATCTTAGGAAAGGTACAACAAACACACAATAGGCTTTTCACATGCCAAAAATTACTTTGGAAATAATGCCCCAAAGGACTGCTTCTGCAGTCCTTACCTGGGTGATTTTTAATCAGGCAAATGGTTTCCCCAAAGACAAAGGAAGTGTTCATATCAAGGATTATTAATATGAGCAAGAACTATGGGAATTAAGTGAATTTTTGAAGTGTGATCTTTCGAAGCTCTCCCAAACATGAAAAATGTCTGTCAGAAATTAATAGCATTTTAGGTTACCAAATCCAAAGAAATTGGTATTTTAATGAAAGAAGATTTTTTACAAGCAAAATATGTGCATTTTGGTAGGCAGCTGTCTCGTACATTGACAGCAGTACTGATATCTCAATATACCATACAGCTTGGCTTAAAAGTTTGTATTGGAGAGTTTTAAAGATCAATAATATTGTAAAAATATACTTGCCTTTTTTTTTTAATATGGGCTTTTAAAAAGGTGGGTTCCAACATTAAGAGGTATGGGCTGAATTGCAGTTCTGCAATTAGAAACAAGCTCCCAGAGAAATCTTTTTTTCTATCAGCCAGGTAATGTATTTGTTCTTAAAAGGATGCATTTAGTTGGTTTGGAAATAAGAAATGACAATAGAAAGTAGGAAGAAGAGTTGTTTCCTTAAGAGAAGAAAACAAAACTTCGTAAAAATTCTAAGTCATGAGGGTAAGATCTCAGCATAAGGAACTGTCACCTGTTTTTTCAAGGAACTGAAACAGAGCATCTTCTATTTCTGCCGGCACGTCAGTATTAAGCCACAAAAATGATCAGAGTGAATTTAAAACCAACTCACCATCCGTTTTATGGTACGTGCCAGGTGCTCTGTACTATAGGATAGAGATCCAATGTTTTGGTCTTCACTGATAAAAGTTTCTTGTATGTATTTGAGGTATGTCTGAAATGCGTAAAGTCCACTGGAGATTTTTCTCAAGCATTTATCCTGAAATGAGAGAAAGGTGAGAAAGTCATTTAGGGTTCAAAATGCGTTCAGTGCTGTGTACAGGTTAGCAGATGATGCTTATGTAGTGTGGAAGTCCGGCCAAAGCCAGCTGGAGCCGGCACAAATCTTTAGATCAACTTCCACAGTTCTTTCGAGCAGGCAAAACCTGCCCCAGGTATACAGGATTAGACCAGAAAGGAGAGTGGTTCCTTGCCTCATTGAAACCGGCGTGCAGACACCCATCTTCCTCCGTCACCCTGGGGAGGTTGAGGTTGTTTTGGAGGAGCATTTCCATGCTGTTCTCGCAGATGGTAAACTTTTCGCACATCTGGGGAGAGACAGAGAGGTTTGGTCGCGCCTTGGCGGGAGGCAGCCGCGGCCGGGCCGGGCGTGTGAGCGTGTGCGAGCCGGCGGTGCGGCGGTACCCACCTCGTCCTTCAGCCGTGCCGCCCGGTCTCTCAGCAGCTGCGCCAGCTGCAGGCTGTGGGGCAGCGCCGACCACCGCGCCGCCGCCTCGTCCAGCTCGGCCTCCCCCGAGGAGTCGGCGTTGGGCAGCGGGGCGGCGGCGGCCCGCGGCACCAGCAGCAGCAGCAGCAGC
>VZRM01006762.1:194874-283073 GCA_013397955.1 Grantiella picta
TCGTCTCCGGCCCCGGCCCCTTCTCGTCGGCGAGGCTGGCGGGTTGAATGAGCTCCGGGCATCCCTGAACGTGTATTTATCGAGGGGGCTTCGAGATTATTCATGGCCTGGGAAAATCCGGCATGAGAACACGGGGGGTGTGTGCTCACGGAGCGCGCCCGGCTTGACTGGGCTGCTCGAGAGCTGGGATTGTGAAACGGGCCGGGGGGGGCGGCCGAAAGCGGCCGGTGGGAACATGAAGTAATCGTGCTCCGTAACTCCTTGAGGGCCGGGCTGCTCCCGCACCCACCGCGGGCTCACCTGCCCAGCAGGGTCCCGACCGGGGCTGGAGCCCTACGGTCCAGCTACCTCCGAGCCTGCCAGCTCCAGCCGCACAGAAACTCCTGGAACTCGTACATACATATCTAGCTATATACACACATACTTTATATATGCTGTACTTCTGTGTATTTCAATATTTTATTGTGTTCTAATGTTTTATGAATTTTGTGTCGTGTATATATATTGGTATTTTAGCTATTTTTATGATTTGTGTATGTGAAACTAAACACCCCTGTTTAGGTGCTGGGTAGTACAAGTTGTAAGTTGCCACTTTCCCAGTGAACTACATATGGGGAGGATTAAATACATCATGTTCCTGTGCTTTAAATGGACCAAAACCCCAGACTATGAGAGGGTGGCTGCAGGAAATGCCACGAAGTTCCCTGTTATCTGCTGCCTTATCTCTTTCTGCCCACCTGGTAGGTGTTGCAGGAATTTTAAACTTTCAGAGGGACTCTTCACCCAGGGCAAGTGTGCCTGTTGGGATCAGTCTTATAGAATGCAGGCTGAGTCAAACTGTGCAAGGCATGCTGACATTGAACTTGTGGAATGTCTTGAACTGATTTTGGCCAAACTGACTTTTTTTTTTAAATATTAAATTGGTTATGTTAACAGAACATAACCAATTAACAGAACATGGGGCGTAAGAGGTGTTACAGAGAGAGACAATACAGAAACTGAAAAAAAACCCCAAAAAACCCCAGATACTTCTAATTCATTTTCTAAGAACATCCTGGAAAGAGAGCCTCAGGAAAGGAGCAGGGTTCTATTGCTTTTTATTTAATGTCTCTTTCTGCCAGTAGCAGAAAAGCAGCTGCAGTAATTTTGCCCAATGGAAAGATATTAAAGCTGGGATGCAAGTGTGAAAGTGAGGTTTTCAACAGCAGCAGTCTGTCTCTGCCCAGGTCCCCGAGAGCAGCAGAGAGGATATTGCCAGAACAGTATCTGCTATAATGTCAGCTCTCCCTTCCCGGGTCTGTGGCATTAGGCATAGAAGAAAGCATGCCACTAGCAGTACGTTTGACTAGTATCAGTTAAAAGATCCAGTTGAAATGTGCTAAAGCATTAAAACAGCCAGACCAGATGAACTCAGTGCCTGGTATTTGCTTTTGGATGGTTATCAGAGGCAGATCCATCAGGGAGGGAACTCCTCCTGCCTACCTCTTTTTCCGTTTGCGATAGCACATGGATGTACATGTCTCAGAGAGGGATTTCCTTCCTTCCACTGCCAGCCGACTCATAGGCTGTTCCCTGCAGACACTCAAACTTTTCCTTTACCTAGCCCAAGTGAAAATACTGTTCTTAAAATTATGAAAACTTGGTAGAAGATGGCTGTGTTTCCTTAATAATGTCTTTTCAGCAGGCATTCTGTAATTTAGTCGTGTCTGTAGCTATTATTTTTAATTTTGTAGACTTATTTTATGAGCTGTCATTTTCTCATTGTGTCATGAAAGTATCTGTTCCTTAGCAACTTTCTGAGAAAATTTTTGTGCTGATCACTGTTATAAAGCCTTGCTGATATGTGTAGTTACTTCTGCAGAGTGAAATAAAAGCAAGTTTCAACTGTTCCTCATCCGAAAGTCTTTCAGCCTTCACTAACTATTTTCTCAGTTTGGGGTTTTGTTTGCTCTTTTTATATTAATATCGTCCATGTGACTTTTCAGAAGTACAAAGTACACTTACATGCTCCAGTGAAAGGTGCTCATTAATGCCTTAGAAACTCCATTTTAATCTAGGACAAAGCATAGCATTCAAGGGAAGAAGGAACTGGAATGTACACAATAGCATTAAAATACTTCTTCTATTGCTCTGGACAGTTTTTTATGGAAAATCACTTATTTAATTGGTACTGTACATAGAAGAAATACTTTTGCACTGATCTGTCTATGATAATGGTTAAATTTTGGGGAGGACTTACAGGAGGTCTGCACTGTATTACTAATTAATCTGCACTGTGCTACAATGAATTACACTGATTCATCAGTAGTCATGCTATTCAAAATTTAGTAAGCCCTGAACAAACAGCAGTTGCTCATGAGTTACCTACAAATCAGGAGATCTGCCTGGTATTAAAATGTAGGAGTAGTATTACTGAGACTCTAAGGCAGTTTCTAAATACGATGGAATTTCTTTCCTGCATAGTGTCTTTGTAATACTGCAGATTACTGTTCCTGCATCCTTTTATTTCTATTGCACTTCATTTCACTGTCCACGTTATTTCTTTTTCTTTTCAGTTATACTATCAACAAGATGGCTGCATCCTGGCCTGTAAAAACTTCCTAAGGTGGGATTTCAGAAATTCGCAGTGTTAATCCAACTTTTTCTTCTGTTTGAAAAATGTATGTTTCCTTAGGAGCAGAGGGACCAGTGCTGAAAGCTGTAAAAAATCTCTCCTCTCAGATTGTCACACATGCAAATTGTTCCTGGGTCCAGTCAAGGGTCAATTTATAGCCAATCCAGGAACATCCTATATGTGTTTTCTAGAATCAATGTGCAACTCATTGACCCGTTCTGGAAAAGGTTATCTTTCTTATAGAATTATTCTGCCTGGGAGCAAGTCCACTTTTACTACTGGGAGCTTTGCAGAGAGCGTGTTTTCAGGAGAGGTTTGTGACACCAGCATGGAAATGCTATTGTCCCTGAAGAATTCAACAAACTGCAGAGCTGTCATGGTCAAAGCTTGTCTCCCCTCTTCTGTCAGCTGTCAGCCACATGTCTGCAAGGAGCCGGGGTAAAACGCAGTGCCATTGGCAGCAGCAGGATACTTTGCTTGCTGAATGCTGTAAGTCAACATAAATGGCATTCCTAGATGGAAAAATAAGGTCTTTCAATAAAGTAGGATTAGTAGGGTTGCAGTAAGTTCTACTCCAATTTGTTGTGTTTGGTTTGACTGTCTTTTTCTTTCTAATAATCTCCACTATTTTACAGTTGTAAGAAAACCAGTAATGTTTATTTGGGGATTATGACTTAAAATAGTACTGTTGGTAGTAAGAGAAGAAATACAACTGAAAATGTGGTGTTCTACCATAGAAGTGCTCGATTGTGTGTGGAAGAAAATACCAATTGTCAGTAGACCATTCAAGTGGGATCATGACAATCACTAAGCAAATAACTTTATATTTTGAGTGAGGAGGAAAGCTAATGTCTGGTTCCCCTGACATATTTTTGGTTGAATTCCTCAAAGCTTGTAGTGAGGGAACTTGAATTCCTACAGATCTTGTAAAGACTGTTGGAGTTCTTTGTAATGTTAAACCAAGCTGCCCTGTGCTGTATTTGAAGTGAACAGGTTGAACAGGTCAGTAATACCCTGTGTTCATGTTTCTCGTAAGCAAACATTGCTTTGACAAGCTGCATGTCACCAAAGAGTGCTGGTGCACTTGACTAACGGCCCATTGCTTTTGTGGCTTTGCAACTTCTTTGCTTCTCTGTTGGTTATTTGCCAGGTAACTGCAAAGTTGTTTGGGGATTTTTTGGTGAAAAGCTTTAGGGATTGCTCATTTTTCTTTCCTAAAGGAAGACTTGCATAATTTTTAAACAAGACTAAGATGTGTAGTAAGACTTGAATTTTTTTCTTGAGTGTATCATATGCAAATACCATGAATTTCCTTGCCTTAAGCTAAATCAGAGGATTAGAGCAAAAATTTTTACTTACCTTTCAATTATGTCCTGATTTTCAGCTTTATTTACCTAATTTCAAGAAGACAGATAATACCAGGGTCTTCCCTAGTCAACTTCCAGCACACAACAACTTCCAGCTGTGCAGTCTTAGGTGAAAGAGGTCCTAGAGATAGCTGTTCTTGGGTAATATCTGAATGCTACAAGACACATGTAATGCTAAATAGACACATGTCCTTCATGTCAGAATGATTGCAGGTATTTTAAGGCTGGAATGGGAACATTGTGGGACTTGACAGTGAAACTAGATTTGCACTAGGAGCACTTTGCTGCTGTGGCTGCACTGATAAATAGCATCAGGAAGCAATTCGACAAACTTTTCCCATGGAAGGAAGGTAGCTGTTGCTTTGGCTCCATCATGGTGTAGTGTGCCTGGTGTGGTGGGTTGTCCCTCTTCACAGGTCTTCATGAGACACCAGAGCAGAGAACTGGCCAAGTTAGAAATACGCTGGTGGCCTTGGGTGTTTCACAAGCAGCATGCTGTTGTCTGCCTTGTTTGTGAGCATCACCCATGAGGGCAACCCACTCTTTTGACAGGGATCCCATTTTGTCAGCATTGTGTTTTGAATTGTTGCAGAGCTGTACTTCTAAAGAATATCTATGTCACCTTTTAAAAATTAATTAACTGTAAGTTCCACTTTTGTTTAAGGAACTTCTCAGTTCCCTTTGAGCTTGCTTTCTAAACATGAAAGATGAAAATTCAAAGCAGTTTTATGACGAAGGAGAAGATTGAGGTATTTCAGTCACCAGGGAAAATGACGCAGCTGAAAAGAGAACACAGTGAGGAGCCTTATTGTATGGGAGGTACTGAATGGTGTAAGTATTTATCTTTATTTATCTATTTATTTATCTTTTGCCATTTTTAACATGGTACATTAGATGTAGATTGTGTTTTGCAAAGCATTCAAAAGGGGTGTTTTCCCTCCAAGGAACTTGTTCAATGCCAGAGTAAACTGAAGGGTGTCAATGTTTATAATCCCACTCATGAATGCATACCAAGACTCGTTCACCTCAGTAAAGAGGATCTCTTTCACTCTTAAATAAAAGTTCATGTGTCATTCAATGAGACATCTGTAAATCTAAATGTGTTTACCCTTGTTCATGCCCAATGGTTTTATGGCCATAATCTCATTATCAGACTATCATCTTGCTTGGTTTGACATTTAGCTGTGCATTGTCTTGCATTATCGTTCTGCTTTTCCTGGTGATTGCCTTTCTGTGACATTGTAAATTGCCTACACATAAGCCAAGTCACTTAACAAAATTTTAATGTTTTTTCCTGAATAGCAGCAGTTTCTCTCTGCAGTGAGGAGTTGGGTGGTATCAGTGGTAAAAGTATTGTAACTCCGTTGTCAGAGTGAGGTGCAAGGCTTCATTCCTTTTGGGAGATAACTTTTCAATAGCACTTTATACGTGTTGGAAGTTTCTCTTAGCAGATGGGTAATTAGAAAACCAAAATGCACTGTGCACCTTCAATAGGTATTTTGTGCTTTCATAAAGGTTTTCTAGCTCAAGGATCCTGGAGTGGCACAGTGAAGCTGCTGTGGAGTTTGCCACTTTGGTCATTCAATTTTGTTGAGAAATCTGAGTATCACTAATCAGAAAATGCTTTACACATTGGGGGATTTGAGTCCTTCTTCCTTTCTGGATGAGCTCTAGCAAACTCCTTTGTTGCTCTAAACTGAATTTGTTTAGAACCCACTTACCATAGCAGGAACCCTTTCTAATGGCATGCTAGCACACTATAATAGGATTAATGGGTTGTGC
Source organism: Grantiella picta (assembly GCA_013397955.1). NCBI lineage: Eukaryota > Metazoa > Chordata > Aves > Passeriformes > Meliphagidae > Grantiella > Grantiella picta. The sequence continues at coordinate 200,638 of VZRM01006762.1, forward strand.
TGGATCTGTAATAGTCATTCTTCCCGCATTGCTGTTCTTGAAGCAAAAGTGTCCTGAGGGCCAGGTTAGCTATAAAAACTTTGATCCCCTCACCAGAGGATTTGAGTGGTCTAGGTACAACTAATTTTTTCCTTCAGATGGCCAATTAGATGGTCTGATGCTTTTTGTTTAGATTACTCAACCAGGATGTGGGAGATGTTGAATCATATCCCTTCCTTATTTAAAGGGATTAGAACCCAGATTTGCTCCTTTACAGGAAAGTCTCCCAAATCCTAAGAAGAATATTGGCCAAGATGTTTTTCTATTTCTCATATTAAAGTGAACCATATTTTTTTGTCAGAAAGAGAAAATCAGGAGCCTGTATGCCACCTCAGTGGGCTGACCTGGATTCCAAAAGAAGGTTGCTCAAATATGTAGTACAAGAAATTCAGACTTTGGGCAGAAATAGAAAGTGATTTCCAGGGACACTCTGACCTCAGAACTGTTGAGTAAGCCTTGGCAGGGCTGAAGGCCTCACTTCCTCCATGGGCTACTTTTTGGAAGGAAGAGCTGGTTTGTATGATGAAACCCAGTAGGACTTGGTGGCAGATCCTCCCTGGCAAAGGGTCCTGGCTACCCAGGAGTCACATCTGCTTCCTGAGGGGGAAAAACTCCTCTCCCTGGGGTTTCTTTTGTACTGGTGCAAGACACCAGCTCTCACATGCCCCTTCGTAGGCAGAGGCTCTGTGCATGCCTGGCAGGGAAACACCACAGCTCTGCCTGCTCTGGTCAGGCGCTCCTCGCTGTGAAGTCCCCTGGTATTGTTCGTCAAAAATGCAGAATGTACTGTTTCCCCTGCTGATGTTAAAATTACATGTGAAACCAAAAGTTAAAAATAAAAACCAGAAGCAGTCAAGCTGAACCACTCTGATACAAAAGCATCGCCTTCCCCCCAGCCCTTCCCGACAACTGACGCTACACCCAGCCCTTCTTTACGGCTGCAGCTACGTGTGACAATGACAGTTTTGGTGTGGACAGGGAACTTGTTGGGAATCTCCCTTTGTACTTTTGCTCAGCATCATCAACCCTCATTCCCTGCTGCTCTTACTTAGATCTTCATTGAGATTTACAAATGCTCAAATCTTGAGATTTCTATGGTCTTCTTTTTTTCCTGATACTCCTTGTCTGGACTTGTCAGTATTTTGGAAGTACCTAGACTTTCAAAACATGCCTATGTGAAGGTAACAAGGGGTATTCTCTGTATTCCCTATGAATAAAGGAACTGGCAAGGAATTTGCAAACATGAACAGAGGGCAGAGGCCTTGGTCAGAATTACAGGCATTTTTAAGGAAGGGTAAATTAAACTCTTGTGTTTCATTTCACACTATTTTCATAATTTGTTTGCAATAGTCTATGCAATTGTTCTTGTGAGAAGTTGCGTATTTTATACATTTTGCAAAATTAGTGCTTTCTAAAATTTGACTTCTTACTATTTTTTTTTTAAAGTCACATGGAAGACACTCCGTGGAGACTGCTGTGCTCTTACCAACTGCATGTTAAATCTCTCCTTTAGCCTGGGTACCACACAGCTATTTAGTAAAATCTGCTGCTTTCTGCCTAACATTTAGCATGTAACATTTAGCTTGTAACAGTTCTGCAACTGTTACAAGCTGCTGTACAAACACAAAATCATACATTAGTGTGCTGTCCCCGGGCTTATTTATTATTCAAACTTAGTTTAAAGCTCTTTCAATGAGCCCTGCTGACTCCTGGGAAGTGGGGACATGCTACCAAACGGGTACAAATATGAGAAGGATGCTACCAAAAAAGAGTGTTACTGCCAGTCAGTAGTCTGACTTGTGCCACGAGTCTCTTTTTCTCACCACCTCCCATGGGTGTCAGCACTGGTGTTTGAGCTGTTATGTCAGGCTGGGGAGAGGAACTAGTTGGAAACTAAGCCACCAAAGGAATTCAATGGTTTTCATTAGGATCCGATCTGTGATCTGAGTGACTCTCTGTCTGCCTGAACATTTGTGTCAGTATGATGGAGCAAGTTGCAATGCCTGACTCCTGGGACAGTATCAATAACAAATAATAAAATTCACTGTGGTTTTGTCTTGAAACATGAAAAATGTTTCACCTCGTCTCAAAACAATGTTTACCTCTCACACCTCCAAAGCACTGCACACTCTTGAAAACAGATTAAAAAAAAGAAAGTTTTAATACATTGATGTGGTCATCACTTTTTATTAACAAACAAAGCTAGTAGCTAAAGTCAATTTGAATTAATGAGGACTTTTGTCTCCCCACCTGCTTTCAATTCCAGACAATATTTAGAAAAAAATTTTATTAATATTAATATTAGTCCCCAAGGGGTCTTTTTGGTCAGCTGTACCCCCTTGCCCATGGAAAGCCATTGCACATGTTTAAACTGCAATAACTCCACTGATTTTGATAGAACTTCTCTTGCCTAATGAAAGACCAAAGAGAGTCATGCAACCACATGACTACCGTCAGTGTATGCTTTGCCATCTGAATAGGTAAGTCCACGGCTGTCAATTTCTTCTGCTAAGCAATGTGATGGGGTTGCAAGACCCTTTAGATGGCAAATTTCATGAGCTGGTAACCCCTGGAAACAGAGCTTTTGAAAGGAGCGTTGATGTGTGCACATGTAGTTTAACCAGAACTCCCAGTGCTCTTGGTCTACAGTGAACTTCTGCAGAATAAAAAGTCTGCAAAAAGTCAGAAAAACAAAGCTGACTTACCTGGCTTCTGATGATGATGGAAAAAATGGATGGAAGGCTCCTTTAACATTTCTAGGCTTCTATTACTTTTTGTTCCATGTTTCATATCTTCCTTACTGTGTCCCTATAAGGAAAATTTTTATAAATAATTTCAGGGAACTGGTCACAGGGGTAATGAAAATATCTGCTTCTCAGAAGGGTAAGATCGGTGTCACAGAAAGGAAAAGTTGTTTTAAAACTTTCTCAAAGATGTAGTAAAATTACTGTAAGAGGGTTAATTCAGTGGCAACATTTCTATTGAATTCATTATGAAACTGGCACTCTTTTATATGTAAAAGGAAAGACAAACAAAGTGGAAAATGGCTTCTACCACCCCTCCCAATATCTTTATAATTTGTTCACTCTCTTCTGAGCCTCAGCTCCTACTCATCAGGCTTTAAGGAAACTCTTTTAAAAGCAGTACCATCAAAATCAAGGCTAGGATAGTAAGAAATATACTAATTTTTTGAGAAACTACAAAGAGGAAAATAAGCCAGATGATATCAGAAAAGGAGGAATTACTAATTGCAAATATTAGATGACATCTGTTTGAAATCCTTTGTTTGCCATTGACGCAGGACACTTCTTTGCCAGAAGACAAAGTCACTCTGCCTGTTCTGCCACTTCTTCCTTCGAGTTGGTCCCTTAAGCACTAGTAATCTTGATGTAGCCTGGAGTAACTCTTCTTAGAGTGTGAAGATTAAATGTAACAAAGTACATGATGGGACCATGGCATTTCATAATTCCAAAATGAAGTCACAGGTTTTCTGTAGTAACAGGCTTTATATTCTGAAACAGATTTTCTGTGGCCACTCACCAGAAGTGATACTAATTGTTAAAGATTTTGAAATAGATTTTTTTTTAATTTGAAAAAAAGGTTGTAACACTTCTAATTTGTTTAGCCTTTTCCTGAATAGCTCCTCCTGACATCTGTAAGAATCTGGAACCCCACAGTCCCTCGATACTTCTGAGGTTTGCTATTAGTTCCCTACTGATATGTATATTTTTGGTATCCTGAACCCCCACCCCTGCACCTAGATTCTGCTTCACCAAATGTGTTTTCCCCAAAATCTCCTTTTGCCTAGGATGTTCCTTTTTGTGGTATTGCATGTGGTGGGCTTCCTTTCAGTCTAAAAACAGCATCACACTACAAAGTATAGACAATTTTAGGCTTTGACCTGGACTGAAAAAAACATGGAATATCATTTCCTCAGATAGCATCAGACAGTATTTATTTCCCTGCTAAAGCGCTGGCAAAGTACTTTGGAGCAGCTCATGCACATATTTAGTCTACTTTCTTCTCTTTCCTATTGTATTTTTCACTTCTGCTTCTTGCTTTAGCATTTGTAGCCTGTCATTCTCACCAAGAGTTTACTAGGAAGAAGAAGGTCACATGAAAATCATCCTTACACTACCACTAGCCAAGGCTACTCTGCAGTCTTGCAAAGGAAATATCAGCAACAGTTTTTGTCACCTCCATTTTCTTCCCTTCAGTCATCTGGAATGGTTTTAGTAAATCATAAGTTATTTATATGAAATAGAAAAGATTTCTTTTAGCTGTGAATGCTCTAAAGGAGGGTTTCCTGGCATTTCCAAATTGTGGGACAGCTGTGATAGCTGCTCAGACTTTTGTCTTGACCACAAAGTGAATTAGTAATGAGAGTCTAGAAAGGGGTTCTTTTGGTGCTAAAATGGGGCATATTTAATGAGATGGCTATTTACAAATTGAATGCATATTAGGTGACATGTAAGTGACCACTACAGGGGACCACTGGCTCATGATGTCCCTTGCTCTGGAGCTCGGTGATGACATTACACCTCAAACACAAAAGTCTGGGGCAAGGGACTGCCGGCATCGCCAAAGGGCCTGGCTGGCACTGGGTGCTGCCGCAACGCAGATGATTCAGAAGCCACAGAGACAGATTTCTGAACCACAGCTCCTGACATCCACAGTGTCATCCTCAGTGACGCAGCTGTCCACTTCCTGATGTAAAAAAGGAGTGTGATTTCTTCAGCTCTGTCTGATAGCTGCACTATAGACAGCATTGTGCTGTGGTGTAGTCAGCTGTGCTGTATGTCAGCTATGCTGAGTAACGAGGGGATGCTGGCGCTGGTTCCCTCTCTGGGAGGGGAGAGCATTCCCACTCCTTGGATTCGAGCTTCCCCAAGCTGATTAACAGCCAAGCTGCTGAAAACTCCACATAGTGTTTGCAGACTCAGAGCTAGGGGAAGCAGCTCCTCTCTGTCCCTGCTGTAGGTCTGACAGCACAGGGATCGCACTCCTCTCTGTGGCGGAGAAACTGGCAGAGGGATGGTCTCTCGTGTAGGCCTTAACGTTGGCTCTGAAAGGAGCCAGAGGATGGCCTCGGGCACTTCACATGGCCTGGAATTGTTCCTGATTGTTGAAGCATCTCTGTTTGCGTATCAATTTCCCCAGCTCCTTTTGCAGGGCTGTCTTAGAAGTGGAAGAACAGCAAGCAAGTTCTTAGGCCCGTGTTTCTGAGAGCGTCTGGCACTGCTGGTGGCTGCAGGGCTGCACAACAGTGGGACAAAGGTGAGGATGTCTGCTGGGCCTTTGTCCTACAACAAGGCTTTCAAAGGTATGTTGTGTGGAGCCTTAAGCTTCAGCACCCATTTCTCAGCACACATGGAGCTGGCAGACGTAATTACCTTCCTCTCAGGCAGAATTTTATGCAACATGGCAGGGATATGTTAAATGTTTCCTGAAAATAAATGAAAGCATCACAGTCTGAGCAAGAGAGCACCAGGAGAAACAAAACCATGCAATATCCTGGCACAAAACAACGTGTTTAGGCATAGTAGTCAGTTTTTCATAAATAATTTAGTTTATTCCCATTACAAATAACCATTCATATATGCATGGTTTGTGTCATTTCTCTCTGCTGATGGCCAGCTTTCCAGTCTTTTGTATTTTATTAATTACAGTTAGTTTACAGTACTGATAAACCTAAATTTTGGCAATTCACGTGATAGTAGATACCACTTTTTTCTAAAACAAATAGCATTACCCACAACATTTATGTTACCATTGAGCTTCAACAGAATTTGAGATTATTGTTGTTGGCAGCTTTTCCTCCTGTGATGGTTTAGGTGTTTTTTAAATAAAGGTTTTGTAAGGGACTAAGCAGATGAAAGAGTTGCGTCTGGTTTAAATTACTAGGATGAAATTTCAAAATTAGGATGCTTATAATATGTTTTAAGCAGAGGATTGGGGATTTCATTCACAACTCTACTTGAACTTAAGAAGTGAAACTGTTTAAATGTGGAGTATACATCACAGCTTGTTTAAAAATCTGTTTCTACATGGAGATACTTTATATATTACAGGATAGAGTTTTGCCTCTACAAGAAGTGTTCAGTAGAATTGAGGGGATGCCAACAAAATGCATCTTGTTGATATTCCCCATATTGCAAAACTATTTTAGCTACGGGTATTGTAAAAGCAGTGCTGGTAATTATCTTGCTGGGAATCGCTATTGAAAATGATAATACTACAGGGATAATCAGACATGCCTCAGCAAAGAAAGGGATTAGAAGGAAATTGAAATTTCTGCTATTGGTATTTAACTCCTCATTCATGATTTGACCTCTACTCATCATTGTTTTTCCAGCTAGTAACTCCAGAAATGAGACTACAGAGCTATCGCAACATGTTGGATCTCCATAACCTAACAGATAAGCTCTGATAATAGAAATATTGTTGAAGAAATTCCTGCCTTCACAGCTATGGACATAGTGCCAACTATTGCTCAATTTGTGTCTTGTTGCATGCTTTTGGGATAATCATAAGTAAATTTGGCTCTCAATAATTTCATTATCAGTCATGGCCAGCACAGCTTCATGAGAGGAAAGTCCTACTTATCAAACCTGATTTCCTTTATGACAAGGTAACCCATCTAGCTGATCAAGGGAGGCCAGTTGATGTAATCTTTTTGGATTTCAGTAAAGCTTTTGATACTGTCTCTCACAGGTTCCATCTGACAGAGTGTCCAGCACATAGCTTGATAAACACATCATGTGGTGGGTGAGCAACTGACTCATGGGTTAGGCACAAAGAGTTATAGCGAATGGGGTGACATCAAACTGGGGACCTATCACTAGCAGGGTCCCACTGGGCCCTGTAATTGGCCCTCTGCTCTTCAACCTCTTCATAAATGACCTGGATGCAGGAAGGGCTACTCAGCAAGTTCACAGATGATACAAAACTGGGAGGAGCCTCAAAGGCAGGGAGGCCCTGCAGAAGACCTCAACAAATGAGAGGCCTGGGCAATCACCAACCATATCAAGTTCAAGAAGGGGAAGTTCTGGATTCTGCACCTGGATTCTGATCCAGGGCAACCCTGGATGTATGGACAGACTGGGGAATGAGAAGCTGGAGAGCAGTGTGTGGAAAGGGACTTGAGGGTCCTGGTCAATGGCAAGTTGAACATGAGTCAGCAGTGCCCTGGCAGCCAGGAGGGCCAACAGGGTCCTGGGGGCATCAGGCACAGCATTGCCAGCCAGGCAAGGGAGGGGATTGTCCTGTTCTGCTCTGTGCTGGAGCAGCCTCACCTTGAGTGCTGGGGGCAGCTTTGGGTGTCACAATGTAAGAAAGAACTATTTGAGAGAATTCGAAGGAGGGCAATGATAATGGTTAAGGGCCTCGATGGGAAGACACATGAGGAGCAGCTGAGGGCACTTGGACTGTTCAGCCTGCAGCAGACTGAGGGGAGACCTCACTGCAGTTACAACTTTGTCCTGAGGGGAAGAGGAGGGGCAGGCACTGATCTCTTCTCTGTGGTGACCAGTGACAAGGGATGGCCTGAAGTTGTGTCAGGGGAGGTTTAGGTTGGATATAAGGAAAGAGTTCTTCACCTAGAGGGTGGTTGGGCACTGGAACAGACTCCCCAGGGAAGTGTTCACAGCACCAACCTGACAGAGTTCAAGAAGCATTTGAACAATACTCATGGGACATGGTGTGATTCTTGAGGATGGTGCTGTGCAGAGCCAGGAGTTGAACTCAGTAATCCTTGTGGGTCCCTTCCAACTCAGCTGATTCTGTGATTATGTTTCTGGCATTTTGGTAGTTCAAAATGCAGTGAATGTATTTTTTTCCCCAGAAAACTCCTGGATTATTGTGAAGCAAAGTGTGCCTCTGAATTTGGCAGGGAGTGGTACATGAAAGCATAGTTCTGGTAGCAAGTATTCCTAGTTTCAGACCTCTTAGGTAAGGACAGTAACACACATATGTAGAAAAGCAAATCCAGGCCCCTTTGTTAAAAATATGGGGAGAGGAGGTGACCCAGGCAGACTGAAGTGGTTGGCTTCAGCAGTATGCAAAGCTCTCAGGAAAATTTTGAATGAAAGGCTAATAGAGGTGGGAAGGCAAACTGGATAAAATGAAACATGACTTTGCAATGTTGGATTGTGTCAGCCCAATATACTCATTGAGAAACTATTTCCTACACAAAAGAAACATGTTTCCTTCCTGGGTTCAATTAAGCCTTTTCATGAAGTCTTGGGGAATGCATTGATGAGGGAGCTGGGAGAAACAGGGATTAGATGTGCATGAATCTGGCTAAAAGGGAGAGAGCACTGCTGAGTATTAATAATCAGATGGTGAGGAAGGAATTAATGAGTTGGGTGCTGTAATGGCAGCAAATAAGCTGGATGGAAATGACTGTGGAAGGGAAGGATGCATATGGCAGGTGTGCTGCTAAGGTGATTTTAGAGCAGTCTGGTGAGGTCTATCCAGCAGAAAAGGGAGAATCATACTGCTTTAACTCAAAGATATGCACTAGATTTCATTTAAATTTTGCATGTGCTTCTGATTTCTCTGTCAAACACAGAGCAATGAACTTTAAGACATGAACTTTAACTGGAGGGTGCCCAAAGCGGTCACAGAGATGGAGAGCTTTGTGCTGGAAAGGAAGTGGGAAATGGACACTGTGTTTAGTCTAGTGAAATAAAGCCTCAGAAGGGACCAAGACTGATTCTTATTAGCAGTCTAAGTACCAGAGAGGATACCAACAAACAGATGGGACTAACCTAGCCTTGAATGGAAATGTGTCTTTCAAGTGGGAAGTGCTTCTCAACCATGGAACAAATTTTTTAACCAGAAAAATGTTATACAGTGGGACTGGTCAAGCACTAGCACAAGAGGCCAGAGGCTGCTGATTGTCTACCCTTAGAGGTGTGTGAACTTGACCGGATAAGACATTTAGCATCTTGATCCTACTTCAAACTGGATATTTTAGTAAGTGGATGGCCTAGATGGCCTCCAAAGGTGCCTCCTACCTGAATGATCCGTTAGAACAAAAGAGTTCCCAGACACCTTCCACAGCACATGAGTAGAAGCGAAAGGAAAGAAAGGAAAAGTCCTTAAAACCCAAATGTTGTTAAGGCAGACCTTTATAACAGGATTATTTTGTATATGTAGATGCTGGGCAGGAAGAAGGAGCAGAATGTTCTTTCCAGGCTGTGAGCCTTACAGGGAAGAAATGCAGGGACAAGACAGAACATGTTATGCCACCTCTTTTAGAGCTCACATCTTAGCAGCAGCAATGAGCATTTTTTGATAAAGAAGAACTTAGCAAATTATTTATTGGTTGTCTTTATCACTCATGTCCTCAATATAGTTTCCATCCTCAATATAGTTTCCACAAGATTCAGGGTATTTTGCCGGAGAGATGAGAATGGCCAAATAATGAAAAAAAGCCAGAGGAGATGAGAGCTGCAAAAAAAAATCCAATTTTTCAATAAAAAAGACCACAGCTGAGGCGTTTTTTGGATATAGAAAACGAGTGGGTGGAAAAGCAGAATTAGGATATAGAAAAAGAGTGAGGAGAAAGGAAAGAATCAAAAGATAACTAAAGTGAGGAAGGAGAGAGGCAAGGTCAGATGTCCAGATTTGCCAAAGAGTTCTGCAAAATTGAATTTCTTTGCTAGGTCAAATAGTTCAGCCTCTTCTAAATCATTTACAAAGTGAAATGAAGTGGGAAAGAAAATTGGCCTGGCTTTTATTTTTGCATCATGGAATCATAGAGATTGCAAATGATGAGGCTCTAGCCTAGACAGAGTCATCAACAATATCTTGACTCAGCCCTCTCTACCTAATTCCTCATTTTCCCCAGTAAGCCTATGTGAGCTTGGAGGACAACTTCTAGGAGAAAGAAACAATTGTTTCTTCAGGCCCATCCATCCCTTAGACCAGCAGGAAAGATCTATTCCTTGTTTGTAATTCAGTTTTCTACCAGTGTCACTCCACTGAAATAAGTGCCGGCAGTTTGGCTTTTAGTCCATTAGACATACTATTAACACAGAAATACATGTGCAAGGACTGGGCTGATGCTTTTCTGGACTAAATGAAAATATAATTGGATGCCCAGGAAGAAATTTTTTAATGACTTTTTTTCTTTTTTACTTAGAAGTAGCAGGCACTGGGCAGGGGCACAGGTCTGAGAACTGAAACAGAAACCTCCCCAGGCAAAAAAACCCATTTGTAATTGTTTGGAAGTGCCCTGTATTCATTGCCCAGAGGCAGACAACAGTGGATGGGCAGGCTTCTCCCCAGTGACTCGAGGACCCAGTGCAGTTACGCATATGCTGAAGGAAGATGTGTCATTCCGGGGAAAGCATCACGTCACTCCGGGGAATGCATCTTGTCATTCTGAAAACATCACCCACTTTTTGTAGCATTGCCTGGCAGCTGAAGGTGTGACAACAGAGAAATGTAATAGCTTGGCAAGAAAGGTCAAGTGAAAACCGAAACATGTCTGTGCTTGTATGAAAGAGGAATTCTCAGATATTTTCTTTCATTTCTTTTACACTCAAACTTCCCCTTTCCACTATAGTAAAAAAGGAGTAACTGTCTCACAAGCAATAACCTCAATCAGCTGCAGATGTTTGCCTCTGACAATGTCTTTATATTGCACATGTGTCCTGTCAGGTCCCACTGTCTTTCTCACCACAGCTATAGTTAGTAGGATTGATACTATGAGTGGCTAAAAATTTGCTCTGCATCCTCTTCTGAACTCTCTGATCTCCTCTTGAATACATCCTTGCTACTATGCCTTCTAATAACTTCTTTCAGCTTTAAGAGCACTCAGTTGCTCAGTTCTCTGGATCTATCCCCTGCAGTGTGGTGTCTGTGCCTATCCCCTGTTTTGGATCCCAAAGACATTTCTTTATCTGATCCAGCTTTTCTGGTGGACAGTCTGGCTGTGGCTTGTCTATCTTAGTGGAAGACGAAATGTAACTTGAAGGCAGTGCTACAGCAGCACACCCAAAAAACAGTGAAAGAAAACCTGTACTATCTCCAGGATGCCAAGGACTCCTCTCCAGGGGCTTGGTGAAGAGTCTGGAGCACAAGTCCTATGAGGAACAGCTCAGAGAGCTGGGGTTTTGTTTATCCTGGAGAAAAGGAGGCTCAGGGGAGACCTTATCACTCTCTGGAACTACTTGAAAGGAGGTTGTAGCCAGGACAGGGTTGGCCTCTTTGCCCTGGCAACCAGTGACAGAACAAGCGGACACAGTCTTAAGCTGCACCGGGGGATGTTTAGGTTGAAATTAGGAAGAATTTCTTCACAGAAATGGTGATTAAAAATTGGAATGGACTGCCCAGGGAGGTGGGGTAGTCACTGTCCCCAGAGATGTTTAAGGAAAGACTGGACATGACACGCAGTGTCATGGTCTAGTTGACATGGTGGTGTTTGGTCATAGGTTGGACTCAATGATCTCAGAGGTCTTTTCCAACCTAGTAGATTTTATGATTCTGTAACTCAGTTGAGCCAATCTACTGCACAGAGAGACGACTTTACTTGTTTGATCCCTACCTTGTAACTACCCAGAGCCAGATCTCTATTTACCACCTTTGCCATGCACTGTCACAGCCTTTCTTTGTTTTTCTGACCAGTCGTGCCAAATACAGCTGGTACTCACAGTTTCTGAAGGGCACAGCATAGCAGCGACCCGTAGCTTAGGCACACCACTGGAATGCACAGCCTATGTTTGGAACACAGTGCTGGCAGCTGCCCTTCTCATGTACCCCACCAGACACATGGTTACATCACCCCAAATACCAGATGAATCCTCCATTATGCCATCTCAGGCTTCCATTGTGTTGCCTCATGCTTCCATTAGAGAAGTTACGGTCTTTATTATCATTGTTAGAAAAACACCAGTAGTCTCTGGCAGGTTGGTCCTTTCTTTTCCCTTGGAAAGGGAAGCACTTCTCAGGGGAAGCACTGTTAGTTGTGATGAATGTAGAACACTGTCCCTGCACAGGAAGGCAGGGGACAGTGCAGATCTTGGAACTGGGCTGCACAGGGCCTTTTCAGGACAGTCTGGTCTGAGATGACACAGAAGGAACAAGTTCTTTACCAAAATCCCCTTGTAAAAGGGGGCCAATTGAGGATCCCATTGCCAGGTGTGGAATTTTGAATGAGAGTTATAACTCCTTGTTCAGATTTTGCTGCCCTGATTTCTTGTTGACAGGTGTTATAATAGGAGCAGCAGTCACTTCAGTGTAGTCTCCAGGGTTGGAAGCATAGGCTCAAGGCCAGGGGAAATTCTGCTTCAGTTAGCCTTTGTTCAAGGCAATAATTAAATGCACACTGTAGGTGAAATATATGCCTAAGACTCACTGAAATTGAATTCATGTTGTAAATGTTTTCTTGATACTGCTTAATTCAGCCACCATTTCATTTATTACCTCATGAAATCCTTTTCTCTGGATTAAGCTAGAATTACAGCCCTGTAATTTAAGGACCAAACTTTACACCTGAATGTTTAAAAATATCAAATTAGCTATTATAAACCCAAGTTATACAACTTGGCTTTGCACTGATGCTGCACACAGTGAAGGAATAGCAGAAAAAAAAAGAAAGGAAAATTATTAGGAGATATGTTTGCCCTCCAGCTGGACTATGTTCTTGTAAAAGCGATAATCTGCGTCAAAGTGATCTAAACAGAGCAATCAGCAAAGGAAATTAAAACTGTCATTCTTTGACACAGGATACTGCTTGATAAGAATGCAGAACAGCTGTAAGCTAAATGAGCCACGTAATATTGCATTTTTCATGGCATCCCTTTTGCAGACTTCATAATAGTGTTACTAGCCTATGGTTCTTGTCTGGCAATTAATGGTTTGTGCTGGTAAATAATTTTTGCCATTTAAAAATTTATTTTTCATATTTTCTTGAAAAAGAAACAGGATAAGCTGTAACTTGTAACTGCTTTTGGAATGTGAATTGCTTTCTAAGTCTTCTGAGAAAAGAAAACACAATTTCCAGGCCTAAATCCTAGAAAAGCAAAAAACCAAAACAGACTTACTAGGTTTTTATCTGCATGGTTTTAGAGAACAAGTTTTGCTTATCATATATATATATGTATATACACACACAGACACACACAGACACACACAGACACACACACACACACACATATCTATGCATAAAATGTAAGTTAATACATATTTTAAAAATGAAATTTAAAGAAAAGAAAAAACTCCATCAAACAATTCAGTGAAACCCTATTCTCATTTTGGATTGGCTGCTCATGTAATTTTAGGAAAGAAGATCTTGGCAAGTGGGGATGCTAAATTTTTCCCATTTTAAACTGCTTTATCTTTCATCCATTTTCAGTCATTTCAGGCAAGTTTACAGGAACTGTTTCCTGGGATTTCTTAGAGTTGTGAAAACACATGCCTCTCACCCTCCGTCTGCAAAAAAGGTCCTCTTCAGGCCCTGTGCTGAATGGATCTCCCCTTTAAAAATAATTTCATTGCCTTCTCCTTTGGGCTTGAAATTGCAAACTACATACAGGAACTACCGTGCAAGTTAGACAAAGAAAAGTTCTTTTTAGTACTGCTCCAAGATGGAAAGAAAATACCCTCCCCATCTGTTAGGACAGAATGGCAGTGGAAGTTCAAGGGTTTTCTGCAAGCTGGGGTGTGCAGTGCTACTGAAAGGGGTGTCAGGGATGATTCTGCCTAGAGATGGGAAGAGTGAGAGGGTCCTCATCTCTGTTCTTCCCTCTCCACTGGAGCCTCCTCAGGTAAACTTGCCACCTTTCTACTCTATTTCCCAGCCTCTGAAAGAAGGGAGCTCAATCAGCTAATCCCATTTGTCCACTTCTGTTATGTACTGTGGGTGGTTTCACAGCATGAGCCCTATCAGGAGGATACAATAGCAGTATTACCACTCTCACACCATGCATTAAACAAACATCCCAGGGAGCAAGACATGAAATATATAATATGGTTTTTGTTTCCTACATTTGCTTTATGTGGTACATATTTTCCTTTACTGGGGCATATTTAGCTGTTATTCAAACTCCTTTGAACACAAGGCATGGCAATTGCTTCTTTATTATAATTACCAGTAGTATTACTACTGGTGAAAGTCCAGTCCACCTTAAAGACTCCAGAGATATTATAGCTTTAAAAACACATATTGGAACCCTTAATAAAGTCATGGGAGCTCATGAGGCTCTAAAATGAGTGAAACTGTAAATAAATGGCTTCCCTCAGTGTGTTTGTAGTCATTTTCCCTGCAGATAAATTGCCTAAGGAGGATAACACAAGGCAGTTAGAACTGCTGGTTTATTTCAGTATAAAATTACAGAAAACATTACTGTCACAGCAAAGTTAAACATCCTGTCAAGCACGTGTACGGACCTCAGGTTCCGCTTATACTGTGGAAACATCTTTGCTGGCATTAGTCTAGTATAGCTGGGTTTTGCTCTGTAAAATGTCAAATGTTTCTCTTTCTGCCATTCAGAGTACTAATACATGGTAAGGATAAATGAAAGTTACATAACGTTCAAGAATTGAAAACATCTCAAGAAAAGTATAATTATTCTTGGCTGCATTCAGAGTCTTTGGTTGTGTGAAGGAGTCTGGGATTCTCTGTCCAGTAATGTCCCTGGTGTGTTTGAGTATTAATAAACTAGTTGGGAGAGATTTTCAAAAGCATAAATTACAGCCATGGGGCCATCTGCCATGTTTTTAAAACAGGTCTTGATTGGATTTCCAAAACCAAGGTGCTTCCTTTGCTTTTCTCCATGCTGATGGCTCTGGTAGTAAGAGCCCTGGTCTCTTTAGAGCGCACTCCTTGGCACAGTTTCACAAACCTCACAGATGTAGAGGTGAGACTTGCCCAGGAGTGTGGGTGATCTGCCCTCAGGGCAAGATCAGGAGCTGACTGGGAGATTAAACTCTCCACTGTCCCTTTTACACCTGAGCATTATGACCTGCTGCTTTGCTGTTGTGCCTTTTTGCTAGTGCCCTTTCCCCAGCTGGACCACAAACTCATTCTACAGGCATTATCATGCTTAGGAAAGACCTCAGAGACTTGACCCTCACATCAAATTGTGAAATAAAAGACTAGAGTTTTTCAGGGCAACTGATAAAAACTCACTTCCATGTCATCCTCCAGAAGCCTCTGAGTTGGTTTGTCAGTCTTCTCTTCCCATCTGGCATGTTTTTCAGGGTTTATGGATAGCCACTTCATCAGTGGGCCTGTGATGATACATGACATACACCAGCCTTGGATGACAGAGAGCAACTACACAGGGACATGAATTGCAAACTACCTATCAGACAAAAGTCTGTGTAGAGTTTTCAAGGTGTTTTTGTTTCCTTTGTATTTTCTTGCAGTTTGTTTTGAAGTTTTGGGGACCAGTGTTGTACCTTTGGACCAAAGCAAAGAAATGGCAGTGCAAGTCAGTCAGTATACTGGTGAATAGTCTATTAAATTTTTTCTTAGACTGAATTTTGATTTGTGTTCAACCAACAGCAAGCCCCAACAAGTTGAAGCACATGGTGAGGTATGGATTTCAGATGGAAGAGTTGCCAGGTCTGGTTCCTGCCTGTGCTGCTGCCTGAGAAGAGGCAAAAGAGCAGGGGAAGAAAATGAATAGAGAATAAGCAATGTGGTACCGGAAGGATTATTGCCATACTTTTTTGTTTCAGCATAGATCTTTCCTAAAAACATGGTAAGCTCTGACCTGTGTTGTAACTAGCACTGAAGAGGGGGCTACTTTTCAGAGCGGACTCGTAAGCGAAAGTACGTGCAGCTTTGAGCTTGCGTGCACAGCTGTTCCCAGGAGAGACATCGATGAAATCATGGTGGTCCTTGGATGACCTCTGGCAGTCCTGGCTGGAAACTGTGTTGCTCAGGCAGATTAGAAACTAGGGCTTGAGCCAGGAGCCTGCCTTAGCTACATCTGTGAGAATGCAGCCTGCCTAATGCTTGCAGAGTTGGATTTAACTTGCTCCTGTAATTTCATCTGTAAGGACTGCTGACGCTTCCCACAGACAGTTGCTTGGCTCATCGTTTGTCAGTGGCCCAACACCAACAGGGTGTTCTAAGACATCACCAGGGTTTGTCAGCAGAAATTTTAGGAGAACAACCCACCAGCATTGCCCATTTTAATTTCAGAAAATGCCAGAGTGCTGAGCAATGAGGCTTGAAAGAGACATACAGAAACAAGGAAAGTGACTGTTCACCATGACTGATAAAAATAACATTGCAGATCTCAGCTTGAGTTTCATGGACGTGCAGTAAATAAGAGATATTACAGTTTTTGCATGTTACACTAGTTCAAATTCATGACTGCATCATTTTGTCTTCACCAAATCCTACCTTTTCATGCTGTCACACAAAAGATACAGAAACAGCTTACAATTAGCCAGGTCTCTTCTGTGACATTACATGACTCCTGCCTTCAATATCACTTTGTGTCACCATTCCCTTTTCTGCTATTTAATTATATTTAGGTTTTATTTAGGCTGTTTATTTTACTTAGGTTCCCTTGCCTGTTTACCTTCTGCCTATTGTCTGTGTCTTGGGTTATAAAATCAGGGTGGTGAGTACTGGGGTGGAAGTTCTGGTGAGTTATGTAACTTCACGGTGAGTTAGAGATGTGACATTTGTTTCTGGTTGGGGTCTTCAGACTGGTGTGTAACATCAAACAGTGAAAACAAAAACACTCTGTAGGTTCATCTGAAGGATTTAGGGAAAATTAACTCGAGCAGAACAGGCAAAATTCTGAAAAACTCCTCTAACTCATGTTAGAGTTGGTACTCAAGTACCATTGATTGCTCCGCAGCACCACTTAAGGGAATCACATGGGAGAGAGCATCTTATCTAGAGGATGAATCTTATTCCTATCTTTTTTTTTGACTCCATAAAATGAAAGATCAAGTTAGGGAATCATCTTGGAAACACACTCCATTGCTCCAGTGCCCTTGCTCTATTTCTCAGAAAAGAGAACATATGATTTATTAAAGGGTATATCCTATTTTTGGAGGGATCTTTCCCTAAAATTGCCACAGAGTACGGGGCTATGGTGGTAGATTTTCTTCCTTGTGTTTTCTTTTTTTCTGTGGAAAAGCTGGTGGTCCAGGTCTGTGTTACCATGAATTTAAACTACGGTACATACTAGAGGGCTCATCTGTGGTTCACCATCCTGTTTTTTTCAGGACCATGTCACAGGAGCTGCCATAGAAAGATCTGTGCCAAAGAGCACTTCACAAAAAGGGGAGTAATGTCATCTGTACTCCCTTTTCTCCTGTGCAATCTATATCCAACCCAGCTACACAAGAAAACATGAGATACCTCTTCATAAGCAATCACCTTATACCTAGATGCTCAGATTGCTAAATGAAGGCTGGAAGGAAGGGTGAAGGCAACAGCCTAAAACCCAGATTTTCCTGACTCACTGCTGTGTCCCGACTGTGTCCTCCAGCTGCTTCCACGCAAGTAAAGCTTTCTGCTGAGTCACAGTATGACAAGGCATTTTTCCCTCGTGATTAATGCCTTCTCTACGAGCAAACCTGCTTCTCATTTCTGCTCTCTTCTGCCCTGGGGAAAGTGTCTAGGTCATGGAAAATGTGGATCTTTCTCCATTTTATATCACCTCCCCCTTTTTCCTCTCTACTGCTCGCACCTTGCTTTATCTCTGTGCTACGAGAATAACCACAGCTGTCTTAGAGAATCTCCACTTAGCCCATTTACAATCCATCTTATTAACCAACCTCTGCCAGAGAATGTCTGTAAATGCTCTTTAAAGGGATTTTCTTTGGCACAAACTTCTGTGGTAGCACACTGCTTGTAATACTGCCACTGCCTTTGCGGCTCTTACTGTCTGTTGCAACAGCTTGCACAGCTGGTTTCCACACAGTCACTGGCTAAATTATTCTTGGCATCAGTGGATAAGCCTTCCAGAACCTGCAGCCTAGCCCTGATGAAGCCAGGACAGGAATCCAGGTCTTGAACTGTGTTTTCTCGCTCAAGTGTTTTGAAACATTTTGGACTCGACACATCTGGGCTGACCTCACTCAGGCCGCTGAGGAGTACACTGACCTTCCAAGTCACGGGGCTAGAGGCACCTATTTTCAGCAACAGCAAACACTGTGTGCTGAAGCAGGCTGGGTCCAAAAGTAAACTATGAGGTTCAAATCCTGTTTTTAGTAAACCAGGTGCCGATAGGGGTCAGTGATTTATTTTTCTGTTTATCACATGTTTCAGAGAGCGAAGTGTCCGGTTTTTATATTTTTTGAATAAGATTCTGTGGAAAGCTCATCCAGTGAAATCTATGAGCTCTCCTGTAATAAGATAACATAGCTAATGCCACAGGACATCAGTATTTATCAGGCACACAATGGCACCACAACTTGGCCAAATGTTGCAGACTGGAGGACTGTGTTTGTGGAAGGTGTTGTCATTTCTGACACTGGAGAAAGAAATCAAAGTTGCTTTCAGTTAGAAACTTGTAGCCAGGGCTTGATTAAAAGTTTTAAAAATGCAGAGCATTGCATGTAGGAAATCATAGGGAAAAATATTCGAATGCAAGTTGGAGAACTGTCACAATTTAACTGTACTTGAAACATGTTCGTTAATTTCCTTTGTACAAACCAGTGTCACAATGGCCCTTTTGCCATATCCCCCTGCTCTCTCCAGCTGGTCAGTCCTGGCACATGGAACAGCTGTCCCAACACTGCTACCAACAGAAGGTTAAGATGAATGGATATCTGGATATGAGCTGAATCTATTGTATCTGAGGTCTGCAGTATGGTTATCAGGATAGGAAGGTGGGGAAATGTGAATGAAATTTGGCAATTGTGAAATTTCCAAATATTCTAAATATGAACAGAAGAAGAAACAGATTGAATTTTTTTCCTCTCTTTAGACCACCTTGCCAAACATCGGATGTCAAAGCATCAGAGAAATGTAGAATCATCTATGTTAGAAAAGACCTTTAAGATCATCAAGCCCAAGGGTTAACCCAGCTGCCAAGTCCACCACTAAACCATGTCCCCAGGTGCCACATCTACATGTCATCACCAGGTATGGTGATCAACCATTTCCCTGCACAACCTGTTCCAATGCCTCAAAACCTTTTTGGTGAAGAAGTATTTCCTAATGTCCAATCTAAACCTCCCCTGGTGCAACTTGAAGCTATTTGCTCTTGTCACTTTTTACTTGGGGGAAGAGACCAACACCCACCTCACTTTAACCTCCTTTCAGAGCAGTTGTGGAGAGCAGTAAAGTCACCCAGAGCCTCCGAGTCTCCAGGCTAAACAACCCCAGCNATCACCAGGTATGGTGATCAACCATTTCCCTGCGCAACCTGTTCCAATGCCTCAAAACCTTTTTGGTGAAGAAGTATTTCCTAATGTCCAATCTAAACCTCCCCTGGTGCAACTTGAAGCTATTTGCTCTTGTCACTTTTTACTTGGGGGAAGAGACCAACACCCACCTCACTTTAACCTCCTTTCGGAGCAGTTGTGGAGAGCAGTAAAGTCACCCAGAGCCTCCGAGTCTCCAGGCTAAACAACCCCAGCCCCCTCAGTCACTTCTTGTAAGACTCATGCTCCAGACCCTTCCCCAGCTCAGTTGCCCTTCTCTGCACATGTTCCAGCACCTCAATGCCTTCCTTGTGGAAAGGAGTCCGAAACTGAACAGAGGATTCGAGGTGTGGCCCCACCAGTGCTAAGTAGAGGAGAAAAATCCCTGTCCTAATCCTGCTGGCCACACTATTGCTGATACAGGCCAGGTTGCCATTGGCCTTCTTGGTCACCTGGGAGCACTGACAGCACATGTTCAGCCCCTGTCAACAACACCCCCAGGCCCTTTTCTGCCAGGCAGCTTTCCAGCCACTCTGCCTCAGCCTGTAGTGCTGCCTGCGGTTGTTGTGACCCAAGAGCAGGACTGAGCACTTCACCCTGTTCCATGTCATACCCTTGGCCCTAGCTCTTTGATCCAGCCTGTCCAGATTCCCCTGCAGAGCCTTTCTACCCTCCAATGGTGCACTCAATCCCCTCATCCAGATTGCTAATTAAGATATGGAACAGGGCTCATCCCAATACTGAGCCCTGGGGAACATACTTGTGATCGGTCACCCAACAAACCTCAAGAAGCAGCAACTTCAAAGCAATGAACTAATGTGTCACTGGAAGAGATGTGTTACATGAACAGAAGTTTCCTGGGCAGCCTGGTATTTCAGCAAAATGTGTTGCTGCTGCGTCAAAAGCTTGTGTAGTTTTGCTGAAAGTGCTGATCCTGCTTTCACATCCTGTTAGATTTCAGGAAACTTTGCTCAATCTCTCTGAAAGTGAATGATGTTGCTTCAGTCTCAGTATTTTGCATATACTTTGTTCCATTTCGGAGGAAAAAGTGAATAGGAATGTCTGTCCCTTAACCAGAAACCAAAACTACCTGTTGAGAATGAAACAGAGAAAATAAAAGGGTTTGCAGCTGGCTGAAATGCTGGAGGCATTTAGTGAATTTCCTGGGAAGCCAGTGAAAAAGGGGAGTGTTATTCCCTTATATCCCTTCCCAATTTCACAAGCTCTATAATCTGGTTTTCCACAGGCTGAATATGACTTACCAAATAACTCACCTAAAGGTGTTCTGTGCCTCTTGAGAGCCATGGCTAAAGAACATAACATCAAGCCTACTAAAGGGAAAATGCCAAGAGGACACAGCAGTGACTGCTCCCAGAGCAAGGTCAAGGGCCATTGCTCACAGCTTTCCAGGATTGTGCAGGGTCCTCTCCCACTTCTTTTTTCTGTGAAGGAGATTGTGATGAACTTCCCCTGTGTGAAGAAACAGCGATGCCTGGCTGACTCTATGGCTGCTAGCTGTAGTGATATTGCAATAATTAATCAAAATGGCAGTCCCTAGTAGGTTAACTACAGCTGTTCCCTTCATTGTACAGGCAGGGAATTGAAAATGCAAGGTCTCTTGTCCAAAGACACATAATAAATTAGTGTCAAAGCCAACATGAAAATCCTTGAGGCCAAATGCTAATTTCAAATGCCCATATTACCAGTTAGATGCATCATCAAAAGTATTTATTCGGTGTTTTGTGTGCACATGTCTTTACTGATAATTCAAACCATGTGACAATTTAAATTCCAGTGTCTAACGTTAGAATTAAAGGTAAGAAAACCTTATGCCTGGAGGTTAATCATCACATGCAATAACCCTGAACCAAAGGGCAATTCACTGCCTGTTTTCTAGACATGACGTTACAATGACCAGGGTTTCTTAAAGAAATAACATACTCTTGGTGCTTAATATGCTTAATGCAAATATGCAGATTTTGCCCTGGTAACATAGGCTAAGAAAGAGCTCAGAGAGCTTTGCTCAGAAAAACAGCAGAGCACATTGAAATTACATAGCAGACTTTTTTCAGCATCATCCAGAGCAGGACTCTTTACAATTGGGCTCTTCAAAAAACCACTCTTCTTAATATTCACAGCACTCTGTTATAATTGACCAACAGGTGTTTGCTGTTTAAACACATGAGAACTGTGATAGGTATTTTATCATAGCACTAAATGTTGTGCTTCATTCTCCCAGCTTCAGGGTTTGCTATAAGCTACACTTTCCCTACAGCTTTTAAAATATCCTGAGCTTTGTGAATTTTCTCTGGTAATATAGGCTATCTCAAAATAGTGGGATTTTAAGAAGCATGCAGGTCTTGCAGGCTAGAAGAGAAGTGTAGATGGCAGTGTCTGAAAGAAGCTGTATGAATTACAGTTGGAAAATATTTCTCCTATATTGCAGCTCACAAGCGCTATCACATTCCTCTCTATAGTTGTGCATTCAGAAGTCTATCACTGCAAGTCCAATCTTTCTTCTATTTTGTTTTTAATAATGGCTATTTTTGCTGCAATGTAACAGGGTAGTAGACACCAGGCAAGACCGGACAAGACCCTACAAGTGTTTTGGGTTTGTTTGGAAGAATGTGGAACATGGCTGTTTCCCATGAATGTGGGTGATTGCTTCATCTCAGAATCACTTCTTCCAACTTCCCTCTTATTTAATTACCATGTACCACAAAAGGTAACCACATCTTTTTAGACTGGTTTTGGGGCTTTGGGCCTTTCAGCTGGGAAAGTTTTTTTTATTTCTTCGTATTTCCCCTGAAGCTGTCATCTTTCCTAATTTCCTTGTACATTCAGGAGTGCTGAGTTTTAGCACTGGCTGACTGTCGTGGTTTCACCCCAGCTAGCGGCCAAGCCTCATGCAGCTGCTCTTTCACTCCCCCACCAGAGAGATCAGGGAGAGAATTGGAAAGGTAAAAGCCAGAAAACTCGTGGGTTGAGATAAAGACAGTTTACTAAATAGGCAAGGCAAAAGCTGTGCACACAAGCGAAACAAAACAAGGAATTAATTCACTGCTTCACAAGGGCAGGCAGGTGTTCAGCATTCCCAGGAAAGCAGAGCCCCATCACAGCTAACAGTTACTTGGGAAGACAAATGCCAGCACTCCAACTGTCCCCCCTTCCTTCTTCTTCCCTCCACTTTATGTACCGAGCATGATGTCACATGATCTGGAATATCCCTCTGGTCAGTTTGGGTCATCTGTCCTAGCTGTGTCTCCCCCCAACCCCTCATGCACCCCAGCCTCCTCACCAGGGTGTGGCCATACGAAAAGCAGAAAAGGCCTTGGCTCCGTGCAAGCCCTGCTCAGCAATAACAAAAACATCTCTGTATTATCAACCTGGTGTTCAGCACAAATCCAAAATAATGCCCCACACCAGCCACTGTGAAGAAAATTAACTCTAGCCCAGCTGAAACTGGCCTTATGTTGCACTGCTGGTCTTTGCTGCTGAAACATTGACATTTCTGTCCTTATGGATAGTTCTCACTGAAAAACCTTCTTCAAGGGTTAATTGAAAAACGAATTCATTAAAGCATATAAGGAGGTAAGGGAAGATGGTTGTACCCCATCACTGGGAAGTGGTGTAAAACTTTCTCAGTTCTCAGTGAAATTCACTAAGGGTTTTGACAGCTCTTCATACACCAGCAGGAGAAATTTCTGAGTGAAACTGGCCTGGCTCACTGCCATCTCTTCTGCTGTTTCTGTATTTCCTTGGAATCAGTGAGATCACAACCTCTAAGCACTGCAGCTTCCCAGCAGTATGCTGGAGGAAAGAATCTGGTCCATAAGGCTTTTATAAATATTTAACTTAATATCAGTTAAAAGGAAAAGCAAGTTAAATACACCAATATTCCTTCTGAAATAGTATTAATTTCTTCTGCAGTGGTCTGAAATCTGTATGCCCTTGCCATGTCCTCCTGTTTGCTTTGTTTGTTTTTTACTAACGATGGGGGCTGTGACTCAGTGTCCTTAAGATGGTAACCTTAAATGGCAACCAACCTGCATGGATAAAGGGTTTGTATTAGACTAATTACATCAAAGAACACAACTCCAGCAATCTGGATTTCAGTTTTGAAAATTTAATGGTGTCGCATTCAGTGAATCCTACCCCTCAGAAACCATGTCTTCAATAACCTCCTTAATTACACAGGAGTCACACTCGTACCTGAATACTTTTCTGGAAATGATGGTGGAGCAGAAGCATTGTATTACTGGGTCACTGGGTCCCCCAACAAGCAAGTCTTTCCACTTCTGAATGTGTTATGGTGTTTCTGTGGAAAAGATTATGCTCAGGTATTTCTACTCACTGTAGCAGACACTGAGGTAGCTTGCTAGTTTGGGACACAGAAGGCAGATGGGTAGTGAGCTGTTAGGAAATTAATAAGCTTCTCTGTCAGAGTTTTAGTGGAGCAAGTCATGGAACAAGGTAGCACTGGGCCTGGAAAGGCTAACAAGCATTCCTGGTGTTCTCATCCTTTCTAAGTCTCAGTTACAGAGACAAGAAAATGCTCCTTAATAATGTTCGGTGGTTATCTTAGGCCCTTTTCTTGTGCATTCTTTTTTCCAACCTTCTTTTTCTTGTATGGCAGAATCAAATTGCAGCAAAACCTCTCTTTATTCGCCAAAGGTTCACAGGGGCAGAGGATGCCGTGAACTTTCTCTCTGATTAACTATATTTCCCTGGGCTGTGCCCTATGGGACAATACAGGGGAATACATGTGTGTGAATCACAGAATCAGTTAGGTTGGAAAAGACATCTGAGATCATCAAGTTCTGCCTATGACCAAACACCACTTTGACAACTAGACCATGGCACTGAGTGCCTCATCTAGTCTTTCCTTCAATGTCCCCAGAGACAATGACTCCACCACCTCCCTGGGCAATCCATTCCAGTGCCCAGTCCAATGCCAGAAAGAAATTCTTCCTGATGTCCAGCCTAAACCTTCCCTGGTGCAGCTTAAGACTGTGCCCTCCTGTCCTGTCATTGGCTGACTGAGAGAAGAGACTGATCTCTCCTTGCTACAGCCTCCTTTCAGGGAATTGTAGAGAGTGATAAGGTTCCCCCTGAGCCTTTTTTCTCCAGGCTAAACAACCCCAGCTCCCTCAGTCACTTCTTGTAAGACTTGTGCTCCAGACCCTTCACCAGCTTTCTTGCCATTCTCTGGACTCTGGATTTTAGTTTGTAATTAGGCTGGATAATGCAGTTGTATTCCGACTCTACCTTTATTCTTTCTTTTACTGCCTCAAACATTGATGTAATAGTGACATCACGTTGTGTGTGGATCTACCTGTTGTTCCACCATGATTCATGTGCTAACGCCTGTTCTGCTCAGGCCACACTGGCTATGTCAGGCTGTGAAATCAGAGCTATTTCCCAGGAACAGCCTAATTATCTTCTAGGAGATCTGCATGTACTATCTGTTGGAAGCCTGACTCATCCATTTCTTTGGCAAAAGCCCACCAAGCTCCACAGCTTTTGGAAAATGGACATTTGAAAAATGTCTTCTCTCTTTAGAAAGAGAAAAACCATAACCCGTTGCCAGCTTTTGAGTGATTTTGTTGCCAAAATATTCCGTTATTATGAGATAAAATAGTACAAGGGTTACTCTTGGGCTGACTGTGGAAAAAATAATGAAAATATAATAAAGCACATTTCCAACATGGAATACGGTATTAGTCAGCTGTAAGCATGCTGCCTGTTCTGAAAGGGGAGTTCAGCACTTTTTGCAGGGAAATGAGGGGGCTGAGAACCCACATGTTCACATCCTAATCTGTGGGCAGGCCCTCTTTGACCTCTACTTAACAAGGGTGAAAACCTGCCAGTTCTTTGCCTTGGAGGTTCTGGGAATGGAAGTTACTGGAAATTGAAGGTGATAGCAAAAGGGTTCCAGCAAGATTTTTGCAGTAAATGTAGTGAGTGAGGTAATTGCACGAAGCAGCTCTCTTGAGCACCTTCTGGCAGTATGCACATGATAGCATGAGGTTTAGGAGGAAGTGCAAAACTTTCTTAGAAATCTGGGGAGTCAGTTGAGTACTTATCCTAAACTCAGTATTGCAATGAATAGTTCAAAGATTTAGGTATAGCAGGATATAACTATCTAAAATATCAAACTTGTTGCAGTTAAGGTCTGACCCTTGCCCTATATCTTATGTTTAGAAAAGTGCTGCTAGAACAGAATGTCAGTACTGTCTCTAGTCTTTCCATCAGGCAGGGAATGGAGGTGTGCATGACATCATCCCCTTTGCTGGAATTTGCAGTCAGTCTTTGGTACTAACAGTATTTTGTATTGATTTTCATGAACAAAATAAAGGGGTAGGTAATGCACTGAAGTATAAACTCTCTGTGGAAGACTGCCATGCAGAAAGGCTGTTGAGACAGCCTCCATGAATTGGCCTCCATGAATTTAGAATAAGAACAATGGCAACATGCTCTTATTTAGCAGCTCAGTTTCCATTTCCCCACCAAATGTGTATTTTCTCCAGAATGTCTTGCTGATGCTACATCTCCTGGGAAGGCAGGCGAATTTTCTGGAGGAAAGCCATGAGATACTCCCACAGCTGGACTCTGCAAAGCTTCTGGCTTGAGAGCAGAGCATGAGAAATGGGGGGAGATGGTGGCAGTGGGGCTGGGGTGAGGGGGGAGACTGTAGAAGGCAACAGTAGATGAAATGTTTGGGGCTACAGCCCCAGTTTGGGGAAACACTAAATCATCAGCAAGGTGCTGAGTGTTTTAGCTGTACCAGAGTTATACTAGGCAGCATTTTAGGACCATCTGGAGTACAAGGAACATAAACTGGTCTCTGATACAATGCAAAAACAAGCTATACAACAAATTAGTTACTTCGTTTGAAAAATTAGTCATTTTTTTGGCAGTGGAAAACTGCCAAAAGGAAGATTTGCTCAGAGGAAAACTTTTTAAAAAAGACATTTATCAGTTTTTCAGAACACTTTGCATTTCTTAGGAATGGCATGGCGTTTTTGGATCAACAGAGGAGAGTTTTAAAAATAGCAACATGAACTCCTGCTACTTTTCTAGCACTTAATCAGTGGTCTTATGCCAGGGAGGATTCTTTTTATCAAACTTACATGAGATCCTCTCTGAAGTGATAACTACCAAGGAAGTACGAAGAATAAAAAAAATGTTCAGAGTCCTATTTAAATAGGAGAACTCATGGCTGACCAAAGTGGTTGAAATATTTTCCTTACCTTAAGGTATCTACGAGTTGTTTTTTTTACTCTCTATCTTGCACAATATTGCTACAAAACATGCCTGGCAAGTTTTTAAAAACAGTCTTTATTCTATAAATTTGCTCTAGCATCTTGGGAATTCTCTGGCTGCTGATTTTGATGAGCACAAAGTACACATCTGACACTTAGTCTTTGTGCAAAGTCTTGCTTTGTCGTTCAACATTAGGTCTGTTGTTTAATAAACCTGTTATTCTTCTTTCTGCTCCAACAACCACAAAAATCCTATGAGGACTCTTGAATAAGACGCCCTGGCTAATATACTGTGTTAAGGAACTATGATACTGTATATAGGAAATACAACCTGAAGTTTGCATTTTGATAAAGGTTTTGTGTGATTCTTAGGGTTTGCGTAATATTAATAGCCAATCTAGATACATTGTAATGATCTTCAGTTTAAACAGTAAAATTATTTCTAGACTAGCTGTGTTCTGACTCTGTTAAGGAAATGACTTTGGAAACAACAGACAGAGAAGGAGGGGTGAATTCAGCTGCTTTTTGAGGAAGTTTGGTAGCTAGTTAGTCTGGGAAGTTTTGCAAAGATCAGTTTAAGACAGATGTGACGGCTATGAATTGTGGTGCTTGTTACCTATGTTCTCTCATTCATTATTCGGCTCCTTCACCAAATTGTAAAATTAATAGCTTGTGCAATCTGTGCAATTTGTTCCTTTTAAGTTCCCTCCCTTCAAGTCTTGATGTACTAATGTTCCAGTAAAGCAACAGCAGAAGTTTATTTTTCCTTCCTGGTATTCGTCTGAAGCTTCAAACAATGTTATTTTAGCCCTTACAAATTGAAAGTAACCAATAGTAGTTCGACACGTCTCTCATTACAAAGTTGGCAGACAAGCCTGTGAAATCCCATACTCGTACCTCTGCCAAGTGGAGAGAGAAAGCCAAATGAGG
Source organism: Grantiella picta (assembly GCA_013397955.1). Lineage (NCBI taxonomy): Eukaryota > Metazoa > Chordata > Aves > Passeriformes > Meliphagidae > Grantiella > Grantiella picta. Next base: position 228,228 of record VZRM01006762.1, read on the forward strand.
GCAGAGGAGCCACCACTCTACTGTAGAGCTGGCTGGCAAGAGGTGCGTCAGCAGAGTGACTCTCACTTGACACAAGTCAGACGCTGTGGGGGAGCCATGTTAAAACAATTAAGTTTATTTATCCTCAGGGCTTTATTCAATGCTGGAAGTTGTATGCAAAAAGGAAGAAGCAGATTTGGAATGAAGTGTGACATGACAGTGTTTGAAAGTTTTGTGGTGCTGTAACCACCTTTACTGGAAGAGATGTTCCCAAGGGTTGATTTGCTTCTGCAGAATGGTCTTGACCCTTTTAAGAGCAATGAAACACTCTTGAAAACATCTCTTTTTTCATTCTTTAAAATTTTTTATCTTCTTATTTTGGGTTAGTCATTTGAGGATTTTAAAACATCATTTTTCCTGAAGTATTTTATAATCATTTAGGTACAATTACACACTACATATTAAGGGTACAAAAGCTGCCCTCCAAGGTTTAAGACTTAAAGGAGGATGTTCAAAATTACTCTCCTCCTTACTGAACCCTAAACCTAATAGTGAGAGACATACTTAGTTCAAAATGAAAAAATAAATAAAGACCTTAGTTTGGAGAACTTATAGAGACACATTAATTCCTATAATTCCTCAAAGACCTTTTTTCCTTGGAAGATTTTCCTGGAAGTTATCACCATAAGGAAGGATTTAGACATGGTCCTTTTGCTACCTTCTGTAGTAAATAAGGTGGACCACTGGCAGTGTCTTATCTGTGAGGCACCTGGAGATCACTGATAACAGCCAGGCTTTAGAAGCTGAAACAACAGTGGTGGTCTTAATTTTCCAGTTACCTAGAGCCAAAGTAGTTTTCCTGTTCAGCTTTTTCATGAAGAAACCATGATATCTGAAGGTATGGAGGTGGTATCAGAAGGGAGGAATTCTCTGATTCCTCTACCATTATTTTATTTGCATAGTTGAAGCTGTCTTGAAAACGTTTCATTTCAAATGAGGCGAATTTATTTAATTAAATTAAACATTTTATGAAAAATATTATTTTTATTTGTTCAGTCTATGTAAAGCCCCTGGAAACCTCTTTAAGTTTCTTACAGGAATGGTATTAAAGACATAATTTCCCTCATACAAATTAATACTTTGGAGGATTTAGAAGACTGTGGTAGAAATCCTGTTGTGGTTAGCCCCTCTCCACCATTTCAGGTGTAGAAAATTTCAGGAATGACACTGATGGCAATAGGCGAGAGAGGGATCAGCTGTTGAACAGTGAGAGGGATGAGCAGCTGTTCTCTTCCCTGAGCCACTCTCATTCCGGACTGTGTAGGAAGTGAGAATCCCCTGCAGAAAACAGCTCATGTTCTTGAAAGTAAAGGCAACCTCATGATGTATAAACCCAGGAGGAGCCAGCATCACCCAGGCTTGCTGATGCACTTCTAACCCACTTATCTTTAAGTGGTAATACTGACCACAGAGAGCAGACATGGTTTGATGGGGATTAACCTTGTAGCATCTCTACAGAATTCTTTTTAAAAGACATATGCATAGGTGATTTCACTCGAATCAAAATCCCTTTTAAAGTAAAGAATTACTTTGAAACAGTTGGCAGCTCTTTTTAAAAAATCAGTCATATTGGTTTTTATTTCCTTTTTACTGAACATGAAAAAACACGTTTCCATTCAAACTCATCCTCTTTTTTTTTTTTTTTTTTTCATTTTCTACCTTAACCCTGTGGAGCAGGTTGGCCAAGAGTTTCCCCTTTTAGTGGAAGATCTCTTGGGTGGCTCTGAGATCAGGCTTTGCAAGGCCTCATGCTGAAGAGACAGAGATATTGATTCGTTGGCCAAGATGTTTCATCTTTTCTTTGAGCTCAAAAGTTAACCAGCTAGTGAAGCTGAAAAGCTGGGAAACTGAAAATTGTAAAAGCAGAAATAATTATCTCAAAAAGACATAGTTACTCAACTTTCACTTTGCAGCATCAGTCTTTACTTCCCTAATCACTTTCTCAGGATCATGTATTTTCCTAGAACAAACAGGCTCTATAGCTCTCTTTTGGTGACTCCTTTCATTCCAAAGTAAAACTAAAATTTTGGAGAACAAATCAATAAGAAGTTATCATGTATACTCTTCTTGTCATAGCATGCTATGTGTAATTTTAAAAAATCTCCTTAACAAAATCAGTTTATTTTTTAATCTTTCATCATGATTTTTAGCTAGTTTTTGTTACCAATGACAATGAAGCACAGACACTTAATTGTCAGGAATTTGTTTTAAGAAGAAAATCACTATTCACCATAACAGGGTGAAGACAGGTCCTTTTCTTTGCATGATTGACACTGGGGTAGTCTGCCTGATGTCAGGGGATTCAAAGGGGCACCTCGAATAGATTTATGTGCTCTTTAAGTCTCCTCCCATTAAAAATCAGTGTCATGGCAAAGTAGAAAAATAAACAGCAAAATACAGTTATTATTTCTGCTGTTCATCTCTTGAACAGATGACATCAAAGTAAGGGGAAGGAGGAATTGTCCCACATTAGTCAATCTTGTAGCTCAACAAAAGCTTTATTCTATTGCAAGAGTAAAGCTGCAAATTTCCTTTAACCACAGCGGGATTTGCTAAATGCTTTTGCTCTTACCACACACAAATGAATTGTATTGCAAAAGGTAGGACAGAAATTCTGAAAGATGGATATCCTGTTTCACTTGGGGCAAGGAAAAACATGTTCATGAAAGAAAATGAAAGCAAGTTATGTGGTGATGAATTCTGAAATGAGTTCAAGAAAGCAATAGTGAAATAAAACCACAAGTTAACCTGAGAGAAAAAAAAAAAAGATTTCTGCCTGGTGTTTTGTTTTTGTTAAGATCTCTTGTTCTATAAGGATTTTTAAAAACGCTCAATATCTTGTCACATACATAATTGCTTCAGTTACTGACTGACTTGACAGACTACTCTGTCTCTAAGACTCTCCTACTCATAATTGTATTCCTTTCCAAGAACTTTTGCTGTCCGAAAATTTATGCTTTTTTAATTGTCTGAATACATTTGATCACAAAAATTTATTTTAAAGTGCTTTTTTGTCTATTTTGAACAGTGGCATAATACATTGAAATAAGTTTTCCAGTCTGGTGAATATAGGACTTCTTGAATTGCCATTCTGAGACATGACTTTGACAGATCAGCCTTTGTTAGAGGAACAGTCTCTGCTTGTGTCAGTGCAAAAATGGCACCCAGTGTGTGGACGTGAAGCATGTGCAGACACCGGCCTTGGGGTGTGCTGGTACTAAAGACATTTCTCTGTGTGGCAAAGTCATGATGTTGTGATTCTATTCCTCTGCTGTTTTCAATGCCTGATCTGCATTGTTTTTATGCTTTGTCTACATTGTCTGCACAGAGCTTTTGCAGGACCTTTTTCTGGTGCCCTTATCCTGGCTGAGTTACAGGACCACAACTCCAGCAGAGAAGTAGAAGTGCCACCACTTAAATCACTCCAGGTATTTTCTAAGTATTTTCTAATCAGAGATCTTTTTATATCATCAAGTTGTAGAATGTTAAGTGGTTAAAATGGACCTTAAAGATCATCTAGTCCCAAACCCCACTGCCACAGGCAGGGCCACCTCTCACCAGACCAGGTTGCTCAAGGTTTTATTCAACCTGACTTTGAACCCTGTCAGGGCTGGGGCATCCACAACTTCTCTGGACAACCTCCAGTGCCTCACCACCCTCATAGGAAAAAAATTCCTCCTAATATCTAACCTGAATTTCCCCTCTTTCAATTTGTACCCATTATTCCTTGTCCTATCACTACAGTTCCTGACCAAGAGTTCCACCTCTGGCTTCCCTGTAGGTCCCCTTCACATACTGGAAGGCTGCTATGAGGTCTCCACTCAAACTTTTTTCTCCAGGCTGAAGAGCCCCAAATTTCTCAGCCTGTCTTTGAGGGGGAAGTGCTGCCAACTCTATTATTGGCTTCTGTGTGGAACACTAATAGTGGATAATAATCTGTGGGTTTGATCAGGCTTGGCAGCTTCTCAGTAACATTCCTGATCCCTCGAAGTTGGGTCAGGCCAAGAGATGAGTCCCTAATACATCATATATACACACCACATTTATTAATTATATGTATGCTAATATATAAAACATGTAATGTAACAAGAATATTTAAATATTTACATTTACATTATTGTAAATTAGGAGTTACTATAATTTGTATAACTTTACAAAATACGTATTTTAATAAACCATTTCCTCTTTCTACCGTAACCACATCTTCTGCAATTGTGAGGATGGTTTCAGGGAGTGACATGAATGGCATTTTATGAAAATTTGCATGGAATTATGAAACTGGTAGTGGAATCATTTTAATTTGGGAATTTCCCTAAACATCAGAGAGCAGCAGCCTACATCAGATCCCAGTAAAACCCACTGAAGAATTTGCATACAGTTGTAAACCAAAGAATGGTACAGTGTAATAAGCATGACTCCAATGGCATGTCCATCATCACAACTTCATTTTTTCCACGACTCACTAAAAAAACCTCAAGGACCCCTTTTAAACCATACTGGTCTTAAACATTCATGAAGCTGAAGCAGATGATTGCTCCAGACAGTGGGAAGAGGAAGGCCCATGTGTAAGCTGTGTTCTGGCCATAGTGAGCGGCACAGGTGGGTCACAGGTGTCTCTTTCTTACTGGCAGATGTCTCCAGGAGTAGTGACATCTAGCCAGAGCCAACCAGGCTACAGAGACCTCTAGTTTTTGGTGGTGCTGGTTCCAGAACAGAGGTTGTCCCCACGTCACAACAGAAACGAAAGGGAATGTCCCTTAGTCATGGTCCCATAATACTGGGGACTAATGCATAGTTCTCAGAGAGGAACGAGGCCACCGACTTGTGAAGGAGAATATTTTAATGCTAAAACTACTCACACAAGTAGTCACAAGAGTCTATCTAGGAATCAAATGTCCAGTCACAGCACTGAGCCTCAAGTCACACTTGAACACTTGAGTCACACTTGAACACTCAAGTCACTTTTGAGTCACATTTAAACTTTGCAAGAAATGGTGTGTGTGTGATCAGTTTCAGATATAGCCTAATTATTTTTGTTCTGCAAAGTACTAGAAGCAGGAAACAATTTCCTTTGATAAGATCCTCATTTTAAAACTTATGTAAGACTTTATTTTCAATCCATTGTATTTTTCCCTTTTGATATTTAAATAATTTGTTGCTTTGGTATAGTTTGTCTTTCATATTTATGACCTGAATATAATAGAAATATCACCTGAACACAAAAGAAGATTAATGCAGAGGAACCTGTTTTCTGTGGTTTAGAGGACATTGAAGGATTATATAAGAAGTGACAGTCTTTACATTTTGAAAAACAATGTGACTTGCAAAGGAAAATATATAATCACACTTAAGGAGTTAAATACCACTACATGAATAAGAAAAAATAGTGTATAGACATTAACATAATTTATTGTATTTAATTTAATGGATGAAGATGCCATTCCTTTGGCAAAGAGACCATACAATTTCAATGTTCATATGTGCACTTTACAAAATTTCTTTCCTCCCATTTTAACAAGTGGCTCTACTAAATCTGCTGCAAGTCTAATGTGTAACTGCATTGGCTCTAGGAGAATTAGTTAACTGACCCAATGCTTTGTTTATCTCCCTCAGTCGTGGGTCTGGGGTGAATCGGTGAGATTTAGGGAAAAGCCTCAGGACCCAGTGCAAAGACGTGCATGACAAAGAGGAATTTTGTTCCAGTTGGCCTCATTCTCTTTGCTTGGCAGAGGATCCTGAAGGAACTATTCCCTCTGTTACTGCAAAGGTAGTCCTAACGAACTGCACTGCTGTGACAATCTATTGTCTGCAGTTCACAAAATACTTAAGGTTAATTCATACATTTCATTAAAAGAGAGGCTCCTTGAGCCTGGCTGTATTGGACTGAAAGAAGATCATCCTGATGCCACGTACACTGTGAGAAGCCCATGATCTGACTCTTCTCACAAGCTTTCCTCTTGACCCCTAGCCAACAACACCTCCCTCCCTACTCTGCTGCTCAGGTAAAGGCGATTGAAAAAAAAACAACCTGTCAGAAATAATTTACTACATTAAAAAAAGAAATAAAACCTCACAAGACCAAAAAGGGGACACACTGATACTGGTACTTGATGTCTCATCTAATCTAGACTATTAGTGTTTATGTCTATTTAAATTGTCTGGGATGGTCTGTGGGAACTGACCTAGACAGAACATAGATGAAGTCTATCAAGTGGTTTATGTTGTGCAAATGAAACTTTGTGCCTTAAAAAGGTTGTTGACACCCAGAGCTTGAGATCTTGCCCTTCCCTGATCCTCAGAACCAGGAATCTCTTCAGCTGAAGCCAGGTTAGTCAGACATGATTTGCCTTTGAATCTATGCTGGCTACTTTCAGTCATCTTTGTGACTTTCTTGTGGCTGGAAATGATTTCCAGGAGGATTTGCTCCATAACCTTCTCTGGACCTAAGACAAAGCTTTCTGGCCTGCATTTTCCTTGGATGGAGATAGCTGTGATGTATTTTTTCTGAACAGCTGGCATCTCCCCCTGTATCATTGACCTTTCAAAGATGATAGAGAGGGGCCACATAGTAACAACTTCATGACTTTCGGGTGCATCCTGTCTAGTCCTGTGGACTTGTATCTATCCTGTTGGCTCCAGTTCTCCAGTCACCACCTGTGACCAAGGCTTTCCTAACAGGGCCTGAGTGTGCTAATAAGCTTCAATTGCTTTGACCACTCTCCTATGGGACCTCCAGCCACACACCACTGACCATGGGACCAGGAAATTTCTTAAGTGCAGGCCCAAGGGTATGAGCCCTTTTCTGAGCTATGATGCAACTGTAGGACCTCTTTCCAGTTCTGTTTTGTCACGAGTCATTACTTGGATTTCCTGGGTTGATCTTGGATCAGGCTTATTACCTTGCCTTTGCCTGATGATCATGGGATGCGACCTGTTGCTGCTCCTGCTCAGGGGCTGTGGAGCCATGCCCCAATGGTAAGATCGCTGCTTGTGCTGTTTTTATTCATGTCTCACTCTCCCTGGTGGAGAGCCCTTCCCTTGCTCCCTCCTGACATGTGCCTGCAGACCAGGTTGGGACCAGGGAAAGGGGATATGAGATGACAGCCCTTTCTGGTGCAATCTAAGGCCAGAAAGAAAGCTATTGGGTACTTTAGCCTACTCTATATCGGTCCCTGTCCCCCTACACAGTCGGGCTGTGTCTGCCTTAGATTCCTTGCTGCTGCCAGTGTGCTTACAGCTGTCCCTCTTGCTGACCAATGTAACATCTTCTGTGTTCTAAGCTAGTTGAGCTTTGGCCTTCATAGCTTCTCTCTTTTGAATTCAGGCAAAGTTTCTATATTCCTCTTGGGCAGCTTGTGTCTGCTTCTATTATCTGTGTACTTTTCTTTTTCATTTGAGCTTAGTCAGCAGCTGTTGGACTCTTCCACTGGCCACTTCTCCCATGTTTGCCTCCCTGATATCAGAGTAGGGTTTACTTCAGAACTCTCCTCAACTCTCATCAAGGTTAATTGGGAGCTTTTGAATAATTTCAGTGTAAGCCAAGTTTGTTTTTGGGCTTTCCTGTAAATTTGATGTCTCTTGCTGAGCAGAAATTGGAACATTTAAGACATTGGTTCACTGAAAACAATATTCTGAGCTGGTAGAGAAACCAGTGATAGACAGAAATATGAAAGAAAAAACATAGTATGTATTATTCCATAGTTCCCATGGCTAAAATGCTAGTCCCCTCACTGTCTAACATAAAGCCAAATATCTGCTAACCAGAAATCCAGTTCCCATCACACACTGTGGGCTAGCATAGCTTTCTGCAATACAGCTGAGGGTGGCAGGAGCTTGAGCAGTGTTGCACAGGTCCCTGCTGCATGTGGTGGTGGGATGCTCAGGATGCAGCTGTGCAGTGGCTCCACTGCATGCCAAGACCCTGCTGGGGCTGTACAAGGACTTAAAACCCTCTTCTCCCAGGTCCAGATGTGGTGCAGCTGCTGGAGCTCGCCCTTTGGTGTTACAGCCCCAGCTGCTGGCCTTGCCTTTGAACTGTGCTGGTGAGTGTGCTGTCAGCAAAGGCTTGGTCAAAGCTTGTTAAAATTTGCTAACTTGTGAGGCAGCTGGCTTGCTGATCCTTAGTGCAGCTTTGTACAAATCCTAACACATAGTCAAGATTTATTATGACCCTCTATGGTAGTAGCCCTAATTGTTAGAAAGTTATGAGGTGACATTGATCTCCTGCCCATCTCCTGTTGCAGTGGAGACCTCCCAGTTCTGAACACACTGAACATGACCCCGTTCTTGTGTTAGGGAAAAAACTCCCCACAGACAACCCATATAATACAGCATTATCAATACCACCGCACCTTTACAACAGCAAGTATTTTGATATAGAAAACTACTGGTCACAGAAAACTCAAACCTTTCATGGTTTGGGAGTGACAGGAACACATAATGGGCTGTTTTCAGAGAAGGGGACTGGGAAAATGACTGATTTCACATCTTTGCTTTATCACAGTTTATGGGCATGGTGCAGACTCTCATGTCCACACAATGGTGTTAACTAGGGTGGCTGGGCAGTGTCTCAGGTGTCAGTTAAGTAGAACAGGGAATGCTTTGTAATTGCATCAGGCCAAATTTGCTCCCAGATGACAGGTGATAAAACAACTGGGAATAGGTACAAAACAGCCCCAATTGCGCAGAAATAATGTTAAAACGGTGCTTTAGGTTGCCTGTGGTGAATTCCCTGAAAATATTTTTTCATTTGGTATTAGCCCAGTTTGTGTGAATAACAGCTAATTAAAGAAAAAATAAAGAATTAATAAAAGCCCTTATAATAATCTATTAAACAGACTCTCAGGGGATTTAAGGAGGTAATATGTACTTAATAGAGGGGCTAAAAATACAGCTGCATGTAATTATGGCAGGAAAAAAATTCCCAAAGCTGATTTGTAGTGCTTGCCCAAAATGGTAGTCAGTAAGGCACCCTTAGGGAGATGGAGGAGAGCAGATTTTCTAATACATCCTTCATGTGTCTCCCGATCTGGCCCTTCCAGGCCCACTCCTCATGGGGCCATGGGCTTTCTTTTAACCCTGTCTATCCAGATGAGAGAAAACCATCCATTAGCCCCAGGCAGAGAAGGCAAATGAAGCCACCATTTCCACTTGCTGTCAGCAGTGGCTCTCTGAGGCAGTTACTTCCCAGTCCCACTGTACCTGCAGTTCCAGGCTTTTCTGTCTTTTCCCATTCCTGAACCAGGGGGACAAAGAACCCAGAAGCTGTCAGAGCAGTAATCTTTCAACTGTTTGATTGGGAACTGATTTCCTGAAGTACATTTCTTGGATCTCAATTTAGAATATTTTTGAGGCTGGAAGGCATCACCCATGTCTGGTTGTTTGACTCAAATGCCAGAGAAATCCTTGATGAAACGTATATTCTGGTGGCAGCTTCCGATTCAGAAGGGAGATTCAGCACCCAACCAACGTGGTATTGCAGGAAATCCCACTTTCTTATTTTCTGTAGTCAAAACTGTGGGTTTTATTTAAAAACTGTTTTGTTTTGGATTGGTTTTGTGGGCTTCTGATGGTTTGTTTTTTAATTGTGCTTTGAAGGTTGCCTGATTTGGGTGTTTTTGCTCTGTGGTACTGTAGCCAAAGCCCCCCAGCATTTGCCAGAGAAGGTGTTTTTTTGGTTAGCTGTTTGAGGACTTCTAATGCCTCAATCTAGAAATAGTTTGGGGTGGTTTTTCCGTTTTAAAACCTTGAAATCAGTTTTGTTCTTGCTCTAAGTTTGCAAACTTGTTTTTCTAGTCAGAGAGCGTTTCTCTGTGTTGTGGAGCTGCATCATTGTGCGCCCTTGCACTATTCACGCTGCAGTGTGGGCGAGCTGCTGCCGGGACCAAAAGGGGGTTTTTTTCCCCAATAAAAAATACCCCCTTGGTATCTTCCATGGAGCCAGTCCCGCTCCCGGCACCGGCGGAGCGGCGGCAGCAGGGGGAGCCCGCGGGCCGCGCCATCCCGGCAGCTCCGCCTGCTCCCGAGGGCGCCGGGAATAGCCAGCGCCTGGCTCACGGGGCCGAGACGGGAATCGAAATATTACATGTTTGTGAATAATACCATCAGCGGTGTTATTTACCCGCTAACCACTGCTAACACCATGCCACCAAAATTTTCCCCAAGCGTCTGGTGAATTAAGTTACTCAGCCAAGCGTATCCTCAGGGTTTTATTTGTCACAGGATGGATGTTTGGTGGTGTTTAATAATTTGGCTTCTTTAAAGTATTTAAGGTCAGAAAGAAGAGTCGTGCATCTTGTCAGCACAGGTTGTCCAAGGTGATGAGCCAAGCACAGAGCTTGCCCGAGTGAACACAAAGCAAGACAGCTCTGCTTCTGTCCTGAGACGCAAACAGCCTTTGGAAAGGTTTCCCTTGAAAGATGGGATCCAGTCACAAAAATCCAGGCCAAACTTTATAGAACATTACATGAATAAATAGAGGGAAGAGGAGTTAATGGGGGTTGAAAGATACCTTCTGGATAATTTAAAAATCTTTTCTTTGGAAGAGAAAAGAATAAAAAATAGGCTATAATTGATGGTGGAGCGGAAAAACCTAGAATTATTTTTTTCACAAAAATGCCAAGCAGACTGTATTAACCGACACCAATAGAAAGCCATTGAAAGCAAATTAAATTAAACAGAACTAAGTTGTAAATTAGTCCTTACAGCTATGCCCTTTGGTCAAATGCTGAATCATTTATGATCAGAGTTGGCGTTCATTTGGCTCTCTGAGGTGCTGAGCTCTCTGTTTTATCTTCACCACTGGAGCAGGTGGGGGAAAGAAAAGACATTTGAGGTGTGCAATATTAAAAATTCTGTATAAAATAATATATTACAATAGAAAACTTCCAAAGCATTGAGAATGCTGTTGGAACCTGGCTTCTTGTTTTTGTGGCTGAATGGTATAACATCTGTCCTGTTCTTTGGCTTAAGCACCAGAGGAGTCCTTGGTCAGGCTTGATGACAGGTGTATTTTGGTGGCAGCTTCTAATCCAGAGAAGATTTAGCCACCCAAGTTACAAATCCAGTTTTGTATGGCAAAAAATCCCAATTTCTCATTCTTTTGTATCCAAAACTTTGGGTTTTATTACAATTTCCTAGAAACAGCAAAATTTCTTGCAGAAAAAGTAAAGTCTCAACTACCCATGAAAAAGTTCTTGCAAAATTTCCAGCTACCTCTGGGATTTGCTTCCTTATTTACATAGATAATCCTATGCAAATTGAAGGGGGAACGTGAAATAACCATATTTCTAAAGGTAAATAAAACTGGATAAAAGTCTATAGGCATTAGTAATACATATGATGTATTTGGATTTAAATTTTCAAAGCACAAACCAACTATGTGATTATTTATTATTGCTAAATTAATATGGTAAAAAAGAAAAAGAAATAATTGTTACCTCTGAAAGTAAGGAGAGTGCAAAATGGACAGCAAAGCTGGAAAGGAGGCTGCAGGTCCCTGGGTGATCCAGGGCAAAGCTCCATTGCTATCATGATTAATAGAGCTGTAAGGCAACTGCTACAGACTGTGGCAGATCCATTGGTTCCAGATATGCTTAACAATCAGTATGCAGATATGGTAATTTACAGTGTATTACTCAAACTAAAGGATGTTTCTATGCTCCACTAATAGTTCCAAAAGATAATTATTTTCTAGTTAGCGAAAAAGACAAAGCCAGGCCCCAAGTGTTGGAGAAGCTTTATTTTTATGGAGCTTTGTGATTACATTCTTGAACAATTCTGCATTCATTCAGAATGGTTTATAATCTACCAGGACCAGATTTGAATACCACATGTGCCAAGGCAAAAACGTTGTGGTGGAACACAGGCAGGGAGCAAGCCAGATTAGGCAGAAACTCTTTGACGAAGATAGGGAAGAAATTAAGGTAGGGTGGAAAGCACAAAGGAGCTGTGGATAGGGATTTAAGTGAATGCTTTAAGTGGCAATTTGCAATTGGAGCATGGGAAATGCCAGAATGTAATATTATAATACAGTTTTGCATAGTATACAAATCAGTTCATGTATTATATTGCAAATTATAATTATGCAGCATTATTATACTAATTTTATGCATTATAATATTTTGTAATATTGCTGTAATTACATAATTGTAGCAAATTATAATGTTACATTATACAAATACAGAAGTCATTAAGACCCTAAAGCACATGGAGCTGCAAAATTCTGGTTTTCCTTCCTGATGGGTTTGATGGAATATTTGAGTGATCCCACAACTAATGGGATCAAAATCAATATACTGTCACTTCATCATCTCACAGTTCTCATTTTGTCAGCTTCTGCTTATCTCTGGCTACATTTAACATTAAATGTACGAGAAAGAATGATCAGCAGCTTCCAGCTAAGGCCCCTAAGTTACTCTCATACTTGCAATATTTACAGTCCTGAGCTCCCAGCGCAAGGCTAGCTCTAGGATGGCTGAAATGGCAGGAGGAACTAGGGGCATGTTGTTCCCCATCCTCATTCTTCTGCATAGCTGATAAGCCTTCAGCCAGCTGCTCCCAATAAGCCTCCTGTTAGGGAAGGTATGCTTTGCTCCAGGCACTTGGAATGCTTGACTCATTTTTAGTGTATGCCTTGTATGCAAAATTATTATTATTATTATTATTTAAATCTAAGATGGCTTATTAGTAAAATTGTACAATAAACACTGCTGCATAATTTATTATGTGCACTGGGAGCTTTTAAGGCTAATGTGCCACATAATGTATTGTGTGCCTTCAGTGGAATACAAACACATACAGGCAGTCATTCTCCTTTTCAGCAGAATTGGTCAAGTCATTAAAACTTCACTACTATTGCCTTGAGTTCTCCTCTCAGTCAGTGCAGTTTCCCACCTGCCGTCCTCTGCTGGAATATCAGATTCCTGGAGATGATGCAGGTGGAAGTTTTCAGCCCTCAGAAATGCTGCTTCAGTGCTTTGTGGTAAGGATGAGGCCCTTGGTCAGATTCTGGCAACATGTTCACTCCCTGTGTTTGTCACTGACATAATCTGCTTGCTGCAAGAGACCCTTAAGGTTAAATGTTGGGCTGTTTCAGGAAAGTGCTCAATTCTTTTAAATTTATTTCTTATATAAGTTCTGAGTTTCCTCCCACATAACAAATTACTTGGAGATTGTTTCAATTGGGAAAGCAGATATTTCTACTTCTTCCATGTTTCCTATATTCTTTCTAATAATTTCATTCTTATGGGTCATAAGCTCTGAGGATGTGTGATTAGTGCTAGAACTAATTTTTATATTGAGATTATAATAATATTAAGAGTAGATTAATTTTAGGTCAGCCATGTTACTTATGGTCACTGTGATATAATTCAAAGTTGCCATATTCCCAGGACAGATACTTCAAGGACTGTGTTGGGAAATACTATGTTCACAGATTTATTAGAATTTAAGTTTTCTTATCAGCTAGATGCCTCTGTCCTTGGATCAAAGGAAAAAAGAAATGAAAATATGAGAACAAGGTCTCTATGGGCTTCCTCTGGGAAGGCAAAACGTGGAAATGCCAAACTGTGAACCCTGTTTAAGCCAACAAAGCTGCTAAAATAATCCAGGCACATCCACTGAGATTTCTTCTGGAATAACCTCCTAGATCGTGGTGTGTTTTGATTTCTTCTGGCTGAGTTTTTGTTTCTTTGATGGGTTTTGGAGAGTTGCATCTAACCTTGTTTGGCTGCTGGTGGAGAGTGCTGAAGCCAGGGACCCTGGGGGAGAGCCAGAGAGGTGAGAAGGGTCCAGCTGTGAGGGATTCTTGTTAATTCTGCCTCTACAGAAGGGCAGAACATAAAGGAAAAGGAAAGACTGTGTCTGAAGAGATGAAAACTAACATGGTTTGTGAAGGAAATCCATGTCTGACATCTCCATCTTGCTTTCTGGTCTTGTGTATGTCCACTTATAGCTTCTGGGGACATACTGTACTTGCAGTCTTAGATTAATGTACTTCTAGGCCAAATTGCTCAGCAAAGGCAAGCAATGAAGAGGACAAACTCTTTCAGGATGTCATGAGAACCAAACTGTAAATAGCATTGGATCTTTAGAACATTATGATTTTGCAGTAAAGTTAATAAAATGTCTAGTTGTAGAAAACCAAGACTTAACTTTGATTAGAATTAAATGAGCAATTTCATGCTGGTGGGGTACAGGCAATGGTTATTAAGTATTCGTTTGATCCATTTAAGAATGCTTTGATCCTTGCAGAAGCAGAGTTGCAGTAGTAAGACCCCAGCCATCTATGCATTGGGTATTTATGATATTCAGTTCTGTTGGGTAGTTCTGGTTGCACTACTGAATACTGATTTCTTAGGGGTGTTGCTGCTTCAGCTGCATCCAGGAAAAGTACAGATTCAATCCTTTGTACTTTGGTTCAATTTCCTGGATTGTCTGGCCTCACTTCTCAGAACAGTAATGCATGGATGATGCTTTGGCTGAATGACTCGTGTTTGAAACTTGTCTCTATTATTTTGGTGTTAAAGAAGCTGAGGGGTTGGTGTGTTGAAACCTGGCAGTCTCACTCTGCAGTCAGCAGCAACAGCCACAAGGAAATCCAGCATTTCCTGTGGACTCATCCAAAATGTGGGATTTGTTTAATACTTGTAGTCATGCGAGCAGGTTGGTATAGCAGGACTATGTGCAGGCTTCCATCACAGCCACGACAGAAGGAAAAAACAGAAACAGCTCTTCCCTTAAGGAGGCAGCAGATCATAAACGATTTCCTAGACCGAATTTCCTTCTTTCTGCCAAATGCCACACTTGGAAGGAGCTGCCACAGATTCATGGATGAGATTAGTAGACTCAGCATCAACAGTCTGGTCACAAGACTGGAAATAATTATACCAGGATGATGGGAACTCATAAATTAAAAAAATATTAATGAGAACTTCATGCACTGAACTGACACTTTAAGAAACATCTAAGCACAGGTTCCCTAAGTTCTTGTACAAAAAGCCAGCCCATGGAGCTTGCTACCTCCTAGGACAACCAAATTCAGGGGAATTTCCCATTTTCTGAACATCTTAGCTCCTCTAATTCCCTCCTTCTCCCTAAAATTGCTTCTCATTACTTGCTGTTGGGAAGACAAATAGAAAAAATTGTAACATATAAACTGCTGAATAAAGGTTGAGCAAATATTGCTGTGAGACTGGAGACATTACTAGCCTTGACAAAGATGAAGACTTTGATGGGAGGACTTGAGAGAAGTCCTGGGTGGAGTAGAGTTGAGAGATGATTTCAGGCAGGCACACAAATGGTTTTTATTTTCCCCCCTCTTATATAGAGGGGGAAATTGTTTAAATCTGGGATTGTTTTTCACAGGTTTAAAAGTGTGTGATAAGGGCGGGAAAAAAGAAAATACTCATTTTTTTCTTATGCTTTGATGAATGAATTTAAGTTCATATTTGACCATTTGGAGGTCAAATGTCACTTGGTCGTCATTTTCTGACTCCCTGAGAAAATGCAAATAGTAGTTCAGGATTTGTTGCTGCCTTTTTTTTTTTTTCTGTGGAACAGAGTTACGTAGAAACCCTGGGAAATACCCATTATTCTATTTTGGAAGGACAAGAAGAATTGTTGCAGTCAGAAAAAAAAAAAACTGTGCAGGGACTTTCAGGAGTATCCTACCCTGTCTGTACTTTTGGTGCATTTTGCCTGCATGTTAATTGTTATTTATGGCACTCTTGTTCTTACTAGATCATTTGCTACTGAATTTATTTTCGACTCTAGAAGTTATTTAGCCTATAACCACAGGTTTTAGGGATGTTTTTAGGCATCATTAAGCCTATACTGATGGCTGCTTTCAAGGTAAACATAAAATTCTTGTGGCTGGCTGAATAGCCTCTTGGGAGTCCATTATAGGCAGATTTTCTGCTTAAAATAGGCGTTCTTGGTTTTAATAACCAGGGCAGGCTGATCTACAAGAATCTGATAGTTTTTTGTTGTTGGAGGTTTTTTTATAAACCACAATTCTGATATAACTCATTATTCACTTGAGATGGCATTAGAATAAATTAATATTAAAATATTTAAATGTAGAACAAAGAGTTTGAAAAGTTACAGAGATTGATCACCCGAGATGCAACATTGGTGCCTCATTAGTTGTGGCTCTCTGCACTGCCAGGCTGAGGTACTTCTCTTTCGCCTAATTAGAAATTTTATTCTTTAATGCTGACTGGACTGTATTCAGGCTGTGTGGCTTGATTTTTCTTCTTGCCAAAAGTTTATATTTCCAAGAGATTTCAAGTGACAATCCATTCCAATACAAGAAAAGAGACTTTGCAAAAAAATGCAGATTTTTGTGCTTAGCTTAAAATTTGGGAATAGTGGCATCAAAGGAGTGAGAGGCAAATGTCATCTTCTGTAAGCAGGCCAAATTCTTTGTGCATTTCTGATATCAGGCTCATCTTGCATACAGAAAGAGGAGTTTTCTCAGCTTCCCGAGAAGCTTGGCCCACTCTCAATCAATAATCTGTGGCATAGAGAGCCCACCTTGTTCTACTCAGCTCTGAGGCTGAGTAGAGAAATCTCTCCTGTCCTGGGGAGCACTTTTCTCCCAGAGCAGCCTGCAGTGGTGGATTCAGTGGCTGGAAGTCCTTAATCCCAGTAATACTAACACAACCATATGGTCTAGAGCTGTGGGATTTTTCTAATTGTAGGCAACATCCAGACTTTTGCCAGGGAAAAAAGAAAGACAAGCTTTCAAGCAGTTAAGCCCTTTGCCATGTACAGTATGAGGTATGGTATGAGGTATGGTATGCTTACCCTATAAATGCCCCTTTAACAGCACTTGGAATTTCCCTTGACTCTCAATTTAGGACCACAAATGTAAATCTGAGCCTGACTTTCTTCCCAAAAAGCTGTTTGTAGGGGTTTTCCTCTGGAAAATCTTCTGCTTCCCCTCACTAATTTTCCCTGGCCCAGGGCCTGCAGGCATGATGCAACACACTTTCTGGGAGATCGGGGTTAAATCTGCCAGGCCGGAAGGCATAAACCCAAAGGCAGGAACATGAAACACAGAGTCCAGCAAATGGTGGAGGCATGGGGCAGAGAAGTGTCCGCCACTTTCACTCAAGGTCATCCAGAACTTTCCTAGACCTGAAGGTCCAGAGACGGCAGAAACCATTCACTCACTGTCTTGAGGTGGTAGAGGGAAGTGGCAGAGGCAGTGATGTCTCCTTAATGCTGGGGAGGAAAAACAGCCCTGCAGGAATGTAGCTTTGCATTTCTCTGCATCCATTTTTTGTGGGTTTGGATCAGTTTTATTTTGTGATTGCCTGTGATGCTGGCTTTATCTTCAATCCTTACACGCATTTAAAAAATAGAAGTTATAAAAAGGACATCTCTCTGCAGTTTTTAAAAGTCCTTCCTGCTAGGAATTGTCACTCCCTTTATAGCTGTGCCCTATTTGCCCTCTTTAAATCCTCAACAGAGTAGCTGGAGGTTTTGCATTTGCTGATGTGTCCCATTAATTCAAAGACAGCTTTAAAATAAACCCAGTGGATTCAATGCAGGCAGAAGGCTGAGTGACTTTTGTTCATGCTTAAGTATCCAAGGTGGGGAGGTGTCAGTGAATGGGTCTGATCTTGACTCCATGGGCCCTGTGGAGTTTGTGTTGTGACAAGATACAGCATTTGCTGCAACTGGGGCCTGTTTTAGCTTTTGCTTCATATGAGATAGCGAGGATGTTCAAATCTGTAAACATGCAGCACAGCACATTGTCCTTGAAATGTTCATGAAATGTTCCCATGGCCTTTCTACTGTCCTGGAAAGTGCAGTGTGCAGCTGGGGCGACCACAGCAGGTTGGGGGTGTTGGTAGGTTAGTGGCTTGTGTGGTATGGAGGGTTAAGATGAAGGGGAAGGCTCCCTTCTCTGCTTCCAGGCATGTGGTCTCAGATCTCAGATATGGGGAAATAAACCTTCCTGGGAAGTAGAGTCTCATGGGAGAAGTATTCTGCTTCACAAAGCTCCCAGGTCTAAGGGGAATGGAGCCAAGGCTTTGGTGCTAGCTACTGCCTCAGAAATATGCAGTTTGATGCTGTCTCGGTGGACTTGTCACCCAGACATAAAAAATAACCAACCCAACATTTTAAAGTGAGCTTTAACTTCTGTTTTTCTCTCCCTTTCCCTGCTAGAGAAAGTGTCCTATTCCCAGGCATGTCTTAAGCACATGCAGTATTATCTGGGGAATTAACCAACACAGAGAAAGAACAGCAGGACTTAGAGAAGACCCAAGGGAAGGGAAGAACTGCTGAGAGGAACATTTCCAGGAGGCAGATTATGTATAACTTTTGCTTTCATGAGGGAAATCTAGCTCTAGTTGCACAGGTGTGGTGGTGGAGATCACAGGAGTAGAGGGACTGAGGCAGGTTCAAACTGTGCAGCCAAAAGGAACCTCGCTGGTGGGGTCTTCAGATCGATCCTTCCAGCACCATCAAGTCTCCACATATGTTCCCTATCAACACGCTGCAAGAACAGTATGTGGTCAATACACTCTGCATGCACTTATCTTTCTTAGGTACCCAGCAGGCTAATTTGATTCAAATACTCTGCTTTTCCCCATCTCTGTGGCAGAGAAAAAGGCTTTTTATCTCTTAAATGTGACAACAACAAATTTCAGAGTCATCTTTTAAGTGCCCTTTCTGTGCTGTGGTCTTATCTTGGGCTCATGGGTAACATTTGCTTGGGAAGCATGTTTGAAAAATTGTCAGCACATTACTAATTGCTTAATTTAAACTGGTGAAACAAAGAAGTTAAAAGTTCAAAGCTGAGATACTCTCAAAGAGCTGCAGGTGTATGCCTGCCAGCATAAATTCTTTAAATTTATGCCAGCTGGCAGAACTAATAGCTATAGATTAAAAAACCAGTTGGATCCTAACTTCTCTTGCCCACCCCACAGTGTACTGTGTTTGTCACAGCCTTTCACAGGTCCAATGCACTCACCATTCCCGACATGGGCACTACTGCTAACCAAAGTTTCTCAGGGCAGAGCCTGTTGTTCCAGGGAAAGATGACTCTGGAAAAGGGGCAGCTGAAAGCTCTTTCTGCCTCTTCTTGGGAAGTGTATCTGAAGTATCCTGCGAAACCTTCATGTCTTTAACTGACATATTGAAAGCATTTAGGAATTTTAATGCAATGCCAGTTTGAATGCTTTGAAGCCCTTTCCCACTACTTCCATTGGCAAATATGAGAGGGCTTCCCCAGGAATGGCACTGTATCCTTCCAGCACGTCTAGGGAGAGTGGCAGAAACCCCAAGCCTGCTGTAGGACATAGAAAAGCAGGAGGTAAGAAGGCTGCAGCAGAGAAGAGAGCTGTCTGCTTTGCTGAGCTACTTCACCTCATCAGGAGAAGAGCATTAAGCAGAGCTCCCACTGGAGTGACAGTGACACTTTTAACAGATACTCAGGCAGAGTCAGGTGCTTGTTAGCAGGGTTATTATCTGTCATGGAGAGGTGTTGGAGCAGTTAATACAGCTTGCTGGGGAGAGGCAGGGATATAACTGCTTGGAGCAATTTACCCTCCTGCCTGCAGAGTCTCTGTTCCATCAGTATCTTACCTATTTGTAGTAACTTGCTTTCTACATTAAAGATTGTACGTATGATGTTGGACTTTGATACTAAAATAATTGCTTTCTAGGTTATGCAAATGTAGCATTGGCATAATAGAGAGCTAGTTACTTCAGTCACAAGAAAACATGGAAATAATTCATTTGCTCCTGCTGATGCTGTGAAAGTATTACTTCTTAACTGGAATGGGCCCACTAGTATTTAATGATAGCTTAAATCCATGGGACGCCACAGAAAAGCTGCCACTCAGCAGGTGCCAGTGTTGATCATGAGGGCATGTAGCTGCCTTCCTGTGTGAGCACAGAGGTCTCTGGGATTGCTTGGAGGAACATCAGCCCAGAGGAGCATTGTGTCAGCAGATTGGCAGCCACCAGGGATTGCCAGTGGTGCCTGGAAATCCCCTGTCCATGGGGTTGGACACTGGGGCTCCGTAGCACAGGGAAGGAAGGCTTGAGCCAGGTGAAGGTGTAGGTGCTGGGGTAGTGGCAGAGACATTGGGGTGTGACAGAAAGCTGATGGAAAAGCCTAAAGGTGGAAGTCAGAAAAGCACTCATTTTACATAGAGACTTTTCTGAAATAGCATAAAAGTTAATTTTTCAAATCTAGGATGGAATACTCTTAGCAAAACTGTGGGGATTTTTTATTTTCACTGTGCAAATCAGTCTTTTTTTTTAAAGTAGATAAAGCTTGGGAGATTAAAAAACAATGGAAGAAACTCATCAAACTCTTTTCTTTTCCTTTTTCTCCTAAATCTGAGAGTGTTGAGTTCTGGGACACTTTTAGGATTTCTGAGTTTAATCTCATCTAAGACAATTTGAATGCAAATAATGTTGACTTAAATCAAAACCTTACGAAGGATTTAGATACATTTTATTGTTGTTTTGTTAACAATATAATTTTTAAACCATACTGAACAATTGCTTAATCACTGGGTAATAACATTTGAGGTTGTGAAAATAAGTCCTCAAGGATCGTGTTTTTACGCTCGTAGTCCTGTAGGTCAAACAACATTTGTGTAAACTGTGGATGCTTTTTATTTTTAATCACAGGCCTGAGCTGGAATTAAGGATTTCTGAATCTGGGGGCTGTGTTTCCAGCTGAATCTCTAGGCTGAGAAGGGCTTCTGTAACCATTGCTGTATTGCTAGACATAAACCAGCCTTTTAACCTTGGGTCTACAGGCAATTAATTTATAGTGGCATTGGCTCTGCTGCTGACATGTCTGATCAGGAGGTGGACTGAGCTTTCAGGAAAGATCATACTCTGTTCTTCCACTGTAAGCAAGTTAACATATTAATTTTAAGAACTGATTTATAGTTTATTTATTAATAGTTTTTGTTTCGTACTGTTATTTTTCCAGTTGAGATGTTATTACAGCCTGGGCATCGTACAGAAAGAATTCATCTGGGAGTCTGCACAAGGTCACTAAATGTGTTTGAGAGTGTGCCTTTAAAGGAATTAAAGTGCAATTGAGCCCCAAGCACAGAAAACAATGCAGATAATGTGTCCTCTGCAGTGTGCTTTTCCAATAACAGAATCTTTTAAAGAGGAAAAGGCACAGATATGGTTACTCTGTGAGTGTGGAGAGGACATAATACTGTTGTTTTCTCCCTGTGCAGAGAAAACAGTGAGTGCTGCTCCTCCTGTGATACAAGCTCAGTGTTTGCTGGCATCCCAGCCATCCTCATGCCCTGCTGGAAGCTCAGTTCACATGCTCCTGGTGCAGGGCCAGAGCTAGACCAGGGCATGGAGAAGCAAGTGGCTCTTGGGTACTGCCAGTGGCAATTCTGCACTTGCCTCTTGCTCCAGGAAGGCTCAGTCTGGGAGAGAACACCTGGCTTTTCTACCCATGCTTTGGGGTGCTCAGGGTTTGGGGTGTTTGGTTGCCCAGGCTGCCCACTGTCTTCCTACAGGACGTGTCTTGTCAGATACAGATGTCTCTCCTCTTCATCTCATTTTGCCACAGAAGCAGCACAACTTTTTGGCTATTTTCTTTATTTTACTGATGAGAGATGCCCCATAATGAGCATGGTAACATCCACAGCTCTTCCTTTCTTCTAGCCCTTGATTTTCTCCTTTTGGAGCCTAATTGTGAAGAGAAGGCACCAGGAGATCAATCCATGCAGTAATTAAACCCCTGTTAAAAATTAAATGAAAGTGTTTAACCCTATTTGAATGTGATCTTCTAAATTTTTCAGGGTAGATTCTGTATTTGGGAAGGAAACTAACTGTGTTTAGCTGAAGAAAATGGTAAATTTTCTAGATTTTTGGGATGTATACAAATAGCAGGGACTTGGAGCTTGGATCAAATAAAACACAATAAATCTAAGGAGGAAAAAGATCTCATTTTTGATGGTTCTGATATCTACTGGACCTACTTTGTTAAACAGTACTTAAAAACACATTTATCATAAGTTGCTTATTAAGATGCATGTCACATGCATCGTCATGCTGATCAGCCTGAAAAAGAGCAGTTTCTCATCTGATAATCTGCTGTGCCACAAGGAGGTCAGGTTAGAAGTCAAGACTCCAGGGATTAAATTGTGGTCCCTTTGAAATCAGTAGGCATCTTGCCAATCACTTTGGATTCTGCTCTGTTTTGCTGTTTCACATGGATTTTGTTCTTGATTCTTATCAGTGATTTGCTGTGGGACTTGAGCAAGTTAACTCTTCAGGTCTTTTGCCTGCTCCAGCAGTTTTTCAAAACCCTTTGTATTACGTATAACACAGTGAGATCAACATGTAAATGCATTAGATATATATGGAATGTTAAAAACCTTGAGATGATCAACTCCTCTGATTGCTTTCTTGATACACTGATTTCCTGTTCAGGATTGTGGGTAGGAAAGGTCAAAGAAATTTCCTACACTGAGGAATACAATTTTTGTAGGAGAATATTTTTCATTCTTTGGGTAACTTTTTGAACTGTTTTCCATAGGTTCTGTGGGCAAACCCTCTTTTTAGGTCAGAACTTAACTTAATTTGATGCCTGACACATGTCCTAGGATGCTGAGGTGTGCAAACCAAGATCCATAACAGCATGTTCTATCCAGGCATTGTAAGACACAGCAAGCTCCACTTGTACAGAGAACCACAGCCATGTTATTCCCTAAGAACTGCAAATCTCCTTTCTCCAGTTGTACTTCTTGTGTCTAAGACAATTCATTTGCCTGCTGTAGAAAGCAGCATCCCTCCTCCTTCACACCTGCTTTGGCTGAACCACACTGGTCTGGCAGCCAGGTACCCAGTGCCCTTGCTTGGTAAGCTAATTGGTGTGATGGACAAGAGAGCCACCAAAACTGATGTGGGGTTGGTGGAGAGCAGGATCATCCCAGGGGAGCATGACACCATGACATGAAATCCTGCTTCCAGCGTTGTGGTGGAATTCAGACTATTTTTAAGGTATTTCTGTGCCTGAAAGGAAGATGAACACTTGAATGCCTTTGACTATATCCATGCTGCTAGAGGCATCTGCCCTGACAAACAATCCCTCATTCCCAGGTGAAGGGGTGTAAACTGGCCCATGTCCAGAGATCAGCAATTGGGGACATCTCTGGGCTTTGTGTGATCACCCTGATGAGTGAATAAAATGGGCCCTGTGCTGGTCATTCCAAGGGGATGCTGCACTGCTGGTGGATGAGCTCTTTCTCTCAGAACAAGGTAGCCTTGGTCATCTTAATTACTGCATTATGGTGTTCCCTGAAATAAGCCTGTACATTGCCTTGGGAGACACGATTGGGCCAGGAAGCCTGCTGGAAGTTCAAAAATATGGGCTGTGCCCAAGTTCATATCCTGACCCTGTTTAGTTCCCTAGTGCCTGTGCTTCATTCCTGACCTAGGATGTCATTATTTTGCAGTACCTTTGCAGTTCAGTGCGAGCACTGCACCACAGCCTGACAGACACAAACAGCGCAATGAGGTACAGGTTGTACATGCAGGAAAGTGGCAAGCAGGGGTACATAGGGTGTTTTCATGTTGAAAAACCTGCTAGAGTAGTGTTGGAAGATTGACATAGGAAGGAGAAGCCAAAATAGTAACGGTTTCTTTCATGTTTTGTGGGAAATCAACTGGACTGCACTAGCTTTTGGTGCATTTGAGGTGTGGGTGATTGAGGGAGTGAGAAAATATGAAAAATATTTGCAACAAAGGTGCCCCCAGCTTTGTGTTGGTGGGACTTTCCATGCCCTGGGATCCTGGAATAGTTGGGAAGTGCTGTGTAAATGCAACAAAAAAAGGGGTGAGGGCAGCAGCACTGCAAGGAAGCTGGAGAGGGAACTTGTTCTGCACACTGCTGTGAGGCACCAGGGCTGCCTGTGGCTGTCTGCTTTGCTCATCTGACCCATTCATCTCTCTCTGCTTAAACTGAGTGAGAGCAGCCAAGCTGCCCCTCTCCCTGCCAGCCCTGCAGGTGCTGCTCCACAACCCGGAGAAAGAAGTCCGCATTTGCGGAAAGTCCTTTTCCCTCCCTTTCTTTTCCCTTTTAAGGCTCTTGGCCAAGCTGTGTGATTCTTATCTGGTCTCTGCAGAGCCTTGAAGTGAGGTCATTCAGGAAGTTTAATTAATCCTGTACAATTGTCACTACATCCTTGGCTGCACATTGTACTAGGGCCCAGCCCACCACCACAATGCATCTTACGACAGCTGAACATCTGTTTAAAAACTGCTTGCCAAGAAGTAGTACTTGCTAAGCCTCATTTTCCCTCTGGCTGTATGTGTTCAGCTCATCACAATATTGTATAACAACATTAAGAGAAAAAACAGAATTTCCCCTTGCCCTAGGGATCAACCAGTAAAGCAAGCTAAAATTATCTGGGAAAGGCCAGTTCTAAAATAACACTGGCAAAGATATGGGCTGGTTTATGTGTATCCTGCTCACACCTATTTCCCAGACTGGCATCATCCAGGACACTGGGCTGCGAAGGGATGCTGCAGAACATGGGATTTGTTGGGATACTAGGGTAGATTCACAGCTACTCCCCTCAGAATTGGGACCTTGCATGTCCCCAAGGCTGTGCTCTCCTTACCCTCTCTCTGACTGCAGACAAGGACAATGTGTTTCTGCTGCTCCTGAGGGTGGATAAGTGTTGCGCGCACACACACACACNGCCTTTAAAAATTATACTCTAGAAGAAAAGAGACAGACTATAATGAAGAGGGGAAATTGCAAGTCCTTTGCAGGGAGAAAAAGAGTGATAGATGCTGGGAGAGGAGGGGAGCAGGAGGTGCAGGAACCAATATAAATATGGGGAAAGTAATACCAAATGCCATAGCGTCAGAGTAAAAATGAAGGGGCACGTAGGAGGCACTGTGACAGGATGTGCTTTTATCTGATGGAAGAATATTCTTGGTGCCACCTAATCTGTCTTTTATCTTTATTTGCTCCTGTCCCTCTTGATTCCCTCCAGAATTCTTAGTAGTGCAAGAATATAGAGATGACTAGGATAAAATCCTACAAGGAGCTTTTCGTAAGGGTAGGGGGAGGTGTTGGGGTCTTAAACTGTGCAGCTCATCTTTCAAGGAGAAGCAAAACTCTTCCTTGCTCTTTCAGGCAGAAGACCTAACATTCCCCTGAGCTGCTCACCTGGGGTTAACTGCTCCCGCCCAAGAGAGGTGGAAGTGGGGCTGGTGTGGCCCCTCAGCCACAGCTCACACAGGGTCCATACTAACCCTGCTGGCCCCTGACTGGCACGGCTGTGGCTTGCTGAGGAGTGATTTGATGTGAAGATTGTCTAATTTGGCATCTCTGATGAATAATGGGTGGGGGAAGTCAATGTAGTAAAAGGCACTCTTTGAGTCTTTGAAGGTAATAATCCATGCTTCCAATTTCCCAGATGGTCTTGCCTTTTGCTTCAGTGATGAAATCTATTTTTCATAGTTTGGCCTTTTGGAGCTACCTGATTTGTTTTACTCTTTGCATTTGTTAAAATTTTTTAAGCTGCTTTCTCTGAGGTTTTGCAGAGTGATTGTGCAGTTGAATGGGCAGAGAGGTGTATTTACATGCAGGCAGAGCCTTCAGGATTATTAATCCTAAAATATTCAAATTTAGTTCCATACATGGACCATCTTTTATGCAATAGTAATAATACTGGTTTAACTTGAGATCAGTTTTCTGTCTTTGATATCATATTGCCCTTTCTTAGCCTTATTAAAGAATAGAATTCAAAATTAGCAACATATATTAATTTATTTAATATTATTAATTTATGAAGTTGTCTTGCAAATGCAGTCAAGCTCCAAGCAGTAAACAGTTGACACAATCTGCAGCATGTAAAGGTATCTTCTATACTTATGATGCAATAATACATATATAATTATATGTATGTATAATTGTTTGTGTTATCTCTAAAGAACTGAGGCCTGTGCTGGCTTCATGCTCAGAAAGATACTTGCCATGCATTATCTGAACATCAGGGGAGCTGAGCTTTCCAAATGTTGTCTGTGTGCAGGTGTTAAATGGATGGCTTAGGTGGTGTCCCTGGTTGAATTGCTGGACTCAACTCAGCAGAGGCATAATTGTGTAGCCAAGGGCCACTGCTGATGATATGATGTTTTCAGCAGGAGGTGTGTCTGTTCCCACCCTCACAGCATCTCTCTGGAGGGCAAACCCAAACCCCATCATCCTTCTAGGGATGCCTTACTTGTTTTGGACTCTAGGCATCTTGCTTCATAGGTATACTGGAGAACTTTACATTCGTCTTTTAGTCTAAGGGCCATGTGAAGGCAAACATAAAGGAGGGTATAAACTAAGGAGGACTAGAGGTGGTATTTTCCTAGGAGGGTTGTTTTACTGACAGCTTTCTAGCCAGTATTTTCCTGCTTGAACACAATCCTCTCAAGTACACTTATGGGATTGAATGAGCTGCATTTAGGGTGTTTATCTGTCTTCCCTTTTGACATTGGCACAGATGTGTCTAGCTCTGCTTTTTCTGCAGAGCTCTTAGGAGCCAATGTAGTCTGGGTATGTGTCTGTCATAGTGTAATAACTCCCCTGTTGTCCATACCTCTGTTCTGTAGTACTTCTTTTCATGTTTTGTGAGTCTCAGAGTTGCCTGAGCTTGCTTCCCTCTGAGTAGCTGGTACTGTTCTGTGGCTTGAGTGGAATTGTAGGCTAGGAAGAACTGCTTTCTGCAGGTGTAATATACCTCTTGTTTGTATAAGAAAACTGTTTTCTCTGTTTTGTGGTAGAATTTAAAGTCAGGAGGAGATGGCTGATGCTAAAAGCAGAGTTTTTAAAGGCCAGATTCTGTCCTGATCTGATATCCTGTCTTTATTCAGATTCCATGATTAAAGCCGAAGGGGATTGTACTGGCACGGTCAAATATAGAATATGCTCCACTACTCCTGAAATAAGTAACAGCTCACACTGATATACCCAATATCATATTTCTTCAACATGCTTACAAGACATTAACTAATTAACCTGATAGTGCTTTTATTTAATGAGATCTGAGTATCAGCATGCTCACAGAAGTCTATTCTCTAAGCACTGCTCGCTGAAGAACATGTCTTTTGGTTAAAGTGCCACACACAATAGTATTTTATTGCTTACTGTTTTTCTCCAAAAGTGCTGTAGGGGTTTTGTCTAGTAATGGGCTGCAGAACCTTGCATTGTGCTATGATGCAGTTTGCTAGTGCTTGAAATTTCATTTAAATGGTGTTTAAAAGTCCATGAATTCTCACAGAAATGGGAGAAAGAAGGAAGTAACTAAGAAAACCATCAGTCTTAGGCAAAGATATCATGTCTCCTGTCTTAGGCTCACTTTGCTGCAGTGTGTTGGGTATTTTAGCATAGCAGCTTGGAGATTTCAAATACAGCTGGATTTAGACGAGCTTTGGCTCCAGGTTAATAATTTATCCTTCCTGGAAACTGCCTGGGCCTGTGAGCTTTGTTCCTCTCTCCACCAAAGAGCCCTTACCTGACACTGAGCACAGCCCCCGGAGGCTGCCTGCTGTGTTTTGGGGCTCAGCACCCTCATTGCCCTGCTGGTTGCCTGTGTCTGAACAGCCCTTGGCCCTGGCAAGAAGGATGCAGCTGTGTGTGTGGGGTAGGGAATGGCTGTATCCCATGCTGGATGCCTGCTGGTGTCTGTCCAACCTCTGGCCAGCTTCACATCCTGCTCGGGGCAGTGGTGTCACAGCTGGTCGAGGGTCAGCCGTGCCTCACACAGCAGGAAGAGAGGCTCATCCGTTTTTGTGGCTTGCTCAGAGTCACATTTTTATCTGTGCATGCAGAGCTGTGGTTATCAGCTGTTGCCTCCAAATAACCTGGGAACAAGACAGATTAGAGGCTTCCACCAGACAAGTTAAATTGCACATCAGATCGGTTGGGATTCTGCTCATTGAACAGCTGAGGTTCTGTTTGTGTGGTTGCAGTGCCACTGACACACCTCCTGATTTATAGTTCCAAAAGACCACTGTGCTGCTAAGCTTTGGTAAAGCTTTATAAATGTGCAATATGGGGAAGATTGATTAAAAATACGTTTCTGGATATAAGTGGCATTGCATACTCTGTATATTTTCTAATAATAGTTTATCCTTATTTCTCCTAGCCTCTCATATCATCAATTCTCTAGCAGATATTTTTCTGGTATATTAAATGTACTGTAAGGCCTTGTTTTGGCTTCACCTGTTATATATTTATAGGATGGTTTTTAGTGTTTGTCACAAGTACCTTAGCATCACTTTATCCTACTTTCTCTCCCTAATCCCTCCTCTTTTTGCTTTCTTTATGCTGAATTTGTGCTGAATAAAGGTGGCTGGTTAACAGTCAACATCTATCAGAAATTTCCGCTTAGCTGTATCATCCTTATTTCCCCTGAGCTCCTCCACCATTATCAGGTTCTCCAAACAGCCCTTTCTATGTTCTCAAGGCTGTAAGTCAAAGCAGAGACAAGGAGGATAAGGGATTTTCGTCCATCTTCCTGTTCTCTGAATGTCCGTTCTCGGTTTAGTGTGACAGGAGTGAACCCAAGGACTGAAGAGGCCCATGCTGGAGCCCCTGCACCTCCACTGTATGCAATTTGCCTCTTTACTCCAAAGCAGGTCTAGTCTGGTTCTTCAGGAGAATGCCCCCAGTCTTTCATTGGAGCTTTTGCATTCCCAGCAAAGCTTAATATGCATTTTTCTCTTTGCGCACTGGAATCACAGCACCTGATTAAGTTTCCTCTGAAAGCAACCTAGTCCATGACCACCAAATCCCCCTGAAAACACCACCAAAATGCAAAGATGGACATGGGGCTGTGTGGCTGCTCTGTAGTACGACCACAGCTTGAAGAAAAGATGTGCAGATCCAGCCAAGGGCACCTAAATGATAGTGGGTTTAAGCTAGATGCAAGCAGCAGGTTTTGTCAAGCTGAGGATAAAGCTGGCCTGAAATCATCCGCCCCATTTCTTTTGGACTGACAGTCACATCTCCCAACTAACCAGGCTGCCATTGCTCTTCTTTTAATGGTATCTTTGTTGAGTGTGAAATGTATCTGTTAAGGAATAGTGGATTTCCAAAGGAATATTTGAAAAGAAACCAGAGGAACTAGAGGAAACACTAAGCTGGTTTCTTGTGTGTACTGGACAGAGGTGCCTTTGCTTCTTCAAACCACGAGGACAGCCCCTGCACTGTTTCCCCTGTGAACACAGCTTTCTCCTTTCCACTTTTGCAGGATGGTGTGTGTGGCCCAACAATTGCCTGAGCTGCGTAGCTGAAACACAGCAGCCCCTCTGCTGCCGGGGGCTGTGGATCCTTCATCAACTCTGTGTTGGTGGCCTTGGAAAGTCTTAAGACAGCCCCAGAGTTACAGTCAGTGACGGAGAGCTGACCTGCCCTGGGAAGGAAATAATCACAGGCTGCTCTGCCCTTGTCCGGTTTGGAGCCAAAGATGTCACTTCACCACAAAAGCGAAGAGGAAGGAGGAATGACCTCACTCAGCTGCAGCAGAGAGCACAAAGGGGATGAAACCATTGGGGACAAACTCAGCTGCTCTAGGAAATTCCCTTCCCCGGCTTTTCTGAAGGCATCATCGGTATTTCCAACCAAGCAATCTTCTGTCTGACTCTTCCTGTCCCTATTCACCCACCCACCCTGTCTGGTGCAGTCCCCACTGTCCCAGTGCAGCCGTCCCTGGGCAGTGGGACACCTGGACCTGTGCAATGTACCTCCCAGGCTCTGGCACCAATAGTCCTCCTTCATATCCTGGCACAGGCCACCTTTGCTGCCTTTCCCTGAATGTGACAGACTTTGCACCTGCTGGTGCTCTGTCCCAGTGTGGCTCTGAGTCTTTTTTGCTAGCAGTTTTGGATGTAGAATCAAAGAATAGTTTAGGTTGGAGAAAACCTTTAAGATCCAAACATTGACTCAGCACTGCCAAGTCCATTGCTAACCCATGTCCCTAACTGCCACATCTATGCAACTCTTAAATACCCCCAGGAATGGGGACTCCACCACTTCCCCATGGCAGTCTGTTCCAATGCTTGACAAGTCTTTCCATGAAAGAAAGTTTTCCTAGTATTTAATATAAACCTCCTGTGGCACAACTTGAGCTGATTTCCTCTTGTCCTGTTACCTGGGAGAACAGCCCAACCCTCAACCTCCTTCAGCATGGTTGTATAGAGCAGCCTACCTCGAGCCTCATTTTCTCCAAGCTCAGTGATCCCAGCTCCATCAGTTGTTCCTCACAAGATCTGTGCTCTAGACCCTTTGCCATTTTTATTGGCCTTCACTGGGCATGAAATCCATCACCTCTACATCAGAGACATGTACTAAAACAAAAAAAAAATAAGTTGCAATGTGTCCTACCTCTTCATCCAGTCTGTAACATGTTTGTTCTGGGCAAGCAGATCCTAATTTTCCTTCACTGATGAATCATCCTCCACGATTTTACCCTTCCTGAGAGTTCCTTTGGTGTGTGTTCAGGTGACTGAGTCTTGACCAAGAGTCTGTCCTGCTGTATTTCAGTGGAAGGTGAACATTGTTTTGGGGAAGGGCTGGTATAACACAGTTTGTATCACACAGACATTACGGGAGATAAGACAACTCCCAGAGTATCCCGATGCTCTGTGCCTTTTTTTTTTTAAACTTACTAAGTAATGAATGAAAACTAGTCTTACAAAATTCAACTTCTAAGAAATTCCAATTTCCTTTGATGTAGGCAAAAAAAAAACCCAAAACAAAAAAACCCAAACTTGTTTTTGGCAAAAATAGTATCAGAACAATGCTTTTTATTTCCAAATTAATTAAAACAACTAATAGATGAGCTACAGATGTGTGTATGTGCTTTAATTGTGAAGGAGTGCATCCCTTTGGATATTTGCTGACTATTTTATGCCCATGGATATCACTGTTTAACACTTGAGTGTGTTAACCTCCCAGGGCATGTGAATGTTGGCAGGCTCTCAACTGTGTAAATACCTGGAGAAGAGTTCAGTTTTAACTGGTGAAACTAAGAGTGGGAACTGAAAATACCTTTTCTTCCCTCCTACAACAGTGATGAAAAGGTTTGGGTCTCACGTTTGAACAAATTAGCTTAGCTAATTAAAGACTTGTTTTGGTCTGTCCTCCTTGTGCATTAGTCCTGTGATGGGAATAAGATCAGAGACCCCAGGGAGCAGAAAGATTTATCAACTTCTTGTATATTATCTCAATTGGTTTTGCTTTAACACATGGTATGAAAAAAGGTATGACAGCAAAAGTATGATGAAGTATGGTCTGTATTGCAAGACTCAGCATTCATTTGCAAATTGCAATTACTAAATCTTTAAATGCAGAGAGTTTGGCTCTAGTAAACACTAAGATAAAATCAGGTACAGTTTCCAAGGTATTCTTTATATTGTGAGATCAACCAACATGTCTTGCAATACTATAGGTATTTATTTTTTTTTTCCACTCTCCCTTCATCCCTTCTTTACTGCAGAGGAATATTCTTTTTGAAGTCTTTGGACATGGTGCTTCGAAGGAAAATGATAACTTTAAACATAAAGTTCCCACAACTTGAATATCCCCGTGTCTTCTCAAGATGATGAATTCTAATTCTATCATCATGCAGAAGATGATGAAAAAAATGAGCTGTCAGTCTCATCAGCTTTTTCAGAGGAGTGATGAGATAAATTGCAGAGTTAAGCAGCTAAATGTTGGAGTAAAAATACATTTATTACCTTTTTGAAATCAATGCATGTTACAGAAATGTTCAGCAATAGGCAGCTTGCTTTGAGCAGAGCAGTCTGCTGATAGATTTCTTAAACTACCAAACCAGAACTCGTATGGGAATATGCATGTGTCCAGTAGGTATCTCTAATAGTTAGAAAGAAATTCCTAAAGTTTGTCCTTAAACATCACAACAAAAAACTTAATCTATATTTTCCCAAATGCTGATCTGGACACTCTGAGTGGTTTGGTCCAGCATCAGGTGAGGCGTCCTCCTCTTCTAAGAGGTGGTGAAGTTAAAACAAGTATTGCAATGTGCTCCTTGTTCAGCCAATTATCTATGAAAATATTTGGAGCATAAGAATCCTTTTCTAAGCTAAACTTACTTCTATCAAGAAGTGCTTCTGTGACTGCTGTTTCAGTCTTTCGATTTTCATTCCAGCTTTGCCATTTAGATTGTGTCAAAAGATGAAATTTTATATGGCTTTTCTCCTGGCCACTTATACCTCTCCTTCCCCTCATGTAACTGTTACATAAGAATAGATACACTGGGCATCAGAAAGCCTGTATTTTGCTTGCAATTACATTTAATCTTAGGCCTAATGATGTTGAAAATTCACAGAACCTCTAGAGATCTCTTGGGCTCCAGTCTCTATACTTACAATTTGCATGAAGGTAAAATCACATGGGAAATGCTCAGGGAAATGAGGTGTTTTCTCTGCCATAGAAAATACCTTTCTCTGACAGCTGCAGAATCCTTGATTAGTCTTTGTCTTTCATGTCCCTTTTTAGGGATGTTATCTGTGCCTGGGTGGTATCTTTGTAGCAGGCTCCAGTGAGTGATTTATTTCCTAATGACTGACAAAGAGAAAGGATTATATCAAGGCACTGATTGCTGAACTGTCCTGATTGCTTCGTTACTGGCACTTTGGAGAGAGCTGGGAGAGGAAGCTGGGAGGGGACTGGTAGCCTCAGGACTGGCGCTTTCTAAACACACTGAAAAAGACAGGGGGAGAGAGAGATTTTCTTGCAACACATTAGGAATTGGACTGTTCCCCTGGCAACAAACTGCTGCTGAAGTCGAGTTTGCATCATCTGAAGGGTCTGTGTCCTTGAGGGCAGAACTTGCTCCCAGCTCTGTCCTCAGACCCAGCGGTGTGATGCTGGAGAAAGGCTTGAGGGTTGTGTAAAACAGAGACATCCCTCGCAAGTTCTTCTCTTGGGCCAACCACACCCATCCCTATTTTTTGCCAGCTGGATGACTGTGGGCATGGTATTCTAACTCATGGTATTCTAACTTTCCACAGTGGAAAGCCCAGGTCTCAATCACAACCATGGTGCTTCACCCTGGAGGCGCTCAGCACTACTGAGCCTCTGGGTGCTGCCAAACATCTCTAGCAGGTTTAGTGTGCACATTTCCCAGGGAAAGGCTGCAGACCGCGAGGGAGGCATGGCTGGAGCCCAGCTGGTGGGCAGAGGGAATGGTTTTGTGAGGTCTGAGGATGGTGCCACACAAGCTCTGAGCAGTGATGGATGAGAGCTTTTCTGTTTATTGCCATCATGGGTGTGTCAGTGCATGGGGTTTTTCACCTGCCATCTACTGAATGTGGGAATCTCTGAGGCACCAGCTCTGTGCTCATATGCTGATGGTATAAAATCTGCTTACCCATGTAGCGCAGAGTTTCTTCTCAGCATGCATGTCTGGAAGGAAAAAAGAAGGCATATACCGGCTTGGTCCTATACTTCTATGCAAATTAATGATACCATTTTGTGGACCCCTGCCAGACCTAAATTTGTGAGACAAATCCACCTTGTTTGAGGGACTGGGGAAAGTGTGGACAGGACTACGAAGGGGTCCAAAGGCAAGGTCTCCTTAGTCATGGAAAAGTGCAGAAAGATCTGTCTAACAAGTGCAACAACGGTGAAATGGTTCCCATCATGTAGAGAGAAGAGGAGCCTGCTGGGCTTTTGACATTTATTTTGGGAACTGGCTGTAATTTTATCTGCCTTCAGCACAGCCCAGGCTCCTGTCTTGAACGATCTGTTGCTGCACAACAGGAGGAAGGGATTACTCTGCTTGCTATAATATATCTAGTGCAGACTTTTTTTTGGAGGTAGCATTTTGATTAGAGACAACCCCAGTGGATGAATTGGTTTCAAAATTAAAGTGGAGGATGCAGGTGTAATAATTTCTCCCTTTTCTTTGATGTGAAGATATTTAAATGTACACCTCATCCAACTAGAACTGACCTGGGGTCATTCAGATGAGGGTTACTAATGCAGGGTTTTCTCTTTTAAGTCTAGCAATACCTGTAGTGACACAGCCATGGCTCAGCATCAGCATCCCCTCTCTAAACATGCCTGTTTCACGGATTTATATAACTGCTGCTGGAATTTCCTCCTGACTGGTTGACACTTGTCAGATCTATAGAAACCATCTCAGCAAATGAGGAGAAAAAAATGTTTTCTCTTGCCTAGAATGAAAAAGTCTTTTAAAGTACTTAAAAGGAAAAACTGAAAAGGAAATAACGTGAAGAGGTAATAAGTAACCTCAGAGGAGGCTGCCTAGGTGGCTTCCAAGATCCCTTCCAGCCTTGGTGGTTCTATGATTGTATAAACTGTGAGCCTTGGCAGTGTGATGACTATGTGTTATTGAAAAATTGTTTTAGAAACACAGGACTGGGGATAACAATCCCTGCTCAAGATTGACAGAAAGTCATATGCCTGAGGTGAGATAGGATTTTTATCTGAAACCTCCACACCATGGTGGAATGAGCTGGTTTTTATGTCATGCTGTACATCTGTCAAAGAAATCCCCTCACATTGTTTACTGTATGAAGTGCATGTGTATATTGCAGCTTACCTCTGCAAAATACATTCACAGATTATAGTCTTCACGGAGTTCCTTTAGGCATTACCTGAACTCATAATGATGTGACAAGCTGCTCTGTGATGCTGTGGATCTCCCTATCACTCCAGCAGAGTCTGCAGGTTGTCACAGAGGTGGCCAGAAAATCTTCTCACTGGGCAAAGTTCTGCTTTTTCAGAGGACTTGTGCTCAATTTTGCCAGGATTCAGTTCATCATAAGCTGTAGTAAACCCTAAGTGCCATGGTGGCTATTTAGTCTGAAGAGGGAGACAGTAAAAGCCATGCACACAAAGTGGGGAGGCTGTTGTGCAAGCCAGCACATGGCAGCATGTACCAAATGGTGATACCAGGGTAATGGGTTGGCTCTGGAGCTTCAGATTTGAGCTACCTCATCTCCCTCTCCAAAACCTTCCTCCCAGACAGATGCTTGACTGTCTACTGGGAATGAGTTGCGTGGAAGAGAAGCCTGTGTTTCTCTGTATCCATCATCTCATTGCAAGGTATCCTACTCGCTTCTTGGCTTCAGTGTCTTTAAAAAGGTGTAAAAAGTGGCTACCACTTGCACGTCAATGCTGCTGGAACACTTGCTCTCCAAACACCTCTGCAACAAAGGCTTCATTTTCCTGTGTGTTCCTGCCATGTCTGCCTATAATTTAAACTGAGTAACCAATTAGAGCATCAGCATAAGTCTGTGAATGCTAGTGCTGCAATATTCAGTTGCCTATGCGTAACGAAGCAGTAATTTTGAATGTGTGAACCTTGTCCCATGGTTGACTTGACACAGCATCAGTATTGGGTTTATTCTGCTGTTCTTGCCTTCTCGTGTGATTCTGTGCCGTGTGAAATTATGCAGTCGGGTCTGCAGAGTTTAAACTCAGGAGCAGATATTTGTAAAACAGTCCAAAGTAAACTATAAAAGTTTTCTTTTTATTCTTGGCTTCCTCTTTCACAAGACTTTCCCACCAAAACATTTTCTTGTGCATCCCTTCACTAGGACAGGCAATGTGCTGGTTTAATATTCCTTTATTCTATTCTGGTTCTTCTGCCGCCCACATCAGTATGGTGTCTTAACTATCACAAACAGATTTGAGGAGAGAAGATTGAGAAAAATGAGAAAAACAGCCTGCTAATTAACATTCTAGTGATGGGAGAGAAATTGTTCTGTTAGCATTTAATTTTTGAAAAGCACTCAGTGTAAAGGTTTTGGGAGGAACTTTCTAAATACTTTGCTTAATAAAGCAGCAATTGTGTGAAAATGAGAATAGACAGTGATTGCAGAGACAATGGAATATGATTTCTGCAAAAAAAAAATAAAAGACCACTGTGCAAACTAAAGTCTGGTAGTGTCAGAGACAATGGTATTTGTGTGGAATTGATAAACTACACTAAAAAAAAAAAATCTAGGTAATGGCCATCTGACAGTCACTGGATTAAAAGATACCTTTTGCTTTCTTTTGAAGTTGGAACAGAATTAAAGCTGTTTTACTGGACAAGACTAGAGGAAGGAACATTCCAGATAGTGAGTCCTTACTCTTATAGATATGGAAAACAAAAGATATATAGGGGGGCTACCCATTTATCTGACTGTATATATGGCAGTCATTACTCAGCTGTACAGTCAGAATTTGGGGTTAATTAGCATTAGAAGATGGGAATGAAGGGATGACTACAGGGAGTAGCTATGGCATGTAGCTTCCCAGCATTATGTGGCAGTTATTTGTTGTTAATTCTCAGAGAATCCAGTGACTGGGCACAAACTATGTAGACAAGATCAAATTGTAATTCAGGATATTCGGTGCCATTTCTAACAGCTTTTCTCATGTCTTATTGTAATATTCCAAATAAACATGAGCAGAGAAAGATAAAACATCTTTTCTCTCATTGCAAACTCCTCCTAAAATTATCAGTGGTACCTCAGAAGTGTGAATGAACTTTGATCTGTGTTTCAGTACAAGTCTTCACAAAAACATCCAGTGTGGATACATGCTACCAATCACTTCTGAACACAGGGAAATAAGCTGAAATAAAATACAATACAGAAAGTACAAAAACAGCCCAGGAGGAAATGTGGGCATACTGCAATATTATGTTGGACATATTTTTATCATAGATGAACATTTAGTTCTCAAGGAAAAAAAAACAACAAAAAGCTCTACCACCCCCAACTTACAGTGCATATTTTCCTTAAATTTGTCTTCAAAAAGCTGTTTAGATTCAATTGCTTCTGGTTCAGACAAAAGGAACGAGAAAACAGCACACATAAAAGAATATGGGGTATTACCTTTTCGATTTTAATAAACTCACTGGCAGCTTCAGGAAGCAATGATGAAAAACTATTCTAAGCACAAGTTACATCTCGTATCTGATGCCAGGTAAAAATAGAACTACAACAGAGATGCTAAAACAAACTTGGTTAAAGTATAAAGAAATTAGGGCTTTCCCCTGCTCTACCCATCAGTCTATAACTGAAGTTTATACCTAAACAATACAAGGAAGGGTGCATTAGAGGTAACATGAGTAAATAGAAAACTCCAAAGCATGCAGGGAGGATTCCACACTGGAAGTGTATAGTAAAGCAGGATGTGACTGAACAGAGCCAGACTTGCCTTCACAGAGATAAAAACAAGTATTTGGATGATGGCAGTGCAGCTTTTTACTATTGAACATACCTACCATTTAGAAAAAAACAACATCCCTTCTGTGTTGGAGGAGTCTGCTCTTCCTAGGGAATCCAGCTCAGTCTACTTCAGTGTCTTCCTTGAATCTTGTTAGGGCAGATTTTTCTGTTACTATTTGCAGCAAGCATAGGACATTATGTTGTGGAGGGGGTAGATTCATACTTTGAAGACTCCTTTTTTTGCTGTTTTTGGGCTTGAGGGGGTTTCTTTGAAGGCTGGTGCAAATACGTCTGTGAGTGCGAATGCTTGTAGGCTGCATTGATCTGAGTCAGTCTTGCCTGGGCTCTGTGAATGTCAACAACCTAAAAAAACAATGCAGAAATTATTTCAACCCTCAGATGTCTTCACAAGAGTGAGGAACTGCAGAGATGCCTCCTAGTTTATAGAGGGTATCGTGCAATAGGGAGGATTTGGGGAAAACAAGGTAGGATTTATCCACCCTCTGCCTTGTGATTAGTGGGGGGATCTTTTGTGCAGACAACAAAGTGGATGGAGAGAAGCAAGAGAGCTGAGTAAGAAAAGAATATGCCTGGCATCAGAGAATCCAATTCTCTGTAGCTGGGCAGATGGGTGCATGCACATCTCATGTCAAAATCCCTGTATGTCCTTAATACATGAGATGAGTACATCAGACAGCTGAGGGACCACCAGGAGGCACTCATCTGAGAAAAGCACACCTTCCCATGGGGAATTCCGTATGCTGCCTGTGGGAGAATACTGGAATGCAGCTGTGTCCCTGGGCAACCCAGAAATGTTGACCTTGGCCACCCTTGCTGGCTTGCTTCCCATCTTGGCCTGAGGTTTGGATTGCTTCATTATCCCCATGCTAGAACATGCCTGCTGCAGGATGGGGGACGTTGCAGGTCAGGCAACATGGTATGGGCATGCAGGGATTATGCATGGGAGCCTTATGGATCTCAAAAACTACGTTTTCCACCCTGACAGGACTGCATGGACCCTCAGGTCTAGTGGTCCAGGAAGAAACAGCAAAAAGGCACCAAAATCAATTCTCTTTCCTTTTTGTGGTTCATCCACCTCATATCCAGCCTAAATACCAGGTGCAGCAGGAAGCACTGTGCCCTAGCTGCAGAATTATTTCCTTCTGCCATTAGAAGAAATTTTAATGCACAGCAAGCTCCATTGAAGTGCAAGTGAAGGGCTCATTTCATAAAAGATTTAGGCACCATCTCGGTGTATACTTTTGATTTGTACAGCAGGGAGCTTGTACTTGGGAAGAAAAAGGGGAGGGGGAAAGACTTTGCTTTAAATTACAGCTTTTTTTTTTTTCTATTCATTTTGCATTCAAAAGCCCAAATATATTTTCTCTTTCTCTTGCCTTGATTTATGACCTTATAAAAATGAGATAGAATCAGCCCAGAAAGAAACAAAGGTTAGGTCTTCCCAGAGCCTGAAGCCTTTGTGTAAGTCCCTGAAGAACAGCTGTGCAAATTACATTTGCTGCTATCAGATAAAGTGGAGACAGAAAGCAGTTTTTCTAACAGGATCTGGACAAGATTCCATTTTATTTTGTCATTTTGAATGCAGGTTTGATTTTGTTTGCTGGTAATCACAGCCTTTAATGTTGCCTTGCCAAAAATGGCTATTGCAGGAGAACTCGCATCAATATGATATCAGCACAGGCAGAAAGAGAAACATCCTGTTTATGTGAATGTCCCTAACAAAAGAAGTCAAGATCTAAACAGATAGAAGAGAATGCCAGTAACCATGAAACAAACTACATGCCAGATGTTAGTCACGCTGCTTAGAGCACTAGGAGAAGTTGATCAGCTATTATGTTGATGAGTGTAGCTCATGAACCTGTAGAGAAGGGAAGCAATAGTTGTCATTTGCATGATTAAAGTCTTGTGTAGTACTTCCACATTAAATCATAAATAATTCCATTTTACATGAGTGTATTAATTAAAAGGTTACATTTTAAGGCATGTGCTTTCCTTTCTTTATAAGTTCATGTAACGCATTCGAAAGAAATTAATTTTATTTTACAGACTATGAGAGCCACAGCATCACAAATCAAATTAGGTTGAAAAGGACTTCTGGTCCTAGCCCCTGCTCAGAGCATGGCCAGGTTCAAAGTCACAACAAGTTGCTCAGAGCCTTTAGTTAAATTTGACTATCTCTATGGAAACCAGACTTTTTCATTGCTTAACTGTCTTCACAGCGGAATTGTTTCCCATCTATCCAACCAGCTAGAATTTCCCTTGCAGAAAGTTGTGTCTGTTGCCTCTTGTCCATTTACTGTGCCCCTCTGAAAGGGCCCATCTTTGCTGTAGCTCTCCAAAGGCTCTGCCAGACTGCTGTTAGGTTCCCTCTGAAGCCACCTCTCCTCCAGGCTGCACAGGCTCAGGTCTCTCAGCCTCGCTTAATTGGCAGGGGCTCCAGCCCCAGTCATCTTGGCTGTCCTCTGCTGAGGTCAACACCATGTTTTGAGCACACTTCTCTTCTGGAGGATGTCAAACTGGACACAGTGGCTTCACCAACACCAAGGAGGAAAGCTGTGGCCTTCCACATGCTGACTCTATTAGTTTGACCAGTGTGTTTACTGAGGATGCACTCCAACCCTCTGTCCAGGTGGCTGAGGAAGATGTTTAAATTTAACAGTGCCAGCACTGGCATTGACATTCACAACAAGCTGCTAATTATACTGACTGCTGAAAGTTGTCTTTTGAGCCCAATGGTCCAGCTTCTCATCCATCTAGTATTAGTCATTTCTGAACCATGCTTAAATTCTGCTACTGCTTCTCTTTCCTGTGATGGAGGTAACTCAGAGCAGAATATGCAGGACTTGCAGAACTCAACTGGTTGTCTAAATAAAACCAGATTCTGATCATTCAGCCTGCTTTCCATTTTGAGATTTTTTTTTTTGAGAAAGTAGCTGTGTTTCTCAAAGACTAATACCAGTTTATTTTTCTTGTTTAAATCTCCTTTGGGTTTCCAGAAATTTTTGAGGGAGGGGAGTGTGGGAAAGACTAAGGCTGAAAGTGAAGGAACTGAAGCCAAGAGCAGCAAAGAATGGATTTGTACAGGAATAAGACCTGTATTTACCCAAAAGTTTTTGTAGCTAGCAGACACTATAAGCACTCTTGCTACTCTGTGTAGTTTCACTGTTTGACAAAAGAAGGAGATATTTCCCCTGCAGCAATGCATCCTTTTTTCAACACAAAATTTCACAGAAGCCTTTGAATTTTGATAGAATTTGGGCAAGTTGAAAAGAAATACCTGACTTTGCTTGCTTTATTGATATTGGGCAGATTTTTTTAATAGTATCAAAAAACCTGGTTCACTATTTTAGTAAGCAACCATTGTTTTGGATTATATTAAAGGACAGTAGGAACAGTAGCAGCATTATTGTATCATTTTATGCTACATATCTGCTTGATAACCAGGTTGTGTACTCAAAATGAAATAATTTCATACTGCAAACCCCAAATTCACAAAACAGTGTTTCACGGGAGCTCTTGAAATGACAATTCTCTATTCCAGGTAGCTTTCTTACTTTCTGAAACTGCTGAGAGGTGTGGTGGACCACATACTTCCAAGATTCACAATTCATGGCATGGCCAGATTTCACTGTCTTGAGCAGCCCAGGTTGGTGGAGACACTTTATGCCTCATTGCTCAAAGCAGCATTGGTGCGTGTTTCTCGGTCCCTGGGTTTTTTTCCTGCACTGTAATCTGATAGTAATGAGCAGCTCTTCTGGCTCTTTCTTGCCTGGCAGGTAAGAGTGGGAGCTTCCAAGCCACACCAAGGTCACAGTTAAGTCTGTCCTAAGATGTGGTGCAGATTTTAAGCGCAGGGAGTTAGATGTGCATGCCAAAAAAGAGCGAAGTAAGGGTAAATGAAATTTAACACACTTTCAAGGTGCATATGTTGTGTGAATACATCTGTGCATTATCATTGTGTTCACTAGACATTTTTCTCAGAACCGTCAGCCTCAAGAGCAAAGGTAAGGTGACATTGCAGTATGACATGCTTTTCTAAAAGCCTATCAATGCAGGGCTAGATTTTAACTCTTCTCTCCTGCTCTTCTCTTTTTGAATATAAAATGGTTTCTAGCTGGGCTGTTTAAAAGATTCATAAGGAGAGTCCGATTCGTGTTGGTGATTCATTTGCAAAACTTCAGGTGAGGGAAACAAAAACCTGCAAAGAATTTCCAACAGAAAAGTGTATGTGGAGGAGTTAGAAAACTGTTTCCTGTATGGACCAAAGCCTTCTGCATGGCTGAGTGTGAAAGCTGCAGCAGTCACACTACACTGACTCCCACGCTGGCATTTTGCTACTGCCTCTATATGCACTAGAGAAGGCAAAAACAGAACAATGTGAACTGGGTTTTTGAAAGCCAGGATGTAGAATTCAATCTTTCAGAAAGCAAAACATCATCAACAAAAGTCAGTGATTGTGCTTTGAAGCCACCTGGGAGCAGAGGGAGAACACATGCTCAAGCATTCAGAAAGCCAAGGCAGCCTCACATTGTTCTGCTCCTGATTCTGCCAGTGAGATGTGAAACTGAAACAGCTGTGTTGCTGTTGAGACAGAGAAAAAGCAACTTGCCTACCTGTGCTGACCTTGAAGGCTGCTCTGCTCCTGCCATGATTCTATTCAGTCAGTTGTTTCTTCTCCTGAGCCTTATGCTGGGATGAAACAGGAGAATGAGGAGGGTGGGAGATGAGGGGACACAGCCACTGCCAGCAGTGTGGAAATCTCAGTGGCTTTTGAACACCTGAAGGTCCCCTGACTACTGCAGCACAAACCAGTCTTGTGCTGCTATGAAAAGAGAGCAGCATTGTGTTCTGGAGAGCAGCCCCTAGTTTTGCCCCAAAACTGTACTCCCCTGGATAAGCTGGAAAAGAGCTGTTAAGAAGAACACAAAATGAGTGTTATGACTGAAGAAGTAGCCCCTGAAGGGAGTATCTGTTGAACATGAGGCAAATCTTTTGCAATGCTAAGTTTTGCCATGGGACAGTAGGCAGGAAATGAAGTGTCGTTATCTAGAATTCCTAGATATTTATTTACACTTTTTCAGAAACAAAAGAGAAACAATGATAAAAGTGAATGAAGCTGCTTGAACCCTTTGCCCATCAGCGCAGATTGGCAGAGAAATGGGGAAGAATGTTGTGATGCTTCCAGATTTTCCAGGAAACCAGCAA
The DNA here is from genome assembly GCA_013397955.1 of Grantiella picta. Taxonomy (NCBI): domain Eukaryota; kingdom Metazoa; phylum Chordata; class Aves; order Passeriformes; family Meliphagidae; genus Grantiella; species Grantiella picta. The sequence continues at coordinate 270,723 of VZRM01006762.1, forward strand.
TGCACAGGAAATCGGAGAAGCTGGAGTCCCTTGCGTGGATGCATGCCAGAGACAAAACCTTTGTTATAACAGCTGAAATGTGTTTCTGCAGGCCCCATTGAGCAGGGCATAAGTACGTACTTAAGCCTATCCCAAGCCAGCAAGGAGCAGAAGTGTGGGCTGAAGTTCCAGCTGTGCTACTGATTGTGTGTGGCAGTGATGTGATTCTCACTACATCCACAACAGCTTTGCTCTGCTTCAACACTTCTTCGCTGTATCAAAAGTAATTATGCTAAGGTGACCAACCTGAACTGGAACATGGCTTTAGGTTATCTTAAACTAATGAAGGCAAAGATAGATATTTACATTGTCTGATTATACACAACTATTTAGGTGCCCTGAACCATGTGCCAGTGTCCATATCTTTCCCTTTGGACATCCAGGGAAGCTGGGCTCTCAGGCTCATGAGTTCTGAATCACATTTTAATTAGATGACTAAAATGCCTGTTATAAATATCTTTCTAAAAAGCGAAGTTTTAACTGTGAGCATAATTAAGTGTTGAAATCAATTTCAAAAGTAATTTCAATTTGTCATCACTTGCAGTCTTTCAGCTGAGCATGAGTGTTCATAAACTTAAATTCCCCCCACTTGTGTGGGGTTCTTCTAGGACACATTCTGGCACTGTGCTGCATCAACTGAGTCAGGTCCATGGCGTGCTTTACTGCATATTCCTCCTGAGGGAAGAGCTGTGTACAACAGGATGGCTTCTTTTGGTAGCAAATGTGGCATGCGTGTGAGAGCCTGCTTTTCCGAGAAGGTGCCTGGCAGTATTTCACAGTAATTGCAGTTTCCTGTGAACGTACACTGCATGCTATAGTCAGATGATGGATGATCAAAGCACAGTTTACTAAAAACAGATTATAATCTACCAGAGACAAGTTTCCTAGCCAGCCAGGAATGACAGCTAGATGATGCTATGCAATGCCTAGAAAGGTGATACAAATGACTTTCCAAGTAACAACTTGGAACATAAGTCCTGGCTTTCCAACTGCTGTATGTAGTGGTTGCTTGTAAGCGCTGAAAAAGAACTGTGGAAGTTTCTGATAAAGCTGCAGTTTTCTCTCATTATTTCTTGAGTGCCTTGCTGGAGAAAAAGCTCAGACCATTTCAGATTGTTACCCTGGACCTTTGCCTTTTTATCTCAGGAAAAGGAACTGTGCCTCTGAGACAGCATCAAATGCTTTAGGCAGTTCCAGGAGTGTGAGAAAGGATATTTACTGTCTAGCCACTGACTAGAGGAGATTTTGCATCCACTAAAATTGTTTCACATCCAAGTACTGGACCTGAATATACCCATTCAGCTTCATTTACACAAGGCTGCACTTCATCCTGGGTTATTGTTTAGGAAGAATGGAAAAGAGTTAACCATAGTCAATAGCAGATTTTTACTCATGCACCCAGGACATTTTACACGCCAAACTGTGTCTTTGAAGAGAGCCTTCTCCTGTGGGTTTCATGTCATCTATTTCTGTCAAGGGGAACCTGCATACCCTGATGGAGGAAAAGTAACTTGCATTCAAGTTCTTGGTTCATGCCCTCTCCTCGGTATGTGAAACTTTGTGCAGGTTGAAGGTAATGGGCACTGGAAGCCTTGATGGAATGCTGGGCATAGTGGTGTCCTTTTACGCTGCTTTGCATTTCTGGCACTCTTTTGATCGCAAGATCTGTCTGTTTAAAACAGATTAAATAATCTGTGAATCACAGGAAGGCTTGGGGTGAGATTTGGCAGCATCAATGGAGGCATGGGGGCAGGGAGGTTTTATGGGAGTATGGGACAACCTCAGCTTTTATCTTCTGCCACTTGGTACTTTGGTTTCATGCCTCTGGCAGGGGAAGCCATACAGCGGCAGAAAGCAAGGGAGGTATATGCAAATGGTAGGAAGACAAAGCCATATGGTAGTCAGTGTGCTGATTGTCAGTGCTGTCAGTGCTAATGCCCCACAAGCCCCTCATGTCTTTCTCTGGGGAAGAAGATATTTGCATTGTAGCAGACTTTGGTAGTTGTTGAAGTCGTTGCGGCTAAGCCAGAGGCTCTGGACCTATGGCTGGTGTCCTAATGAAATGATGGTTGTGATGTCCATAACCTTGATAGCAGGGCTGGCAAGCTGCACCTGGCTAGTCACTTGACCAGAGATTATCTGTGACAGTTCTAAAGCAGAAAAGGGGAAGAACTTGGCAATTCCAGTCTGGCAGTCTCACCACAGTGCTGTTGAAACTAGATGAATCCTGATTTATTTCACTACCTTCAATATACCAGTGAGTTCTCTTATGCATACTGGAGTTCTGTGGCAGAATGCAAATGTGATTTTACTCCCCCTTCCTTTACTGCTCCTCTCTTCTGTTGTGCCTACTAACTGGAAAACACAGAGAGGCTGAATGGTGTCCTCAGTACAAGTGCTGTGTATTCATCCGTAGCAACACAGCCTCCAGAGAACAGGTTCAACAGCAAATGGTCTGCTTGTATTTGCCTTACCCCATAGTTACTGTTTTCTCTATACTTTGGGTAGGACAAAGGCTTCAGACATGGAGTCTGTCTTGGAGATCCTAACAAATAGTTTTAAATCAATTTAAAATTTTCTTGTGATGAAACCAAAGATAAACCCTGTTTATTTAATTAAGGCAGGTAGTTGATATCCAAGACAATGACTATGTAGGGCATGTATGTTAGACATTTACCTGAGAGCTTTGTAACCTTTGGAAGAAGGATAATGTAAATGTCCTCTCCTGGCTCAGTTATAACTTTTGCCCATTTTACTGAAATGTGAATGAAAACATTGTGCAAAATTTAGATGTCTGCAGTGCAGCTGCCTAGGTTTGAGCTGCTTGCCTGAATTTGCTTTATAGTCAGTAGAGTTAGAAATGTAATTTGTACAACCTGCCTTATTCAAAGTGGCTGATTTTAAACCTTCAAAGTCTTCTTTCTCTACATTGACAGGAATGAGAACCTAGTTTACTGGTTCTTGTGTAGATAGACTACAGATAGGTAGAACACAAAGGTGGAGAATCAGTATGAGAAACTAGTTCCATTACATTTTTCTCCATTTTGAAATGCATTTGTTTGCTTTTTAATGAGATCCAGTGTGCTTCAAAGTTCTAAAACAGAATAAGCTCTCAGCTATTCCCCAAGTTGGCTCAGCTTTGTCAGTGGGGCTCACAAACTGTCTGGTTTCACAAGACCCAATTAGTTTTAATAACTTCCCATTCAGACAGCATTCTCACTTGCCAAAATAGAATTTTTCATGAATTACTAAATTAGTAATCAGTTCTTGCTGACTGTCAGCTTCAGTGAAAGTTGATAGGAAGATGTTCTTGGCTTGTAATACAAGCCTAATGCTGGCTTGTGGGGGACTGACTGTATTTCATCCTGTTTTTATCAGCCTTCTCCAGCCACATTCGTGGCTTTTTTACATTCGTCTTTTCCCAGGTGCGTTTTATTGGCTTTTCGAAGATTTGTGGGAAGTGAGACACTTCAGCCTTTGAAAGATTCACAACAGGTATTTACTCTCTCCTCTTCTACCAAGTCAGAAGAACCAAACAGTATTAGAGATTGAGTTACCACAAACCAGTAAGAGTAGTTTACTAGTCCATTGGTTTATTATTACCAGAAAGCTACCTAGGTCTTAATTAAACTGCAGATCTGTCTCCCTGAGACAAATACAGTTGGGCAATAATTAAGAAAGCAGAAATTCAAATATATGATTATTTTTCTCTTTAGTGTCTGTTAGGCCTGGTTTATTTTAGAATTGCTGTTGAGAACAATGTTTAGAAATAAGTATCTAGCTGTAGACATCTGACTGTATTGAGGCACTCACATGTAAGGCTGGGGCAATAGTGTATGTCCTAATTATTATCCCATAGGTTTGACTGTTAATTGTAATGTGGGATGCTGGACTGGCTTTCAAGCTCTATTCTTCAAAAATTGTGCTGCAAATGAATGAAAACACTGGAAGAAAAGGGAAGAATTGCTATTGTCTAACCAAAACAGTCCAGGCAGCCTGCCATAAGAGCATTATTGAAGCTCTAATTCAATAATTAGATCCAGCTACAAATGTATTAGTTTAGCCAAGTCCTCTAGTTGGCAGAATATCTTAAATTTCCTTTGATAAATGCTGTTGTTCGCTGAATACATCATCAGATAGTTTATGAACTGCTTCTCTGTAAGTTACTGTGCTTAATATGAACTTGTTAATTAGATTAACTTGGTTTGGTATTTTGCTAGAAATAGCTTATCTTTATATGAATGTATAATTTTATTTCATTACAGTTACAGATATAACACTGTTTACAGTGGTAGCATATCCAATTTCCAGAAAATACTGTAAATGTCTTTCAGGAAAAGTACAAAAAAGGCCTTTTTCCAGGGCTTCAATGAGAGGGAACATTTTTTTCTTGTGGGAAAGAAAGATTCATCTCATGTCTTTTGCATGTACAATGCTGTGTGCTTACTGTGACTCTCTTCCAGCAGGTTTTACATGGCTGATGACGTGGCTTGTTGGTAGACTGGACCACAGGTGGTTTTTTTTGCAGTTCTGTGTGCTCCAGGTAATCTAAACACGTTTCAGTCAGCTCAATGCATGCAGACCCCAGAGCTAGTACTGCTCTCATGTAGAAGTACACCTCTGTAGCTGAGGTTCCAGTAAAACCCAACATCTCCACAAGCCAACATCCATAATCTTCCATGGATAGTCTCAGCTGGATCTGTGTTGATGTCTTAGGGCAAACTGGTTTGCTATTCCAATTTCTTTAACTCCCTGACTTCTGTTGCCTTTCAGAAGTATCCAGAGGGGCTTGTAAACACTTAGAAACTGAAGGGGGAAGAGATTATGATGGGCAGGACACAGACAACTTCTTCTTTTCTCCAGGTGTGCTGGATATCTTAGCACAGGAGAGCTGTTTTGGTCAGTCACCTCTCCTTCCCCAACCCTGCCCTTGCTGTCTGCTCCTTCCTTGAATGACAAGATTGCTTTGATCGTGTTTTCCCACTCTCCCTTTGAACAGATGTCCCACAGGACAACTGAATAGCCAGGAATCCCAGGAGTGCTGTTGGAACGAGATTTGAGGGCTCATCAAGCCATAGCTCTGGACACAGAGTTGAAAACACGCTTGTGTGGATCCATTCAATAGCCATTTACAATACCCTAGGCATGTGTTCACTGGCCTTTGTGCCCTGGTAGAAGTGGAAGGCAATATCTCTCCCTGGACTTTTGTTTATGCCAGCAGATTTGCTGGAGTGAGCCTTCCCTGCTTTACCACCAGCCAAATGGAAAGGACAAAGCCACCTGGATTTGTCCACAGCCTCATTACCTCTGCTGGTATGGCTGTACTTCACTACCTTAACAAAACCAGAGAAACCTATCTGGTCACTAAGCAAATCTACACCATCCCTTGTACAGTGGAGACTGTCTTCTGAACCCCCAATCAGACAGGATTTTCTTTTCCAGTCATCTGCCTCCCTGTTTCTGTTCAACAGCTGCAGTCCTCTTATTCAGAGGGAAAAATCAGGCATAGTTAAAACAAAACCCAGAACAAACACAAACAAATCAAATTAAAGAAAACGTTTTAAAGCATTTCAATATTCACATGATATTGTGAGATGGTTTCATGTCCAAAATGGTAATATTATTTCTGGCAATCTATCTCATGCTATTCTTTTGTTGATTTTTCCAACCTCTCAGGAAATTGGAATGAAAACATTTTACTGATGTTACTATCCCTGGGAAAAGCTTGTCAACATAGAAACAGGTTTATGCTGAAAACTCCAAACATTTGGCAGGTGGTTTTGTGTTTTTCCTTCATCAAAGAGATTCTGTTGGGCTAAGGTCTGTTCACATGGAGGCAGCAAGAGATACTGATGCTGTAATTAATACAAAAGGCGACCTTTTGTAATTGTGTACACATATATGCAAATATCTCTTTTTGCAAATGATAATATAATCGTATGAGAAAGTCATTACAGTAGCTCCCTCATATGAAAGCTGAGCAGACACTCTAGGGATATATATGCTACAGAAACCTCTCTCTCTGTGTCTCATTTCTGTAGTGGTTTTCTGAGCAGGGGGATCAATGAAGCCTGATTTTGTATGGATTTGTGTCTTGAGGTTGAGACCCTATCTGGACTTGGAGGTCTCATATGAAGTGCAGCACTTTTTACCTCAGTGAAGCATTAACCACAGCTCTTAAGAGGCTGCCAAGTTTCAGAATACTTTTAAGGACTTAATAGTGTTAGGATTTCAATACCTCTCAAATGTGCTAGATGAGCTTAAGCATTTGAAGATTCACAGAGAGGTCTCAGACACTCAGAGGCAGCACAGTATCTTAAACACAATTTCAACAAAATGAGGCTAAAATGTCTTCACACATATGTGGAGAAGAAGCATAAAATACAAATTAAAACTGAAAACATGAATTTAAACATAAATAGAGAATTTAACAGCTAAGGAAGAAGAGATAAATTTGCAGATTAACTGTTAATCACACAGGGGAGAGCTTCCATTGCCTGTGAGAATTTAGCACCTAATTGCAATTTGTCTCTTTTAAATTCTCCTACACAATCTCTTCTGTAAAGCTTCTCACATTGTGCATAAACCCCCCCCCCCATGTATATGCCTTTGTGCCTGGGGAGATAAACCACTCGAATTTTGGTTGTAGCTGTCAGAAAAACTCCCTGAATCCAAGGGTTCATTTATGTGTTTTCTTTTTAAATTTTTAATTAAAAGAAATTGATTTGTCATGTTGAGATTTCTCTGTTTAGTTAAAAACCAAACAAACAAACAAACTGAACAAACTCCATTGAGGAACTTATGAGCTTTGGAGTTTAATTTTGGCCTGTAAGAGAAAGAGCAATAGCTCAATGACAACACTGTTTTGACAGAAAAGGCCAGACATATGAGCTTTAAGAGTTTTAATTTCCCTGAGGGGTCATAAGGTCCCCTGCTACCAAGTATGTTAAAAAGACAAATCAAATTGAAGACTTGAGTCAGGTTCATTAGCTCTGGCAAATCACAATTACCAGAGCAAATGCATTCTTCCTTGGGTTTGTATGAAAGCAAAAGTTTGCTGCACACCAAACAATGTAAATGCAACGCTGTATTTACATTAGTTTTGCCCTTGTCATCATGGCTCAGTGATCCTTAAAAAAGACCAAACTGATAAAGGAAATGCAAAGAGATCTATTTAGGATTTCAAACAGCCTCCTGCACACCTGTCCTCTGATCAGTGCCATAATTTGGGTTCAAACAATTGCAGCAACAAACCCTGTGGCTCAGGATGCTGCTGAGCTCTCTCATCTTTGAGTGCTGAAGGGACAGTAGCAGGCATCATGTCCCAGTTCCATGGATGATTCACGGGCAGGACACAAGCTGAGCAGTCATTTGAAGAAGCTCCAAGTTTTGAAGGCTGGAAGAGGTACTGGGGCTGAGGGACAAGTGTCTATTAGTGAGGTGCAGGGAGAAAGCATCAGGTGCTGAACTGAAGAGGTTCACAGGCTGTCAAGAGAAAACTGGGGGTTGAATTAAGAGAGGCAGCTTCAGAGTCTCCAGCTATGAGTCACACAAATCATGAAACTACTTGAAATATTTCACCTACTCATACATCTCCTTTATCTTTAACCTCTTCCCTCTTTTTTGTAGTTATTCTCCTTTTCTGCTTTCTTTCAAGTCACACCCTGCACCATTTTCCTGCTTCCTCGTCCCCTGTTCCCATGTTGGTATCTTTCTGTTGCTGAGCATTCATTACATTTTGCAGATATTTCACTTCTTGGAAATGCCATGCTTCTAAGCCTAAGTCACTGAATATTTGGTCTATATGATGACACAGCACTAAAGCGTTTTTTTAAAAAAAAATTATTCAAGAAATTAAATCAATTTTTTTAAAGTGTGCATTACCCACATACATGCCCCTGATCTACATAGCTTTGATAATGAATTTGTGCTATTTATATCCGTAGCAATTTGGTGATATTCAACATTTAAAATGCAACTGAGGTCCCACTCTTTGATCAGGTGGAAGGGAGCTAACAACTCAAAAGTCTCAAGCAAGTTTTTGAGCCAAAAAGCAGATCCCTAGCAGCTCTGAGGTGTGGACAGTTTGGTTTTGTTCTGAAGTTGAGTGAACCAACGAAGAATTGCCGAAGCAGAAAAAGGTGAGAGGTGCCCAGACTTCTGCAGTGCTATTTCCAGCTCACAGCATGGTGGCTGAATGGTCACCCATTGCACTTGAGCTGTGGTTGAAGGAATGAAGGGCAAATACATCCCTTCTTGAGACTGGGAAATGTGTCCCAAGACTGCTGTGAGGTGCTGAAGTGGCAGAATGGAGCAAAGCCTTCCCCAGTCCTTCTCTTTTACAGGGTCATTGCACATGTTGCATTTAAAGCCAGAAACAAAAATCTGCCAGGCCAGGCTTTTCCATGTCAGGGGCCTGAGAGCTGGCAGGATCTCAGCATGACAGAGACAGTCGGCAATTCACATGCTTTGGGCCTGGAGTAACATTTGGCAAACTAAAATTTGTGGAATACAATTGTCAGGAGAACATCCCACAAAAAGGGATGTTCCTTTGATGTTCATCTGGATGTCATATAGGAGGTGGGCAGTACACAGCTCCCCTCCTAGTGAATGGGAAAAGAGGTGTTTTGAAGAAAAACTTGTTTGCCTTCTTTTTGAAGAGATGGGAAGAAGAAAATCAACTCAGTTTCTGAAAGGGTAGGAAAGCATCAACCCCCATCCCCACTCCAGCAGGACTGCCTGGGGAAGGGGAAGTAGTGTTTGGCTGGTTGTACAGCGGGTGGTGTTTTGGAAAAAAAATTTGTTTTCTTTTGAATGCCTCCTGCCAGGTCAGGGAGAGCAAATATTCTAAAAGGACTGCTGCCTGTCAATGACACATGGCTCCTGCACACCAGTACCAGCAATGCTGTTTCTGCATTGCCTATCTTCATGCAGGAAAATCTAAAGTGGCATCTCTCAATTATTCCAACAGAGTCAAGAACTCCTAATACTCTAAGTCCAAAGCAAGAATTTCTTACACTTTGTCAGGAAATGTCTGATACCAGCTAATTTTTTTTTTGCAATGATCTACTTAAAAACTGATCTGAAACACACACAGGCATGAAACAGCTTGTATTGTTTTTACTGCATTTCTTTTGATTGTGCTACACCATGAAAGAAAAACAAACACATTCAAAAAAGCAGACACTCCCAGGCTCCACATCTGCAAAGTGCAGTAGAGTTGTTTAGGTCTCCAGACTCCATCCTGTATCTATTTAAACATAGATGTTTCTATATTTATATGAAGACTCTTGCAAGTAAGGGAACAAAGGCTGGTCCAGACTCCACTCAGGACGGTATATTCAAATGCAGATTTCTTGCTAGAAAGAACCAGAGAGATTGTGTCCTTATTTTTGCTTTATATTGGACCAAACTATAAGTGTTTAATCTGGAGAATTGGAAATCTCCAATGTCTGCACATGGTCAGTGGATTTGATGTTCCTTTAGTGTTACTGCTGCTGTCTATGAGGGACAGGAAATCCAGTCACCTGGAGGCCAAACATGTTGAGAATAGGGACCACAGTCCCTCAGAGCCCTGCTCTGGCTTCAGTGACAGTTCACTGAAAGTGAGATGCTCTAAACACAACATTTTGGCTGCAACACACTGTTTTGAATTTTTTAAATGAAACTGTTTTGCCAAATATCTCCTGAGCAGATCTAGTTTTGCTCTCTGACCCCTATCCCTTTCCTGTGCAAAAAACCCAGACTCATTCACCATTCTAAACCTTCAGTGACTTAACAGAAAAAAGCAACACAAAATTTTATTTTATACAATTCCTACCACAATCCTCCCAAAACCTGGAATGATCCAAACAAGAACTAGAGAGGCCAAACTACTATCTAACCAATTTCTTGACAATTGATAGTCCAAATTATGCTACCTGGCAGCTGATAATTTTTAAATACACTGCAGGGCATATTTATTTCTCTTTCAACACTGTTTACAAGTTATACTTATCTTGCTTAGTTAAAAAACAAACACAGTTTTGAGCACTGGCATAATTTTTCCCTTTCTTAACATAATCAAATTACTTCTGGTTATACCTCAGTCTGTCACATTAAGTCCCACTTTACTGAGTTGTCTTGCTGCCGGTTGTATTGTAGCACAGCCTAAAGACTCAGACAAAAAACATGGTCCTTTTGTGAAGCCCATAGACTAAGGATCCATTATTCTTTTGGGTGTAGATACACTTCTCTTCATAATTACATCCTGAATGGCAACAAAGTAGCTGCCAGGAAACGCAGCTGTCAAAACTGCATTGCAGGGCAGTTGGGAAGCACAAATCAAGTGAAATAATAGAAGTGTTTGGGATACGACAATGTTTGGGATTTTCATAATCACCCTTGTCCTTGCAAAAGTGTTGGTGTTGATGTTGCCACTTGGGACTCCCAGATCTCTCTGGCATTTTGAGGTCTGCAGCACAATTTTTGTCTAAAGGCTATCACTATCCTGTCTCTTTCCTGTCTTTTGTGTCAGCAATATGTATCATGCAATGGGCCATATCACTCTGCTAATATAGGTGATTATTTTTGACACTTAACCTTTCAGATGTGGCTAATGCAATGGGCAATACCAGCAGGAAGGAGGTGGTGCCAGAAAGTGGCTGGAGCGAACCCTGTCCCTCACAAGAGTACCCAGGTTGGCCTGATTCACGCTGCTCATCAAATCATGCACGCAGGATGCAGTCAAGCTGTTTTAATGACAGACTGAAAGGAGCAGTTAGGCTTTAACTTGCTTCCAGGTTTCTGCCTTCCTTGATCCTGCAGCTGTGTGGTCACAAGGTGGATCAATTCAGCTGTCTGGCCAATAGAAAATCCATTATTTTCTGAGGTGTTATTTTTCCACCAGATCGATCAGCTGAATAGAGTCTGATGGTTACCAGATCCCACATAAGGGTGGCAAAGGGAGTAACCCAGTCATGGGTTGCTGGTGGGATCACCATTTTGCAGCAGCCTGCTGCTGCTGCATTCAGGTGATAGATAATCCAATGCCACACTGATGCTGGCAGAGGCCATTCTGTGTCTTGGCACCCTGACACAGGTTGGGCACCTCTGCCATCTTTCTACTATGGGTGGCCCTGTGATCCCAGAGGAGCTGGTTTAGGGAGCACATCAATGAAGAAAAAAGAACTATTCCTTTTTTTACTCTTTTTTCCCAAGTTTAATGTCATGGTTAAGCCAGTTCCCTGTGGGGGCTGGCGGAGTACTAGGGTCAGTCCTGAAACCAGTGGGACCTCTTGGCTCGGACAAGGCAACAGCTTTCTCTAATATGACTGTGAGGTTGGTTTGACTATAATGTAATTTACTCAGATATTTAGGCACTGGTAAATTCATCCTGGATGAGCAGGTCAGCCTTATCTGTAGCTTTGAGGCAGAAGACATATGTAAGGGAGACCCACGTTACCATCAGTTCTCTGATCGAAATAGAAGAGAATAGAATCTGGCAGAAAGGAATGCCTGTACTGCTGAGTTGGAAAAGGCTGGCTCCAGAGACTAAATAAAGTCCCCATAATTCATGGAACTGAATTCTAGACAAGTCTTTTACAAATAGTAAGGGAATTGGTTTCTGTCATTGAGAGGTCCCTTCCAGGGATTACCTGAATGACTGGAAGCAAGTCATTCACCTGAGATGAACTGCTTAGATTCTCCAGTATAAATGCTGGCTGCCTTTGGAGAATGAAAAAGCTCTTTGAGTCAAAAAAACACTGGGAAGGGAACAGAGAAGGTCTTCACCCCTTGCAGCCATAAATGGATCAGAGGGTAATTCGGGCAAGTGGGAACGCAAGGAGGGCCTCCAGTCCAGGCAGGCTCAGTGCTTGGGGGGTCACACCAGGCTGCTTGGGACTTCTTCGGCCCGGTCTTGACAGCCTCCAGGAGGAAGCTGAGGCCAGCCAGCCCTTGGAGGAGCCCGAACCCTTCTCGCCTCGGCTCGGACCCGCCGTCTCTGAGCGGGCTGTCCACTCTCGCACGTGTTCTCGCCGTGGGGCAGGGTCCGTGCGGGGCACCAGGGACAGAGCCCGGCCGGCGGTCCCTGAGCGCAAAGGAGTTAACAGGACTTTCTGCCTTTTCCCGCCCGCGCCTCCTCCACCCTCCTCATTACCTGCACTTTATCACCGCCGGAGCCGCGGCGCGGGGCGGGAGCGGTGCAGGGCCGGCGGGGCTTCCTGCGCCGCTGGGGCCGCGCCGTGCGGGGGAAGGTGCGCTGGTGCTGCGCGCTGCGTGCGAGGGAGCGCCTGCCCGCCCGCCCGCCGTGTGCCTGCCTGCCGTGTGCCT